>JAWWEO010000001.1:27000743-27021503 GCA_035582975.1 Ormyrus labotus | reverse complement strand
TTTTAACATTAGAAAACATATCCCAAAGTTACAGGAAAATCCATTACCCAAATGTTGTACACTCTCCTTGTTAGTTATTTTTGGTAATTGTATACTTTTATTCCTAGTATTAGTATTCTTTTGACAGTACATATTTCTTAGTATTGTAGTGGTAGATGATAGCTTCATAAGAAAAAGATTGCTTTATATTCATTGGATAATTCTTTTCCACAAATAAACAATTTATTAAATATTTTATTATTTTCAGATCGAGTACATATTATATTTATCAATCCTTGTACAACGGTTTATTCGACCTTGACTCTTTTCCAGATGATATCGGTAAGTAATAATTCCACCACTTCTAAAGTATTAAAAGAAAATCGATGTCAAAATTATGAAAATCGAATGATTTTTTGTTGCAGATTGTTTCTTCCATACTGTGGTGGAAAACTTTATAAATGAAGGTTGCGACATCAACGTCCGAGATAATATGCAACGTACGCCACTGCACTTAGCATGCCACTACAAACGTGCAGCTTTAGTACTTGTTCTTTTGCAACACGGTGCTGATATTGGTGCAGTAGACAAGAAAAACTGCCTCCCCTTGCAATATGCGATTACGGACGAGATCATCCTTACGATATTTATTAATCACATTATGAAACTGAAATACGTTGGATGCCCACTTAATTCATGGAGTAAAAGCTACAATGAGAAAATATGCGATGCTAATAGCGACTTTCCCGCTAAGGTATTGTACGGCAGAGAACTAGACCGGATGAAAAATGAAAGCATTGACAACTATTTCTCTTTGTACGATTTCCTAATCAAGGATCCAGATGATTTGATAACCTATACCAACAACATTACATTAATGGAATACATATTTGATCATGACTTTGCGAATGTGAAGTATATTCAGTTGGGCGCTTTGATTCAAGCAAATATTCGAACAGCATTGAAAAGACAAGGACTGTTCATTTCTGCAAAACCGCCCATGCAATTGTTTACAAAAGTACCATTACCCGATCCCTGCTGGTTCAATATTTTTAGGTATTTGAATGAGAAAGACGTGAATCAATTAATCACATTGTAATAATAGGTAATTTTAATAAAAAAAGTCTGTAATAAGTAAAATAATTCTATTCTTATTAAATATATGTCCTATTTTTATTGGGTTCTTGTCCATGGAGGCAGATAATACATTTGAATTGCTCTTCATCGACATATTAATCGTGATCGCAGGAGACGCAGGCCCAGTAAGCTCCTTCGTGCTTCTTATAGCATAAAATACTGTTCCAAGATTAAAATATATATATTGAAATATTTTTATGGAAATTGATTGTTAAATGTTAAATATGGTAGTAAAAAGTAACAATATTATAACGTACACAAGTTCATACTTATATACCTGACTATTTTAGGAGGCTGGAGGAAGCTTAGACATTTCGTCTCAGGATTGTCTACCAAGACTCGTCAGTGGGGCTGACGATGGACAACCCTTGCCCCAGTACCCCCTGAGCCCGGATTCATATATCCACTTGCCTCGACTGGTCTGCTAGCGAGCGCGACAAACCCGGCGCTACGCCACCTAGCGACCAGTCGGGCGGGCACCCAAAGGCGCCCAGGCTCTTTCCACTCCCCAAGGCCTTCCTCCAACTCTCCCACCATAACATGCCTACACTATTTTATGTTCATTTCAATACTTCATTTTGCTTGATTTGTATTTAACTGTTTTTATTGAATTTTAAAACATTCCTCAGAAATAAATATAAAGCAGTTTTCATAATAAAAACACAAAGTATCACAGTTTTTTACAAGTTTATTACATATAAAATGGATTTTTAGTATCGTATTTCTTATTTCTAATTTGTATTACTCAATAATAATTCTACACTATTCAACCCCATAATTCAGAATCAATAATTCGAAGAAGCCAAAAAATGATTCCGCGGGCATCTCAATTAATGAGTATCGATTACAACCCCGATTACCGGAACCGCTGCTCCTCCCCCGAAGACTTACGAGCTCTTCTTTTTATTTCAATCAAATCACGGAATCAGGGAAACGATATATTTCTTACCGCGCCGAAGAAAATTCATTCTGAAGTACAGCTCGAAGCTCCAACGCTTGCCCATCTTTCATTGCTTCGTCTATAAAGACCTCTCCTAAATCAAAATGCGCATCCGGGCTATTCTCCCGCCGCAACGATGCCGCTTTTACAAACAGCCGAGCGAGCGAGAGGAGCGGATTGCGTGACGAACGCGGCTATATAACGCGGCAATCGCGTAGACGAGCGGGAAATTGAAGGCAAGATAAATAGAGATGGAGGAGAGCGAGAAGTAGATAGTGGGAAGAAAATGGAGACGGATGTTAGGGGGAAGCTACGGGAGCTTGCTTAGCCGTAAAATTGTACGAGGTGTCTCTTTCTTAATTGAAATTGGGTTAAAAAACTTTTGAAATGCTGGATTGTAGGAATAATTCGGGTTGTTTCTATTTTCATCGAGTATATTTTTTTACTTTCTAATGACAACGTATCTCAAATGATACAATGAGAAAGGTTAATCGAAAAGCCCTTAGAAATATATAAATTTGGTTTTATTTTTAATTTCTAATTAACGACTACTTTTATCACTTACGTTTACGGGTTATTGATAAAATACTTTAATTTTCAAAATACTCAAAAAGGAACATAAACAAACACGACGCGCCCGAAGAGCTACTTCAATTATATGTATAATTTGAAATTAATAATTGAATATTCATAAATGAGAATATTCAAACATTAATTTACATCTTGTATATATTATGGTAACATAATAGCATAAAATATTTTTTCTGTTTAAGTAAATCGCAATCTTTTATAAATTTAAAGCAAAAAGAACAAATAACAATTTCTCTCTAGAAAAAGCGCATTTAAACCGGACTAAAGGACGTGAAATGGTCAGATCGAAATCGGTACCTGAAAGAAATAATTCAAAACGAAGTAACCGAAAGTGAAGCAAACGAGGGCAAAAAATATCGAAAAATGAAATCGAGCTGGAGCGAGTATTAGATATTACGAGCGAAAACGAATTAAAAGGAAAATCAGCTTCCATGATAAAGGTAAATGAGTGCCGGAATTAGAAAGAATACGTCACGAAAAATCAGAGTTGGGTGTATATAAGCGGATCTTTTTTCCTTTTATATGTCTGAGAGGAATATTTCATTTTTTGCCGGTGTGATGAAATGTTTTATTCCGCCGTCCCGTCATGATATCTTTCTACTCTTATTTCCAGGATTTATTTATGTATTCAATAAAGAAGTTAATACATGTTTACATTTATTAAATAAACATATTTTCAATTTTCAGATATAAATCCTGCATATTTTCAATACTTTCCACGTAGCTATACCTAACATCGTATAATTATATTTAAAAGGAATTAACGTTCGTTCACTATTCTTTAGAAAATTAGAAACTGCGCACACCAACTCATCAAATCTTTATACTTCAAACAAAGACTATTGTATTAAGGAGATAGGCCAGTAGAAATAGAATTTCTATGCAGCTCCACGTTGAAATTAAATTATTAATCGCAATTCTGTTTATAGAGATCTGACACGATAGCAAACGCGTTTCCCGTTGCAAAATGCAAACACGACACCATAAATACGTAAAGCCAGATGGTTCCGTCGAACTTCGAAAGCTGAAAAGACTACTTAGCTCATCTTCCCCCCTCCTGAGCATACGAGAAATTTCGAAAACCAAGCTGAATTTCTCATTCACAAAGCAAGCTAAAACCCAACTAAGTCCTCATAATGCCAAAATACGATGTATAATGAACGATGCTCGTTAATTAAATATATATAAGTAATCGTACGAACGTCCCTGCTTAACAATTATGTCGTATCTTATTTATACAAGCGCACGAGGCAAAAACACAATCAATCGCATAAATATAGAATAACGTGTCACGTTTCTTATCTGGGAAAATGTGATATTTTTAAACTGCTTCGGTAAACTCAACGTTAAATCGTAATTCATTAAAAGAAAATTATAATAAAAACAATTGCCTTTTATTTTCAGCTAAAATTCGGATTCCATTAGTAAATATTGTATATCGAGCCTTCGTTCAGTAAATTAATGCCCGCAACTGCAGACTCGTCAATTTTAAACGTTTATCGATTTTCTTTAGCTTTACGAGTTTAAAATGCTTAGAATTGAAAATCAGGCGTTCGCTTTTAATGGCTCAATAACCCGTACACAGAGTCATAACCCACATAACGTTTTTAGATCGCTTTTCACGCGCCGCGATCCGCCGAGAAGCATCAGAATTCAATCAAAATCGTCGCGCCCGTAAAAGTCGCGCGACAATGGGACACTCATCTCGACGAGCAGCAATAATATTCAGCGGCATTGCCGGACGCTCAAAATTCGGGCCTGTAACCCGCAATGCGTGTTTATATCGCGCAAAATACAAGGCCGATAATTACAGCAGGCTTCGACTGATAATTCCGAGCGCACGGACGGACAAAGAACCAGGACGAAATTCCGCACCTGCCGCCGCCGCTTCGAGTGTGTATATCGCGTATACGCGCGGAGCGAATGCAAAATTCAGCAGTAAAACGAGTGGGTGCGCGCGGGCGAATGAATGAAACCGAGCAATGAGGTTTTAATTAAAGCAGGCCCGCACTCTATTTTCAATTATGCGCGTATAATAGGAATTTGGCTCGAAGATGTCACTCATTGTCAGAAACAGGAGGCGGAATTTTTCTCGCCGATGCACTTTTTATTTGCTATTTGTATTATATATCGATGATAACGTTGAATTTCCGATTTACTTATGATAATTAAATTTGAGCAATTAGTGGATCAATCAGAGATTGTTCAAAAAGTTGCGTGTTTTTAGCAGTGAAAATTCATTTAATTTAAAATCGTATCAATAATTTTCGTAATTAAAATTAAATTGCACTCGACGGATAATTTGTGAAATAAATATTTTTTTCGATAATCATTTAAACTTCGAACAATTCCAAAAGTATAAATGATTTCAATTATAGTTAATTTGAACTGCTGAAAAAAGAAAGATATTTCATATAATTTTCTGAGATCTTTTATTCGTCAGGTTTAAACATACAAAAGGTTACGCAATGCGAAGTGTACGCGATCCAATATCGTTAACGCATAAATTAATCGATTTTCTTCTTTACAATGAATAGTACCTTGTAGAGTCGTCCAATATACGAGCAGTAAAACACTTTACAATCAAAAGAGAAGAAAGAACTCGTGATCGGATCGTAAAGCACGGAAGAATACAGAATTATAATAATTAAATTACAAATGAAAGAGGATAATCAGGATTGAAACGCTATACTCAACTTATAAAACCTTGGGATTTATGTAACCCTTTTTTACATGACCTTACGGTTTTCTTAAAACATCCCCCTCCCTTCCCTAGTCTGTTCATAAAATCTGAAAGTATTATACGAGAAGCTCCTCTCGATGTTCTTAATTTTTCTCGGAAAGAACGTAACTTTTATTGTATTTCATTTTTACTCTCTTCCCGGAACAACGACGAGCTTCTTATACATATACCTCATGAAAGAAATGGGCAAGAAGCCTCTCGCAAACAAATGCTGCCTTGTAATAATTTTCCAAAAAAATTAAATTTTCGTACACGTTCTTCGTCTACGATTGAATCGACGCTTTGTATACAAAACTATTATTTCCCTTATTGTTAACAGAACAGATACAAACACTTTTAATCTAATACGACTTACTCATAAATTAGTAAAATCACGTTTAATCACAATTTATCACATTTAAACTTTAAAATTTCATTAAAGTAATTTTTATTTCTTGCATTAAATAAATAGTATCTAAAACAACATAATCAAATAACCCTTGATTTATAACACGTATAAAACATACTGAATTTGTTTAAATAAAAAATCACAAAAATATTATTTAAATTTATGATTAATTTCTAGTGAACAAAGAGTGGGGGAAGTCAAAGTAAGATACAAAACGTCGAATCATTTCTGAATCGCTATAAATTCAGTGATAATTTAAGCAACTATAAAGTAAATAAAAAATTTTAAATAAAATGTAAAATTCAAGTGTAATACAAAATTATTACAAAGTAAAGACAACCAATTTTTTTACTTTTTCGCAAAAATCATTCTAAGCTTTCAAACGCTTACATGTTACATAAATATTTATAAATACATTTGACTTCGGAAATTTGTGCGATCCCAAAAGAAAGGAATTCGAAGTAGAAAATCAAAAATCGTATTTCAGAATAGACAAAGCCGATGTTTAACTTTCTTCTTTATTCCTCTCAGAAATTTATTTATTTTTTTCAAACAAGCGCTCTTAAAGTTTCACTCGTTTGCGTTACGTCCGTAGATGTATACATTAACTCAAATTTAGAGTATGAAAAATTTCTAATTGGTGTTACTTTAATGAAATGATGAAATGTAAGAAATTTCAAGTTTTAATTTAATATTATTCGTAAAATCTAATTCTAAATGACACAAAAAAGCTTCAATATAATTACAATTATTTTTGTGTAAAATTAGTAAGCTGAATAGTGTAAAAATTTCTTTAATGTTTTATAGTATTGAAACTGATTATTTGACACAATTTGAAAAACAAAATTTATAAGTTATGCATGTATGAAGAAAAAACGATTTTAACTTTAAGCGCGCTCTTAACCTGCCTAGCATGTGTTCTTTCTATTACGAAAAATTTAATCGAAGTTCTTATATATAGGACGTTAGAAACTGTAACTACAGAGGTATTATTTGCTTCATTGTACAATGTAGTGTAATATTTGTACATGTTTAAAGCGTTTGTCTTCGCGCCTTGGAGCTTTTTTTGAAGAAACGCATTTCTTCTGCCGGTTTTTAATAAAAGTATAAAATAATAAGCAACAAAATAACTTTGTTTTCAAAAAAATGTAACATGTTTTATATTAAAATTAGAAGGAAAAGAAAAATAATTAATTTGCAGTCCATTGCTTTCAAATACAAAAAACTGTTATTACAACGGGATAATTTTTACAAAAAATAAATAAATTATCACTGACATAATAAGAAATATTGAACACTTTGAGTGTTCATCAATACATCTTTCATTAGCAGGAATTATAAATTCTGCTGCAATTAATACACGAGATTTCGTTCATTAAAATAAAATCTATAAAGTGATAATGTATCACGAATGCCACGTATGTGTGTCGGTACAAAAAACCTTCAAAACGAAAATATAATTGATTTTAATGTAAAATCATTTTAGTGTTTACATAACAATATACATTTGATAATTGCCATATTTTTTATTTTCCCTACTGTCTTTGCTGCTAGGAGAGAAAGTTCCAAGTTTATTTACTACAACAGTAGAATATATTTACAATTCTGACGTGAAAAACGTGAATGTCTTGTGGGCCCTATTTAGTTCAAAACTTTCTTAATATCGCAATTATTTCTTGCATTATGCACTTTTTATAATTTAATATTACTATTATTAGTTTAGCTTTTTCACTATGCTCCGGATATGTACAGATTTTTATGTGAAAACATTAAAAAATTTAGGAGCACAAAAATCGATAAGAGATCATTGTGAATCAAACTAAAAAGGGATATACAAAATCGACGTTGTTAAAAGGCTATGGTAAAACGATTTTATTGCACATTCTATCGAAATCTTTGTTCATTTATATTGAAGAAATTAAATAATCAAATAGTACATTGTACAACAAGGGGAGAAAATGAGCTATTTCTAGCGAGGGTGAGATATGCAACACGAGTCGGAGTCGAGGGCGCCCGAGACAGACGAGTTCTGAAAATACCTCATCCGAGTCTGAAATAGCTTTTAACCCCGTGTTACACACCGTGTTTTTGTCAACGAGGGCATGGAAGGCCCACATTTGGTGTTAGAAAGTTGGGTAGATAATCATGCATTTCAAATTGTGCACAGAAATAGTAAAAAATACTTTAAAAAAAAAAAAAAAAATTAAAAAAAAAATTTTTTGAAAAATTTTTAAAATCAAAGAAAGTAACTTTTCTGTCCGGTAAGCCGGAGATTTTTTTCTCCGCTCGGACAAACAATTTTTACAAACGTTTCGAATGCTCGATTTTCTACGCTACTTTCTAGCGTGAAATGAGGGCCATTTCATGCCCGAGTTGGGAAAAATAGTTTTCGTTCGTCCTGCCAATTAAAAGATTTAACATTTTAATACTTCTCTGTCGTAAAATAATTACAAGCTCAAAATTGAATTAATAATCATTCGACCATGCCTTTATAAATTATGTGAGCATTAAGGCGGTGCTACTAAGTGGGCCTTGAAAAAAAGCTCAGCTTGCGGAAATAGAATTGCCGGCGTATAATTAAAACACTCTGAATAGTATAATGCCTAAATTAAATTTTACTAAACTAATAGCTTCCTATTGGTTTATCTACATTCTTCTGGCTAAAATTTTATGCCGACAACCCACGTGCAGCTGATCAGTTTTAAAGGATACAAATATATTGGACGTTACTCGTTACTTTGGAGATAAATTTTAATCATTCTTCAATAAAATGCTGCCATAAACATTTTAAATTTCATCCACATTCATGATCAAATAAAATACTGAAATAATAAATTACTTTTTAAAGTTAATAATACGTATTTCTCAAAGGTGAACTGGCGACAGTAAACATGTATACCCTGTATTAATTGCTTATTGTTACTTGAATCAATGTGCATAAATTTGATTTACACTTTTTAATAAACTACTTATTTTTCTAAAGTCACTTTTGGAAATAATATCATTTTCTTTTATTTTCAATTTTAAAAAATTGTGCTAATAGACTTAAATTAAAATTAATAATAATTTAATAATATACATTAATGTTTATTGAATTAGTTATTGTGAAATTTTTTTCTTCTTATTTAGAGTTTATTTTAAAATTGTAAAAAACAATAAAACTTTCTTTTAAATTTTGTTACTGGAAGTGTAAAACTACTGTTTACTGCATGAAACAATATTTTTACTATTGGCAGTATTTAAGAAGTTTTACTGTTCGAAACTTTATGATAGTATTAAAATTATACATTCTTTTTCTGGAAAACAAATTTATCCGTTTTTAAAAATTTATATTATACATAAACTTTATTTTAATTATGTAGTATAAAAAATATACAACCGTTTTTGGCATTGGCTTGTTTATGTACAAAAGAATCGTACACATTTAATTTGTGTATAATTTAGCATAGCCCCGATATATATATATATAAATTTTACCAATACTAAATTATGAACAATGTTTAAGTGTACGATTCTTACATGCATGAATAACAACACGACCAATTTTCGGATATTTAATAAAACATAACAACAATTTTAATTAAAAAGTGGACGGTTCAACTACAGAGAGTTAATATGATAATTTAAAAATTTAATAATTTAAAATATATACCAATTAAAATTTTTTAATAAAAGCATAATGTTCAACTTTCAATGTAAGTCTAATTAACAAAAAAATGTTGTCTGAAAACATTTTTTATCGAAACAACATATGTAAAAAGCAGATCTCCAAAGTTAACAAAAACGTCCAATCATTAAACGCTATGAACAAACATTGACTTTCGAATACGATAGAAAAAGGGAGAATAAAAAATGAGTATGTATAAACGTACTGATACGCTGCATGTTAGCATCACCAAATCATCGAAAACTTTGATAATATTTTCGATCCATCTTTAGCTTCAATCTACATCCTGCGAGAAAGAATTATTGTCTCGTTAACTTTTTAATTGTATCCGGAGTTTTTTAACTCAATATACGTGTATGAGGATGCTTGACTGCTACTTCTCACTTTTTCCTTTTAAAATTGTTCTACATCGCTTTAAACCTTTTAGTGTTTTTGACTGTTTTGCATTATTCAACCTTAAGTGCGATTTAAGTTCAAAAGATTTATCACAAAATAACTTACGCGTGCTTGAATACATTGTTTACTTTGTAATTTTATTTTATTATATCCTAAAAAAGACTCTAATCTCGTTTGCACTCAATCACTTGCGTAAGTTTTAATCATTAGCATCTCAGTTTTAATTATTAACCTACAAGAAAAAATTAAAAAAATCTCGTTTTTCATATAAAAATATTTTACTCTTCCCTTTTTCATCTTTTTCAATTTTAAGCTCAAATCGCACTTATCGATCGATTATACATTGAATATACTTTATATAGATTGAAAAACATAATAAAATATCACTTAAGGTTTACATTTTACCTCTTACAATTACTGACCTTTTCAATAATATTGCCAATAAATGTCTGCTTACTCGACGTTTAATTATAAAAGAACAATCTATTGTATATCATGATTATCACTTATCATAATTACCATTTGCTAAATTATTATGATTTACAGAATTTGCTTTTATGTTGTCATAGAAAAAATTCGTTCATTATAATATTCGGCTTTTCTCTAAATTTTGCGCGCATAGTAATATTTCAATGCAATGAAATTCTTATTTAATTTATTTTCCATACAGACGCTGCATATGCACAAGACTGACTGATTTTATGTTTACTGTGTAATAAGATCATATTAGTTCTTCGCCCAACATAAGCACTCAAAAAATTTTAGAATTTGTAAATTTACAGAGAAAAAATTATAAACTTTATTTGGAAGGTAATTGTTTTTTTTAAAACATGTTTAAATATTGTGTTACAAGTTATATTTTACACATTATTGAATATACGATATAGAGAAAAGCAATCTAAGCCAATTGTTACGAAAGGTTAATAGATTAATCCTTTACTTTTATTATTTACTTTTAATGACTAAATTTTATTATATTAAATACTTTATTTGCTTTATAAAAAATATTAATATATTTCAAATTATTGCATAATATATTAAAAAATGTCATTGATTTCAAAAATATGCTGGAATTTAAAAAATTTTGATCTATACGAACAGCGCAATACCGATAAAAACAATTAAAAAGAATATTATTTAAATTTTAAAATAATAAATACAATTTTTAGTCAAACTATAAAGTTTAAAATTATAATCTGATCAATATATGTGAATTTTTTATATTTTTTTTCTTTTAAAAGCTTTCACTATACACCTATGCATCTGCCTAAGATTTTAAGAGTGCACATGTCTAGTTTAATAAAACCAGCAGCCAATCAAGACACAGAACAATCATGGCATATCTACTATGACACTTAGAACTCGAACTTCATTATGTACGCACTTTGTTATTATATTTTCCGCATTTTTTTATTTATTATGCATTTTTTATTTTTTTCTTCTTCAGTGCTTTCATTGCAGAAAGCTTTAACGTTTCGAATGGACAGTACCAAACGCATCAGCCACAGATACGTTCACCTCGTCCATTCCTTTTGCAACCTACGCCGCTTGTCTCGCTTTTTAATTTTTATAATTTTTTTACGGGATTTACAGCGTTTGTGGTTATTTTTTCATTATTTTCTTTTTAAATTTTTTTTGGCGCCCCCTTGACCCGGCCTCTCACGGATTCAGGACTTCGGAAAGGCTTTTGCTTCGGTACACCCATAAATCCAAACCTCATTTATTTATCCCTCACTTATCGGTCGCATCGCGCCCCTTTTACCAGGGTCACGCCGTTTTGTAAAGGGTGACGCTAGCAATGTGCTGATTGGCCATAACTTCGACTATAGCGTCACGGATACCGTAGCAAAAGGTGCAGCCGAACGGATTTGTGGTATTGGTGGAGGAGGCACGATTCAGGACCACTGGGCGAGGCGTAGCCTTCAGCTGCTCGCTTACTCGATCCCATTTCGTGTAGGCAGTTATCTGCAAAACATTCAATTACGTAAATAAGTTTTAAAACGTTTTTATATTTTAATTAAAAAATAAAAAAAGTTTTAAAAAATATTTTACACATAATTCTCATAAGATAATATAAATTTAATAAGTATTAAACTTTTAAATTATAAGAATTCATAATTTTAATTTTACGTGGTTCAGAAAAAAAATATTAAATGTAGTAATATAATATATTATCAATTGAATTAATGAATTAACGATATACATATAAAATTAATAAAATATTTTATTGTTTCAAGAGCAAATTAATATTTTGTTTTTTGCACTCAATTGATTTGATTTTTTTTCCTAGTATAATTATAATTATTTAATTTATGTCAACTTACGTTTACTGGAGATGGTGCAACATCAATAAGGGTTCCAGCATCTACAGCATTGTTTTCTAAAGGTAATTCAAGTGTAAACTCGCAACGATGATACATGTTAAAGTTATAATGCCCAGGGTAATTAGTATGCAACACAAACTTCTTTACACACTGAGTCTTTGCATCAAATAGAATATCCTGCAAATAGAGACAATAAATTAATGTTTTACATTATTCATTACTTTGTAGAATGAAGGCTCTTCTTTTTTTAGAAAATGAGTCAGAATGTTTTATACATCTTAAATGATTTAATGCAATTATTTCATTAAAATAAATAAAATAATAATAATTCAGGCTCTTTTTTATAAAAATTTTACTAACATTAAACAATATATTTGAATAATTTTAAGAAATAATTGAAGTTATTACTTACCAAACCCAAAGTAAAATAGTTGTAAAAGAAATCAGACCGTCTCATTTTGTCTCTTTTGTGAGCATGAGGACTATGAATTCGCATTTTATCCTCTGCTTTAAAGAAAACGCGTGACGGTGCACCCAGTGCTTTAGTCACTTCTTCACATGTGTTTCCAAACCAAATCTGTGTTAAAAAAGTAACAATTACTTATTATATTTAAGAAGTGATGTGATTTGTAAATATTAATTTATTTGAATATTTAATCATTTGAAGCTCTTGTAGATAGAAAGAAGTACTAAGCAGATTCAAGATTTAAAAAATTTTTCAATTTTTAAAAATCTTGATATGAAATGAAAAATTTTAAAAAGCTGTAATGTTAGTATCTCGAATTAAATAAATAGGTATTTTTTCCAACTACGTAATATTTTTAGTTGCAATAACATTTCTTCTCTAAGACTATCAATTTAAATCTATAAATATTACTAACCGCTTTCACAAGATTCTGTTTTTTGGGTTCTAATAGCACCCGGCTTCCTGAGGTACCTTCAGTGAATAGATGCATCTTGATGCCTCGTACCCGAGTTTTATCGCGTAAAACTTCAGCTTTTTCCAAGTAAAGATTATTATGGTAGCAGACCTATTAAAAGAAAATAACTAGGTGTGATTACATTTTTATACTTTTACATTTATATTTGTATTTATAAGTAAAAAAAAAATTACTAAAGGTAATGGTGGAGGTGGTGCTTTAAGACAGTGTTCTGCGCTATTAGAGTTCCCGGCTGCCATATTTCCCATATAAATAGCTGTCTTAGCGACAAGTGGTGAAGTTCCATTAGGAAATTGTAAGGAGCCCAAGCCATGTGCATAGCCAGGTTCAAACTTTGAATCAATTGGGAAATAAAATGACAAACCTCTAAAATTTAAAACAAAAACCTGAAAAAAAAATATATTATTAATATTATACTTTATTATTTTTATGACTTTTTCATATCATTTTTTAATAAATTGAAACTTACTTGCTTATCGCTATCATATACGCCAGGATGTGTTGCCCCAAAAGAATGCTCGATCTGTTCGATAGATGGCAACACTTCTGGGGAATTGAATGGCAAGCCACAGTATTTAAGTTTTACTAATTTCATATTATATATTTCAATAATTTTCAGCCTCTGCACAACTGGGTCAAATATAAGCCGTAACCCATCATGAGGCAAATTAATTACTAGATCTACATCTAATGGATTCTGGAATAAAATATTTATTTATTAACACAAATTAAATTATTTTCATAACAAAAAATTGGACTAGCAATAGACTGTTAGGATTATGTATAAATTAAATGTACAAATTTTTTATACTTACTGTATCGCTATACAGAACTTGTACTCCTCTTATAATGCCCACTTGCGACTGTATTATCGATACAGATTGAGAGAAATGCATACCTGAAGGAAATAGTAATAATTAGTCAGACTGTTATAAATAAATGTTTATTAAAATACTTTTTCAAAGACTTCGTCAAGTAAGTCATTAAACAAATTTATTATTTATTTAAATAATATTGTAGTTACTGAAATTTGCATTATTCTTCTCAGAGTATAAAAATATTTCTTTTAATTTCACATAACTAATTTAATAAAGGCAATTGCTTTTAACGCAAAACTTTACAATTTATCTATGCTATTAAAATAAACTTTATGAACCATAAATAGGTTAAATATATCTCAAATGAATACTCTGTTTTAACAATATTATTGATTAATTAAATATTCTTATTAATCAGCAGTAGATTGTACATAATTTAAAATTAAACTTATAAATTCAGAAATAAAATATAATAAGTATTAATAATTAACTGATATCTCATAAAATATTAATTAAAAAGAGTTCATCTTCTAGTGCTATCAAATAAGAATTAATTTATCAGAATTCTAGCTACTCTCAAACAAAGGAAAATGAACTTTTTACTCAATTTCATCATCGCACTTCAATTTGAATTCCCGCTATAAAATTGCTCCATTAATTAAGCAATGCAATTACACGTTACCTCACGCATTTGCCGCAGCTCTCTTTTTTGCATTAAAAATTAAAAAAACCAATAACAATTTTAACCTCGATTTTTGAACTCGCACCATTCTAGTTTTTTCTCCGAAATTTAAAGGCAGCCGAAAGATGCAGTCCAAATTATATAATGAACATCCAACATTTACCCGACATCAGCCTTTGTTTACATCCGAATTATCAAAATAAACCTCTCTCCGTCTCTCTTTCTCTATTCCTCTACCTTTCTAAAATCAACCTATTCTGAACCGACTATTTGCGTCGTATAACCCCGGAACAGCACTCTTGTATCATTTTTCAGGGAATCGTTTTAAAGAGCAGTGCGAAAGCGATATAAACCTAGAAAAAAGGAGAGCAGTGCAAATGAGAGGAGGTAACCGTGTGGGCGCATCGGGTGTTATACGCCGCGCAGTACTCGTCGCAGTCGTCACTTGCCTAAAATAAATTCCCACTGCTCGCAGCCGAGGGACCTTTCGGGCACCACCTCGAGCTCCAGCATCCTATGACGCAGAGGTTCCTGCGCTAATCCTCGAATCTCTCTCTTCACCCTTCCTCCCTTACTCCGTCTCTCTCTCTTCTGCTGCCTTTGTTGGATCCTACACGCTGTGTATATATCTCCGTCTCTCTCGTACCGACACCTATCCGTCTTCTGTACACGCACACACACTGTATACGCACTGCACACTAGGCGCGCTCCTTTTTGCGCTCTGGCTCTTTCAGTCGAGAATCGCCATAACCTTTGTATATAACGGACAGACACTGGTACTTTGCAAGTCCGACGACGACACGGCAACGATAAGGCGCACTGTCGTTTATCTCTCTCCGCCTCTCTTGTTTTCGTTGCTCGCTCTCGCTCGCTCGCGCGCGCTCTGCTCCGAATCGAAGAGAACTGCGTTGTTTGTTTGTGTCTCGCTCTTTGTCCCGCACGCTCTCACACCAGCGCTCCTTCTACCTACACCACTTTGCGCGCCAGCCAAGCTCTTGTTTTGTTGTGGTATCTCTCGGTCCGTGTCTTTTTTGCATTGGCGTTTTAAACGCGCCCGAGAAATCTCGAAGCACAGCACGCACCGCTGCCCCGTAAACACAAACAAGCTCCCGCACAGTGGCTTATCGCCGCCTCGGCGACGGAGACTCCGAAAAATGAGCGGCCCGCTGCGCAGTTGGAAGTCAGCGCTTTAGGCTAAGATCATCGTCAGTTGGCAGTTTCGAATGTCGCGCCGAGGACGAGCTTAAAATCATCTGATTCTCACACTGGCCACTGCGCCGAACGCGACGAGAGAACCGTGGTCGTTTTGTCGTCTAGTCGTCGTATATAGTTTCTACGCAGTGCCGCGGCTGTCGACGAGAGTGTCAGTGGGGCTCGGCTTGCTTCTCGAACGCTCCTTTTGTTGCTCTCTCCTCTCGCGGCCGAATGACGCGCAAACGGCGGCCTCGCTCGCGCAGAGAAGGTGGTTTTTCAAAAGGGAAGAGAGGCGCCCGATCGCGGCGATCAGCAGGCGGCCATGTTGCTCTTTTCCTACTGTCAACGCACGCGCGCTCTCGCCGTCTCTCTCGTTACCGCGAGCCTCTCTCTCTCACCTATATTTCGCGAGCAGCTGGAGACTCGCTGTCTCTCTTACCGCGGTTGCAGAGGGCGTATAGGTACGCTCCCCTGTTATGTATGTACGTGCATAAGCGTTATGTAGCTGTGTGCGTCAGTCATATGTAATGCGCGCACACACTGCCGGAGCTTGCTTTCGCCGAACAGCTGATGCGAGAAAGAGAGAGGGTACTGCATTCTCCCACTCTCCTTATACTTGTTTATATACGCGGCGGGTGCGCGAGCGAGAAGCTTCCGCGCACTAAGAGTGAAGGAGTGAGACAGCGCCTTTGTACAGCTGATGATGGTGCGTTGGGAGTTGGTTTGATGAATCTCTCTTGCCTGGTCAGGGCCGGCAATGTCGTCTAAGGCCCTTGACTTTTTTTTTGCTAGTCACGGAAACTTTTATTATGATTTTAGTCGTTTCTCACCTCTCGAAGTTTTCTAGAGACGAGATTAGCTTTGAGCGCGTTAGAGCGGTTTTGAAGGTCGCTTTCGGATTCAAACTAGTCTATGTTGTGCTCAGACTCAGTATAATGACGGTTATTGAGACTTGGCTTTTTCGCGCAAGGAGATTGGAAATACTCTGGAGAAATAGGCGAGCGTATTTTTTAAAACCCGCTGTACTGTGCGGAGCTTTTTAAATTTTTTAAATGACACAAAAACTGCATCGTTTATTCGTAGTACTCTAAAAAATTTTTCATTTAATCCATTTCATATTTATGCAAAACAAATAAAAAAACAATTCTCTGCATTACGAAATTATTGTGTTTAAACATAAATTTCCGCAATTCATGCTATTTACCTCGATCTTGAATTGATCCAATACGTAATCCATGCACTTAATTTTCTCAAGTGGATAAATCTGGTTCTTTCATAAATTTCCACTACAGAAAGATCGTTTAGATGCCAAATATTTAACAATTTCACATACTAGATAGTAGTACAGTATAATAATGAAAACCTTATTAGATAGTAATTCCAATTAAACCAAAGTACTTTGGTAGAGTATAAACACATGACGCTATAATGACTCCTTTCATAAAAAATTAAAGGTTTCATTTATTGATTATCATAATTTGTTATTTATTTATTGATTATTATTTAGTGAAAAAAAAGTATTATTTGTGAAACCAGTAAAAATAAAAAAATATTTATAAACCTGTTAAAAAAAGTAGAGTACAAAAATAAATTTTTATAACTATGTAGCCACTTTGTGTAAGAATTCTTTAAAAACTTGTTTGTAGACAGTAAAAAATTGAAAATAAAATTCAATTTTATAATTTAATGATTTATAACAATTTATCGATGATGACGATAGACTAATATGCGACTTTATTTAAAAAGGATTAGTCATCTGATAATTTTTCCCACGGTACATACTTGCAAATGCGATAAAATGAATTTTCATTGTTAATACAACCCATTTAATTCTTTAATAATATTTTAGAATTAAATTGGTAAAAATTGTTGCTGAAACAGTCGTTGCTGAATTTTAAAACTAAAATTTTAAATATCTATCGCATCTAAATTTATATTGTAAATAGACAAGTGCAAAAAACAAGTTTTGAAGCAAAAAGTATGCGGACCTGATATTTTTAAAAGTGAATTATGTAAATGGCACTCTTTCAAGTATTTCAGCATTACCGAGGGGAATGTTTCTGTAGCAATTTATCGAAGTCTATAAATATAAAAACGGGATCAATAAAAGTGTCAGTGACTTAGGCATGGTAAGATAGATTCCTTCTTTTTGCAGTACATGTTTCCGAAGAAATACATAAGATGGCAGTAAAAGGTGAAATTTCAAAAAATTTATACTTTACGGAAAATATTATTAAAATTAATTATTTATTAATAGTCACTAATGCACCATTAAACTATATTAAAGCTCGATAATAATTTGAAATTGAAATTAATATTAAAAATCTATTAAGTTTCAGTAAACGCTGATGTAAATTTCGCACTTAAATCTTTCCAGTAAATACCTATACTTTCATTTTCAAGGTGAACCACCGAAGTGACTTTTATGGCTTTTTCTTCGATTTTAAATAAATGATTAAAAGAAAAAATTATTTTTTGCAAATTTGTTGAATTGTTTGATAATCAAATAAAAAGATTTGCGGAAAATAAGAAACAGAAAACAAAATTTAAAACTATTTACACTCGGACATGTTGATCACAAGTGCTATTTTTGAAAAAATAATATAATTAATTATGACGTTCAGATGTTCTTACTAAGCTCTATAATAAATTTCAAACAGGTATATCTTTTAATGTAAGGCTAAAACTAACATTAAAGTAATGAGTAGCAAATATTCGGATTTGTAAGTAAACGTATAAAGACACTATGCTTTGTAGTACATTCTGGTAAAATGCCAACTGCCGACAACCTCATCAAGGTAACATGAAAGATATCGTCTAATTTTAAGATTTGAGAAAGTAGAATGGCATTAAATTAAAACATTTAAATAATGAATTTTGAAAATTGCAATAAATACATTTTTTTAAGTGCAATACTGCAGATAGTCCCTTAACAATAAAAACTAAAGTAATTTAAAAGCAACTTGGTATTAAAAATAATAATTTTTTGTTTTACCAGCTGAATTTGAATTAATCAAATTATATTAAATACTCCAAAGCTTGAATCTTTTATTACTTCAAAAGCTACTTGCAAACATTAATCTTTAATAATATTTATTACCAGCGTATTATCTATCATTACTTCACCAGAACATTTTTATGCAACAAAACCCTCTTAACAAATACCCGCCAAAGCCAAACACACCCAAGTAAAAAAATGTCAAGCATCTTTTATTGACACATCTGTTGAAACGTGACGTCGAGCCACATTATTATTATGGCAGCGTTGCCGGTGACGTATCTCGGGGGCCCGACCGCTCGGCAACACATTAGCATAGCGCGAGAGAGAGAGAGAGAGTCTATCTTCGTCGCCTCTCCGTGTCCCGTTTGCATAACAGGAAAAAATGCTTGTCGCCTTGCCAGAACCAGCGAGCGCTCTCCCTCGACGCTCTAAACGATGGCAAATTTTCTCTCTTTTCCGCGTGGTAAACATCATGCACTTGCTTTCCTACTTTTTGCTTACGCCTTTGGTGCGCCGGAGATTGACCGCGTATTGTTGTGTACGCAGGCTGAGTACTGGCGGATGGACAGTTTTCTTGACTGATGATGCAAGTTTTGAAGAAATTTTCGTATAGAATTATTGTCGAAAAGTACACTTTATTTGAAAGTAATTGTTTAATTACTGATTGGTAATACTTTATTCATATCGTGTCAGATTGTAAGAAGAAAGGGAAAACTTATAAAGACAATTATTCATGAAAATGAATGTAACAGAAAGTTTCTAATATTTTCCATCATACATTACAGCTATAAAATATTGCAAAATATTATCTTTCTCCGAGTGATTTATGCTTGATTTGATAAAGTCAGTTAATGTTTAATTTTAATGTTTTGTCTCTTTTACACTCCCATTTTATATAGTCTAAACATTTCGTGTGACAAATAATTATAGTTTAATTTTTTCGTTTAACAATTAACCTGAAAAATTATTAATACTTTTTAACGTAATTATAAATTATAATATATACTCGTTTTCTTGTCGATTTACTAAACGGAAATTTCTGTTTCCATTAATTGGATATATCTCCAACTTTGCATTAACACTTAATCAAAGAAAGTTGTTCAATTTTACAATGATTAATAACACGGCAAAAGAGAAAGAAGAAACCTTGACAAAAAGATTTTTTTTTAAATTTGAATCCTCTCACTTACCTGATGCAATTTTTATGACGCAACGTTTCTCAAAAATTGCGGAGAGCAAAATCGTCCATTTAAAATATTACTGCACTAATAAATATTGCATTATGTAAGAAAAAAACGGACGCTGGGCAACATGCAAGCAGTTTCGTCGAGCCGGTTTGTCCAATTGTTATCAATCATAAAACCTATATACAGCATATTATTGCCCGGTGAAAATTCTGCTCTGCACTGGTTGAGTTTTGTTGGATCAGTGTACGAAACAAGATATTGTCATCCAATATCGGCAGGTCTAGGACAAAGGCAATCAAACTGCTCATATCTTAATTGGAATTTTTACGCAATCTTATAGAGATCACGAATTATAAATTTTTTTCTAACCATGCGGTCAGAATTATATATTTTACCATTCGGTAAGAATGGTATAAAAAAATTATAATTCGTGACCTCTATAAGATTACATAAAAATTCAAATTAAGATATAACTGATGATGGCGAGCAGTTTGATTGCCACTGTTCTAAACTTACGCCGATATTAACTGACAATATCTCCTTGTTTCATACACCATTTTTCGGCTTACATAATTTTTCAATTCTCGCTTCATGAAAATGTCTCACGAGGTAAATAATCAACTTCCACGCTTGTGTAGATATGTATTCTAATATAAAATAACCAATACATGCCTATTTCATTTAAAAATACCTTTAATACACTGAGAAAAAAATTTCATTGAATTAAAGAAATCTTCTTTGAATTAATGAAATGGCTTCATCGCGGGCTGTC
>JAWWEO010000001.1:26924732-26990342 GCA_035582975.1 Ormyrus labotus | reverse complement strand
GATCTACTTTTGTTATTGATCGACCTTCCCTCCCTTCCGCTGAAATCCTATCCGGCGAGGAAAATTCGACCGTCACAGACTTAATGCTTTCTAAATAATGAATTCATTTATAAACCATTAAAGACTTAATGCTTTATAAATAAAAAAAGAGAACAAAATTTCAAAGGCATAATGGGCATCAAATAGTAAAATAATGATTTGATAACGCATCAGTCATGATTACTTTTTTTACAAAGTTTGGCATTTGGAGATTTCTTATATAAAATATTATATAAAAATAAAATTCTACATGTAATCTCCTTAAAATATAGAATCAATACAGTAATGAAGTTGTTAAACAAAAATAAATTTTAAAAGTTTTCTTTATTAACAATAATATCTTTACTTTTTACTTCTATTCGTGCCTGCAATTTCGAGCTTAAATTTTTACGGATGATGATAAATCGAGGCGATGCTGGTACTAGCCAAAACTCTCTGCAGTTTTATTACATTTCGTTCCGAGCATAGCGAAACTATACTTAGAATGAGATGCCAAGTCCGATGCTATCGTGTTTTCAAATGAGAGCACGAAACATTCAAATAGATTTCATCTCCCCTACTCGGTTTCAAATAAATTTATGTTATCTTTATATTGGATACGTGTGAAAAATGTAAAATTTCGTTTCTTCTTATCCAAAAATGAAATTAAAAAAACTTATATACTTTCATTCCATCGCCAAGAATGTTAATTTGAAGCTTCAAATATTCATTTACCATTGGGCCAATGAAAATTCTCATGAAATTTCAAAAAGATTGAAATGCGATCAAAAGCTAAATTACATGTAATTGCATCTTACAGATAGACACACCAATGACGGAAGCAGTTCCACAACAACAGCCCGGTGCTCGGGGTCTGCAGCAGCGCCTGAAAAACCAAGCTGGCAAAATCCGCTCGCGCTTCAAGAACATCCAGAAGCCCACGTTTTCGATACCCCACCCCACGCGTGCCAAAGCCGCGACCCAAAAGTCCAAGAGCCCGACGCGAGTCGTGACGGCGAAGCCTCCGTCCTCGCCGCGAGCGACCCAGAAGGCCAGCAGAATGGAGCGATTCCGGATGGCGTTGCCGGAGAGGCCGCGGTTCTCCCTTCCCGACAAATCCAAATTCCACCTGCCCGACAAGTCCAAATTCCACCTGCCCGAGCGTCCCAAGTTCAACCTGCCCGACAAGTCCAAATTCCAGATTAAGAAGCCAAATATTCAGTTGCCAAAATCGTTCAGCCGTCCGAGGAGAAGTATGTCATTCAGAACATCTCAGGTAAGAAATCATTCGGCTCTCCGATTTTAAAGTTTCTCCGAAAGTAATATTGTTTCGAAATTTTGAAATCAAACAATTTTATTTCCCTGTGTGCGCAGTCTCGAGAACAGAGTCAAGCCTCAAATGCAGACTCGACATCAAGCGCAACGCGGCGTAACATCTTCGACTTCTCCACGTATCCTCGACCCAAACTCTTCGATCGTAAAGCCAAAGTGAAAGACGAATATGCAACGTCGTCTCCTAAAGAATCACGAGCCCAATCAACCGAATCGTCGACCTTCCCGCGCGTGAAAAAGGGCTCCTTATCCCTGAGCGCTCGTTGGGCCCAGAGATTTGGCGAGACCAAAGGGTTCCACGATGATTCCGTCCCAACGGTGGACATATCCAAGCCTTGGAGGCATCCGTCCCTCGAGGAACCGAGACTGTCCCTGAAACCACAGACGTCCGAGGAGGAAGAGGAGAAGTTGCCCTGGGAGAACACCGAGAGAAGGACCTACGAGGTAGAGGATGAAGCCGCGGTGGAAGAGGACCAGGAGATCTCGTACGGCGACAGACACGTAATCAAGGTGGTACATACATTGTTAAAATCTCGTAAGGAATGCTATAGCTTTGCTGTGAACCGTTCTGTTTTGGTTGGTTTAGCTGGTTTGGTAATGGTTGTGAGAAAATGGCGTGACGTTGACGTTGGCGTGGCAGTGACAAGTTTTGTAGGGCTGTAGTAGATTTCGTTGGATAATAATTGAGGCACACAGGTTTAATCATTTTGGGCATGCACCTTACTTCACTAAACTTGAGGATGGTTTTTCTGAGGAATTCTAGCTTTTGTCAAATAAAGTTTAATTTCGTTCTTATGTCGTTTGTTGTAATGTATAATACACGAAGTAAACTTCATATAGTGTGGGTTTTTCTGTACGGTATTTCGTGGTATGGTTTCAGTATGGTCGTTTGATTAATTCATCATTTAAATGTTAATTCATTTGAGAATGGGCTTTTGTTATGTAAATACGCCGTAATACTTAATTGCACGTTGATAGAACGATGTGTAGGGTTCGGATTTCATTGTGTATTTATATTATATGTACTTTGTGCTGAATTTTGTATATTAAAGTTTTCAAAAATAAATTACCTGCACGGTTATGATTGGACGAATGTTATGACCTTTCAAATAAATGCACATAAATGCATTATGTAAATTACAATTTTGTCAGCTTACAATTAATTGTCTTGAAGCTAAAATTAATTTGCATCAAGTCTTTTAAAAATTATACTGTCTTTTCCTGCAGTAGCCTTAGAATAATACGTATAATCTGTCGTATAATAAGTATAATCTGTCGGTCTTAAAAGATTCACTTCAAATCAGAGATTACCATGATTTAGTATTTCTTCAATTGCAAAATGAAAAATTGTAAATTGTTATTTTAACTTTGTTGTTGTTTTGACAGATTATCAAATCTAGTATTTTTTTCGAGATTTTAACATGTATGTACCCCACAGGAACCTGATTTTTCGTACGATAAGGAGCCAATCAAGGATCCGCGACTAGAGGATGATCAAGTAATGAGTCGCATGGTGGGCGAAGAAATTAAGAAGAGAGTCAGGCTGGTCGAAGATGACGAGGGTTCATTTATCGACCCTGAGGTATGTACCGCTACTTTCATTACAATTTGTTCTTTCTTTCCATTCACTGCAAATTTCAAAAGATACTTATTGCAGGCGGAAGATGATACGACGTATCATCCAAGAGGGCTGTTCGACGGCTCGTTCCCTCCGGTAGATCCAAGGGACTTCCAACTCGAGCGAACCAATTCGGTGGAATTGTCGGAAGAGGAAAACTCGTCAATGAGATCCGACAGAGAAGTCCAGCAGTCCAGCGGCAGTTCGTACGAACGCAGACGACGAGGGGTCATTGAGGAAATTGACTCTGACGAATTCTTCCTCAGAGAGAAAGGCATTAGTCAGGAGAATATGAGATACCATCTAATCAACGAAATAAGGTAAATTCAATGAGATTTGATTAACCCTGAATATAGTACACGTATGATATAGAACAATTAGTTTCAAAATTTTTAATTTTTGTAAAAAAAAAAGAATTCTTGTACAACACATACTTTAGAAAAAAAAATATTAATTTAGCTGGTGTCTTCATAGTCAAGGCTTAGTAGACAAAATTCCGGTCAGCAGGTCTTTTAAATTGGCATTGTGAGACATTTTTTTACAATTTAAATTAACAGGCTAAGTTTTTTTTTTCTGTCAAGCTAATATTAATGTAAAAAATAGTATAAAATTTAAGTTTTCTTCTGCAGACTGCAGGATTTTAAATGTATGTGTGAAATTTTGATAGTGTAGACACTGAATGCAACGTTAATTAAAATATATTTAATATAAAGCCATACTTTATCAAAAATTCAGATAAGCAATCACTAAACTCAATCTGTTTAATGCATCGACTATCTACTAGACCTGTTGTATAATAATGTGCTGTCTTTTCTTTCAAACTCACACTTTGCACGTTCTAAACAATGATATTAGTGCCATAACTATTTTTTGGGCCTAAAAATCATTTTTTCTCACGCAAGTAACACAGTTCAAGCGAACCGCGGCTAATGTGACTCTCATCTTCTTTTACATAATCCCCAAATCAGAGATGCCTTGAGGCCGAGGAACGCGCTGGAGGACGAGGTGCCACCTCAGCGTCCGAAACGCACGAGATCTCAGCGCAAACGAAGAGACCAATCCATCGAATCTTACGACGCGACGCCGCCTCCCGAAAAGCCGAAACGCGACAGGAACTCCTTTCGACGTAGTCAGGAGTCCTTCGCCACTCAACCGTCATTAGATCGAGCCAGTAGTTTGTCGAGGCACCGAATCGTCTACCAGACTGACGCTCCGTTGACGTACAGCAAAGATGAGTTGGCCAGCGAGCCCCTGGACGATATTGTGGTTGTGAAGCCTGCCAGGAGGAAATCGAAGAGTTCGCTGAGAAGTCAGAGTCAAAGTCTACTACCCCCCGAGGAGCAGAACATCGTATTGGCACCAATTCATCCTGTCTCTCGACCAGCACCGACTGTCGAACCAACGCCTCCACCACCGGTTCCAAGTCGCAGGAAAAGATTGAGGAGGCAGCAATCATCTAGCCTTAGGTAAGCGATGAAATAATAGCTTTTCTTATTATTTTTGGCACAAGCATGGCTTAATAAACGACGGTATTACTTTCATTCCAGCATAAGAACGACCGACAGCGCTTTATGCAACGGCTATCACGATACTCATTCCCCAAGACACTCTCACGACAGAATTCCACCAACGCCACCCCCGACCCCTCCTCCGTTATCTTTCCAAGAGGACGAGCTGCGCATTATTCGTCACATAAACGCGCTGGAATTCATCGAGCCGGCGGCGGCACAACCTCCCGTACCTCCCAAACGAACCAGGTCACAGTCAAGAACGGCCAGCTTAGCTCCAGAAGACGATCGTACGTCCCACGGTGCCGAGTCTCTTCCCGGTGACTTTGGATACGCCGACGAGGACCTGCCGCCTATTCCACGAGACTCTTCATCGCGGGAACCGAGTTTACCGGGCTACGCGGTCATCGAGAAGAAGGAGAAACCACCTCGGCCACCTCCGCCCAGGAGAAAGAGGCAGGACAAGTTCGCGACGGCGCCGAGGCCGTCTAAAAGTGGTCCAAAAAGGCCGCTGAGAGGCTATAGTACTCTCAGGTCGGCCAAATCCGATACGATAAGGTAAGAGAATCCTAGATCAATGTATTTGAGCTGTACCGCAAAAAAAAGTCCTAACGCCAAATTTTCTTTCAGAAAATCTACCGAGTCGATGCCGTTCATCGACGCCGAATATTCACTCGACCACGACGACTTCCAGAGGGACTTGCGCAGCGGCGAGGTCCTGAGTCGAATGCAAGGCCGTCCGCTGCCGGCGCCACCGCGACCACCTCGTCACCGCAAGAGTTTCCGCCGGAGTCTGCCGCGCGAGATCACGCCGGATTTCTCGGAAACGGTCGCGTCGACGCAGACCGATCCGCTGCCCGACGATCTCGTCATCGAGGAGGAAATCACCACGGCCAAGCTCGTGATGGCGCCCTCGAGGTCGGGATCGCAGGTGATCATAAGCACGGAGAGGGTGCCGAGTCCCTCGAGTGGAAGTTTAAAAAGTGCCACGAGCACGACGCCGCCGATACCGCCGCTGCCCAGCAGCGTGCAGAGGGATGCTGACAGGAGTCGAGCTGCAGACGTCACGGGTGAGTTTTTGGCGAAGGTTTTAACGCGAATTATTATTTTTTTTTTGAGTGATTTCCCAATTCATTTGTTTTGAATTATTTAGGAGAAAGCGAACACAAATTGCCGCCCTCCGAAGAACCAAGGCGAATCGATGCGTCGCAGATCGAAGCTCTACGGTCCATTCTCTTCTCAACGGACGAGCCTCTCAAGATTCCAAGCTTGGAAGTAGGAGATCTGAAAGTCGATCGCTTAACCGTTTCACAATTGGAAGCTTACAAAGTGGCGGCTTCCGAAATCGACGCAATCGTCGTCTCTGCTACAGAGCTGTCGAATAAAAGTGAAACCGAGGGCGGCATACATCCCTCTTTGCTTCAAGAATTGATAGCAATAAGAAATCAATTAGGTAATTGAGAATAATCAATTTTAGTCCACAAAGCTGACGTCAAAAAATCAATTCAATTGTGAACACTTTCAGAAGCAGTAGCGGCGTCACAACCACAATCACGTCCACAATCACGTCCACAATCAGCGATGGAAGATGCCTGCACGGCCACTAGCAACGAAAGAATCGACGTGTCACTCGAGGAAATCCCTAGGGATGGCGATAAAAAAGTAACGGAAACGAGAAGGACTTTTACTAGAGAAAGCTCGCCATTGCTGGTCGTGCAGCCACCATCGCCGGAGCAAGAAGCTATAATCAATATGGGTCGAACAGTCTTTCCACAATCCGGTTCAATGACCGACTTAACGTCAACTTCAGAGAGCGTAACAGTCAGCGACACAACGATCGTTGCCACAGAGGTATTTGTTCAAAACTCCAAACTACCCTCATTCTTATCTCATCCATTATACATGTTGATTCGATGTTGTAGACAATCGAAGAGTCAGTAACAGTCATCGAACATCCATCCACTATCAGCGAACAACCAATAGTAGCGATATCAACAGTCACAACCGTTACAGCAACACCCCCAGCATCACCCCCACCCCTCACTATCTCCGACCCACAAAGAACCGAATTGCCAATAACGAGAACAAGATCGAGGTCGCCGTCTCCAAGCCCAAATCACCCGGGAGCAGTGCGACAAACGGCATCACCGGTAAAGTCACTACCACCCGTGATTTCGGTTACGCCCGACAGTATAATCACACCTGCGACACCGGACAACAGCATGCCACAAAGACACGTAACCTCCAGTGGAGTCCAGCCCCAACGTGCTGTTATATCGTACTCTAACGAGGAAACGACGTCATCACCCTCCTTATCACGCGAAAACTCTCAGTCACCACCGCCACCCCCGCCATCACCACCCACCAGGGAAGTTTCCCGATCGCCACCGTCATCACCACCACCACCACCCAAAGTACCCCATTCCCAACCCCCCGAACAGGACCAACCCCAGGTTCGCACCCAGTTCATAGCGTTCCCCACCTCCCAGATCCCGCCTGAATTCTTCGCGCTCGCCAATCCACCATTGCCATCGTCGGAGCGAGCACAACAGCGCCGCGAGGTAGAGGTAGAACCGAGCATCGCGGACATTTCCGGTCAATTGTTGAGGGCGTTCAGGCAGGCCGGCACTCGCTCACTCAGGCATTTTGTCGATTCTGTAGTTTCTAGATTCGGAAGCCCCGGGGAAGAGGTAGAAGAAGAGGAGAAGGTCAGGAGAGTTGAGCTGGCGATATGCGCCCTGCTGATGCTCATTAGCTTCCTCATCATCGTCAGCATCTGCACTCCCAAGACCGTCACGCATCATCATCACTGGGACTATTTCAATCCGCCGCAGTGACATTTAGCCCGTCTGGGCATCAGTAAGTATCTGTTCAGGGAGGGAGCTAATTGTACTTGCCCAGTCGACGAGGATCCTGGATAATCTGGAGGACGGTTGCGACCTTTTTCTTTTAATCCTTTGGGTCATTGTATTTTTATACAGGACGACGTGTGCTCTTTGAATTGCTCGCGGTAAAAGTTTCGCTTTTATTTTCTTTTTAGTTTTATCGATGAAAAAAATTGTTGACGAACGCGGTTGAAATTGGGCTGGATTTTTCTTTAAAAGTGAAACGTTTACCGCGAGGAATTTGACGAGTTTAAAAGCATTTGCAGTTAACTTTAAAAGCAGTGTTCATAATATATATATATATATATATATAAATACTTGAACTATGATAAAGATTACAGAATAGTTTCCAAAATTGTATACCAAAAATTCATATAATGAAATTGCCAATGTTATATTATAAAAGTAGTACGTAAACGCACATGTTTAAAAAAAGCCAATTTGTAAGAAGATATATTAATAATTAATTTAAATTAGAATATTACAATTAAGAGCACAAAACTAAGCATAACGTAAAATTTAAAACAAGTCAATTTTATTAACAGAATTATAACGTTTATATGCGATTTTTAGAACATAAACTAAGAACTTTAAGGGAGTTTCAAAATATTGATGATATTCTCATAAAATTTTCTACAACATTGTTTTAAAAACAAAATAAACTAATTTTTGAAGAATTAGGCTGAAAACTTGCGTACTAAAAGTTATATCTATATTTTATAACTCCCTCAAAATGTAAATTTTTCATGCCAAACATAAACATAATACTGCGCACAACAATTTTAAATTCTCTGTATAGTAAAAACTAACTAATAGATTAACTAGACGTTTCTTGCAATTGAAATAGAAAATAAATTAGGAAATTGTATCATAGAAAATTCCTACGAAATATTCTTCATGGTGATTTGAAAAAAAATTTGAAAATATTCTAAAGTTAGTAGAAATATTCATTATTTATATAGCCACACGAAATATCATCTGTTTAAAGTCTCTAGTCAATTGAATCCACGACACGAAGCTATATAAAATAATACCCAAAAATTTACGATAATTAGCATGTTAGCGATTAATTCTGTATTGTTCGATCATTTTTTAACCCAGTAAGCAAAAAAATATAGCACAATATGTAGCATGTATAATCCAATCATAAAATGATGAATTTCGAAAAAAAAAACGGTTACTCAAAGGGTTAAAAATACATATCGAAAAAAATGTATTTTTCTAAATTTAAAAGTAACTTGGTTACCAGGAAAAATTTAGGTGTTTCTACGTGACATTGTTGATGAAACTATGTATTTATGCTGACTCAGTTTTGTATAAAAAAAATTATAGATTTCTATACTTGTTATTGTTATCGAAGTATGACATTATTGTTGAGACTTATAAAAAATTTTAATAAATATTATGTTTTTGAAAGCTTCTAAAAACTAATTTCTGCCTCTTTAATTATTTGTTTGTCCTTAAAAATTTATAAACTTTTTCAGCAACTAAAGTCAAGCAACTAAAGTATTGAGTGCAAAGAAACATAATAATACTATATATATTTGTATTTCTATTTTAGGCATTCCTCTTGAATAACGAAAGTAGTGAGTAACATTTTTTTCTATTCTTTATTTATTATTATTATGCACTCTATAATAAAGTCCTGTATAAGGTAAGTATAAACACACAATACTTTAAAATAACAAAATAATATCATCGAGGTAAAATCTCATTGATTTATACTGAATGTTGTATTTCCATCAATGATACACATAACTTTTAATTATACTTTTACTTTTTTTAATAATCACAATGTATTAGCGAATTATTGATCAAACTCCATTACTTTTTTTATTTACAAATACGAAATTTAGAAAAATTAACATTACCTTTATCAAAAATATATCATACTAATATCACATACAAAAGTCTTTTAAATACAGATTCCTTGTACACTTACTTTTAATTCCAATAAAAAATCTTATCTACATAGCACCCATTTAAACATTCATTCATCATTTTTACTCAATTACTTAAAGGGATTATTATTGTCATAAACTGTAGCTTTGCGATTTTCTTTCTCTTTCAAGTTCTGTCTTGGACGTAAATAATTAGCTGCTACAGGAGACCACATTGTCGCATTATCAAATTTCGGTTGGTGTCTTGACATCGAAACTTCGAAACAATGAATGGTATCATAATCAAAAAAATGCATTTCTCTAATTGCACGTTCAGCTGATTCTAAGGTTGTATAAGTGATGAAAGCCCTAATAATAAAAGATAAATTTAAAAATTATTAAATTCAAATTAATTATTATTACAGACATTTCATTATACAATTAAAAAATAATTACTTCTCATCTGCTTCAATTTTAATTTTCAGTATTTTTCCAAATTGTGTGAAGTGCTTTTCAAGTAGCTCTTTGGATAATTTGTCCCCATAAATATATATTGTTGATGGAATTGGTTTGAAAGTCAGTGAATTTTCATCACTTGTTTCGTCGTTTGGATTAGAAGCCGGTTTATCATCACGAAAATTTTCAATTGCAGAGAAGGGTTGATAAGAAATTGACGATTTTTCTGTACTACCTAACTTCTTTTCTAAACCCAGTGATTTTTTAAATCCTTGTTCTTGACGAGGACTTGTTTGTTGAGTACGTATTATACCAGACTTAGCTAATTTCTCAGCAGCTTCTCTTGCTGCTTTGGCTTCTTCCACTGATATATTTGATGCTTGAAAAACGGGGTTTGAGCTCGGCTTAGCAGTTTTTGCCTCCAGTTTTTCTTGCAACATTTGCTTCTAAAAATAATTTTTTAAACATTTTTTTTATTTATTTATTTAACGTCGTTTCTCTTCTTCAAATATTAACGGAACAATGAGTGTTATTATCAGTTAGATTTTTTGGGATAGTTGACCAATATTGCGGTCAATGCGCTACCGCAAAATCAGTTAAACATTTTTGAAAAAGTCTCCGAAAATTTGAACCTCGATTAGCGAAGTCCGTTTATCCAAAAGTAAACAAATCGATCCCAAACGGCAAAACTATTCCAAGCGAATTATTTTTAAGTCAATTCATTCAGAATGGGAGTGGCTTAACCGCCTAAGGACTGCTCTTTTGCAAATATTTATTTTAAGAAACTATTTACAATATTTATTTAAATTTACATTATAATTTATATAATAAAGATGTTATGTAGTATGATGTTACAAATGCTTACAAAATGTAGTAGGTATTGGTTTTAGTTTATTATTTAATAATTCATTTTAAAACAATGTTAAAATACATATTGACTCATAGGAAATTTTGAAAAGATTTGCTAACAAAAACAGTTGAGAGTCTTGTTTCGCAAAAATGTTAAGTAAAAGACGATTTAATTAATCTCTGACATAGTTTAAAGTCTATTTTGTGCACGAAAAAATTAGAACTAGATACTTTTTCAAAATAATTTTGATTTTACAATTAATTTTATTTTATTTTAAAATTAAAATATTTGCGTTCGAATTTATTTTTAAGTTTTTATAAATTTTTTAAATAAAGTAACACTGTTTATAATTTATTATTATTATAATAATGAGAGAAAAGAATCTGTACAGCGATTGATCTCCTAGAAAATTGGTTTGCAGTTTTAATACATAAATAGTTATTAATTGACTTTAAAAATCGCAAAATATAACTATCAATTACATGTGCGAATTAAAGGTGTCCAGATTTTGTAAAAATGAAAACCATAAATTTTTTGACATGAATGTCTTTCATTTTTGTAAAATAAATTTTCCAAATATTTTCGTAAAAAACATCTCCGAATTTTCTTTTTCAAAAGTAATTTGAAGTCTAATCTATAAAATAATTAAACAAAGTAATATATAATATATAAATTACCGTTTCCTTTAACTCAGTATATTTGGATTGGAGCATTAACTCTTCTTCCGTTAAATTTGATGTTAGAAAACGGTTCATCTTGATTTAATTTTTTTTTACTTCACTATCAATCGATTGTGTACTTATGTACATATATTCACCATTCAAATAATCAAATTCGACTCTACTTGTTACTTCTTATATATATAATAGTGTGCTTTCAAAATAAACTTACGGTGGCGCTTGAAATCGCGCAGATAAAGGTTAGGTTATGTCTGTAAGCATAATTTTGCGAGTAATTTTGTCGGCATTTACAGTACTGTCTATAAATTAACAATGCATTTACTGAAAAATTTGTATTAATTTTGAATGTAGTAATCTATTTATCAATTTAACCATGTATATTAAGAGAATAAAAGAATTTGTAAATAATAACCTTATAATTAGGAGACTTCAAATACATCACAATGAACGTTTAACTGGTAATTTATTTGATAAATACGTAGGACAGATATATTTTTCCTTTGATTTTTCAATTTTAATTGTATATTAAAATTTGATGTACTTAGATTTTCCTGCAACTTTTCAAGCAAAAGATGTTCAAAAAGAATGGTACAATGTATGGGAAAAAGAAAAACATTTTCAACCAAAAGAAAGTAAAGAAAAAAGTTATAGCATGATTTTACCACCACCAAATGTTACAGGAACCTTACATTTAGGTCATGCATTAACAGTAACAGTGCAAGATGTTTTAGCACGGTGGTAAATATATTTATGAAAATTTAAATTTATTGCTAATGATTATTGAATTAATTTTGCACAGTATTGAAATATTAAACTTTTAGGCACAGAATGAAAGGTAATTCAGTAATTTGGATACCTGGTTTTGATCATGCTGGTATAGCTACTCAAGCTGTTGTTGAAAAATATTTATATAAAACAAAAGGCATTAAGAGGACTGAGATGGCAAGAAGTGATTTTTTAGATGAAATAAATAACTGGAAAACTGAAAAAGCAAATATAATTGAAAATCAATTAAAGAGTTTAGGAGCCAGCTTAGATTGGTCTAGAGAATATTTTACAATAAGCAAAGTAAGTAGATTATGAAAATTATTGTAGATAAATATAATTTTAAATATTTTTTTAAATGCCATTAATTGCAGCAAAATAATGCAGCAGTTACAGAGGCATTTATTACACTAAATAAAAGAAATTTATTGTATAGAGATAAAAGTTTAATCAACTGGTCTACAACATTAGGTAGTGCATTATCTGATATTGAAGTAGAATTTCAAACCTTGACTGGTAAAACTAATCTTGAAGTTCCTGGTTATTCTAGAAAAGTGACATTTGGTCAGATTTATGAAATTTCATATCATATTCAAGGTTCAGGTAAATATTCAAATAAAGAATTAAATAGACAAAATTAAAGAAATATTTGAAATTAATGTTATTAATCTAAATGTAGACGAAAAGTTAACAGTGGCAACAACAAGGCCTGAAACATTACTAGGAGATGTCGCACTTGCTGTTCACCCGAATGATGTTCGTTATAGTAAATTCATTGGGAAAAAAGTAAAACACCCTTTAAAAAATATTTATATACATGTAATAGCTGATTCAAATGTAAAAATGGATTTCGGAACAGGTATACTCATTCAAAATGTAGTATTAAATCAACATAACAAAATAAAATATCTATATTTATTAAATAAAAATATATTTTAGGGGTTGTGAAAATAACTCCAGCACACGATCAATTTGATTTAACTGTTGCTAAAAAACATAATTTAGAAATAATTGATATTATTGATGAAGAAGGTAAATTAACTGCAAACGCAGGGAAATACAAAGTATGTTTTTCATAATTATTTATATATATTTAATGATAAATAAAATACACATTACAATTTGTGTTAACAGGGATTACCTCGCTTTACTGCTAGACATGAAATTTTGACTGATTTGGCAAACATGGGCTCTTTGATATCAGTAAAGGATCATGAAATGCAAATTCCTAGATGTTCTCGAACTGGGGACATCATAGAATTACTATTAAAAGAGCAATGGTTCATTAATTGTAAAGATATGGCTACCAAAGCATTAAATGCTGTTGAAAATGGTTCTTTGAAGCTTGATCCCTCAATTCATAATCAATTATGGTTTGACTGGCTTTCAAATATTAGGTATAATTTAATAGTTATAGATAACTAAAAGGCTTATTAAAAATATAAAAATATATTTTTAAACTACTTTAGAGATTGGTGTATCTCAAGACAGTTGTGGTGGGGACATCAAATACCAGCTTATCATTATAAAGTAGATGGTGATACAAAATGGATAGTAGCCAGATCAACTGATGAAGCAATAAAAGTTGCAGAGAAATATGGAGCATATAAAGTTCAACAGGATACTGATGTTCTGGATACCTGGTTTTCTTCTGCCTTATTGCCTTTTTCTTCCTTAGGATGGCCAACTGAAGTAAACTTTTTTATACCTGTAAAATTTTTCGAATACTTTTAACTAAGTAATGACAAATTTTTTGTAGGCAATGGATTATCAAAAATATTATCCATTGAGTTTAATGGAAACTGGTCATGATATCCTATTTTTTTGGGTTGCTCGAATGGTCATGTTAGGATTAGAACTAACAAATAGTCTTCCTTTCAATGTAATCAATTTAAAATTAACATTATTTAACTTCATTAATTTATACAAAATACAATTTTCTATTTTTTAGGAAGTTTTATTACATGGAGTGTTGTGTGATGCTGAAGGAAAAAAAATGTCAAAGAGTCGCGGTAATGTCATTTTTCCAGAAAATGTGATAAATGGAATTTCTCTAGAAGTATGAATATTAAAACAAAAATTGATTGTAAGATTTTAATATTAAGTTATATCGTAAATTAAACTTGCAGAAATTAAATGAACAAGCAAAAAATAGCTATGAGATGGGTATCCTAAATGAATTGGAATTAAAGAGGACATTAGCAATGAATAAAAAAATGTTTCCAAATGGCATAACTGAATGTGGTGTTGATGCACTTCGGTTTACACTTTGCTCTCACAACATGAAACGTAAATTTTATAAAAATTTTGTTAAAAAAATATTATAAAAACAGTAATTTTTGAACCACTTTGTTTTAGAACGCACAGTATCTTTCAATGTTCTTGAATGTGAAAAGAATAAATTCTTTTGTAATAAAATTTGGCAAGCTGGTAGATATACAGTGCTTGTGACAAATAATGAGCCAATTGAAACTCCCAAAGAGTTAACAATCATAGATAAATGGATATTAAGTAGATTATCATGGATGGTAGAAACTGTTAATCATGAATTGGAACAGAAAAATTTTTACAAAGCTATATCTGCAATAAAAGAGTTTATTTACTACGAGTTTTGTGATTACTATGTGGTAAAAATTTGATTTATATTTTTGTTTTTACTATATATCTAAAATTAATCAATAAAAATTTTATTTTAAGGAAGGGACAAAACCAGGTTTTAAAAGTGAACAAATTGATGTTATTACTAGTCACAGATATACGTTAGCAAGGTGCATGGAAGTTTCTTTAAGAATTCTTGCACCAATAACACCATACCTCAGTGATGATTTATATTCTAAATTATCTAAAAAACTATCTTTATTCAAATTCGAAAATACATTGCTCCAAAGTCCTTATCCAGTTAAAGAAGAATTAAAAAATTTACGTGACGTTGATTTAGAAAAAAGGATGGATGAAGTTATTAGAGTAATTTTGTCTTTAAGAACACTATTAGGGACTATAAATAAGAAAGCAGATATTAAAGGTGTGAATTATATATTTTATATGAAACAGTTTTCAATTCTTAAAAATTGCTCTTATTTCAGGATATATTGTTGCAAACTCATTAAAAGATCAAGAATTATATAAAGAAAGTATTAACGTTATAACATCAGTAAGCAAAATATCAAATCTTAGTATTGTTATGGCTGAAAATTTTGAATACAGTGAAAAAAGCATTCATGACAATGTTGGACTTAATTGTACTGTATATCTTGAAATCAAAGATGAAGAAATTCTAGCATATGTTAAACAGAGCCTTGAAAAAAAAAGAATAAAGGCTAAAAAGAAATTAGAAGAATTAATCAAATTAACATCAAGTAAAACATACGTAATGAGAACATCAGAAGAAGAAAAATTAAAACATCAAGAAAAGGTATGGTCTTAATTACAATAAATTATGCTTAGTTTAAGAAATTATCTAAGGAAACAATTTTTTTAGGTTGTTTCTCTTCAGGAAGAATTAAAAAAGATACCAATGTCATCATAAAAAATAAATTGTTTAAATACTTGTTTTGTAAAAAATGTATATATTTTTTATTGATTGTAAATAGTTTTGCAGTAATAAAATTTTAAAAATGTTTTTCTAATATTAATTAAAATTTAATTTTTATCAACATCCATTTCTTCGTCTTCATCATCCTCATCATCATCATCGTCATCATCACCACTATCTTCTTCAGATTCCGATTCTGAGGCTGAGTCCAGCCAGATTTGCGTAGATAAATCATCTTTGACTAGTGTTGTCCATTCATCTAATTTCTTACAATCTAAAATTGAAAAAAAACGTGATTAATATAAAGTAAAAATTTAATTCTCTTAAAATTATAAATTTAGTAAAATTTTACCTAAACTGTAAAAATCATTTAAAGTGTACTGCTTATCTCCATCTTCAAACATACCACCATACAAATATAATGTATTGTGTTTTACTGCTAATCCAGGATTTATTCTTGCTGATGGCATAAAAATATTTACAGGTGTTCCATCATCAGTTACAGTTTTATTTGTAGAGGGGGCTGGCCCAAGAGTTACCTAAAAACAATTCAAAATTGAGATACATTCCAAAATAAGAAATTAAAATGCTGTTTATAAAATTTACAGTAAATATTCCGTCGTCATCTGTAACTACAGTGCTCGTTTGAGTGGTATCCATTGCTTCTTCTTTTTCACCTTCTTCAGTTTCTTCCTCTTCTTCATCACTATTATCTTCATTTCCGTCCTCCTTGGCTTTTCTTCTTCTTTTTTTTATGGTTGCATCAGACTTTCCACTTAAATTAACTAAAAATAAAAATTTGTCTAGAAATGATCTTATTAATTCAAATTAAATTTTAAAATAAATTTATATTTACCAGTGTGCCATTGCATTTTATTCATATTAAATGCAACAAGGTCATTGAAGAATGTTCCATGAAGTTCTTCTTCATTGTCTTCTTCATCAAATACTCCTCCAAACATATAAGCTGTGCTTTGTTGAACAAGAACAGCTGATGCACTGCATCGAGGAGATATTGTTATTCCACCTTGCTTTACAAGAGACCATTTCCATTTTAGACCAGTCTGATCATTTTCTGAAACAATAAAACTTATATTAAATATCAGCACTAAAGTATAAAATAGTTAAGTTAAAATATCACTTTCAACTTACTTTCAGGAGTCAATAAAAACATATCTGTATGTACATGTCCTTTGTCAACATCTTTTTTCAATTTCTCTTTGCTGTAACCACCATAAACAATTATTTTATTTTCAGGTGTGGGTAAAACTATACATCCTGATCGAGGTGCAGGTGGAATTCCTGAAGTTTCGAACTTACTCCATGTATAAGTTGCCATATTAAAACAATAGATATCATTAAAATATTTATAGTCTCGAAGATTATCGTGGAAACCTCCAAAAACATATAGATTTTTTTTTATATTAATCATTCTGTGACCACTTCTTGCTGATGGTCCTCCAGGTGCACTGTCTCAATATTAAAAAATTAGAATTTTATTTAAAATTTTACATTCATAAAAAATGCAATAATAAAAAGATTAGACTCACGTTATTTTCTCCCATTTTTTTTCTCCAATGTGAAATACCCAAAGATCTCGATAATGATAAAATTGAGACTCTGATGGACTAGAAAATTCACCTCCAAAAATCCAGAGTTCTCCCTTATTTGATTGTGTTGTTATTGCTTGATGACCACATCTCGGTGGTGGAGCACCTGGTGCTTTTATTACAGTCCATTCATTTTTGCTGATATTATAAAAAAACATATCCCCATAAACAACAGTATTTTTTCCATTATAAAATTCACCACCGAACATTATGAGTTCATCTTTGAAAGGATGAGGAGTTAAAGTGAAATTAACTCTTCTGGAAGGTTGGTCAACAACAGCTTCAACTACTTTTTGTCTACGTGCTTCCTCTTTTTCAATTTGTGCAACAACTTTTTCAATATCCTCCTAAATCAATAATAATTGTAAAATATTTGAGTGAGTTATTTATAAATGTTCTAAGTACTTTTTAAAATATATGATAAATATAAATTTCCTAACCTCTCCTAACGCTGCCAATTCTTTCTTCTGTTTTGCATTTAATTTTTTTTCGGTTTTCTTCAACGTCTTTTCCGTACCACTAACCTTCTTTTTCTTATCTTTTTTCCCCATTCTTTTATAAATTAATTTAACAAATTCTAAATAAAATGAATTCGCCGGTAGTTTACGTTTAATTCGACAAAATAAACGAAATTTATATTGTGATGAATGAATAAATAAAAAATATACTAAAACTATTTGCTAAAAATAAGTGTATTTACTTATTTTTTCTTCTCAACTAAAATTCAACTCAAATTAACACCAAGTGTCAAGCGAAAAACACGTGCATTGAAGTTGTTCACCCCCACTCTAATTGGCCAAAACAAACTTCTAGATTCTGGAATCCATTCAATTTCTACAGTTCCACGTTCCACTTTGAAAGTAAAGTCACGTAATTCCGTAAATGTAACAATATAACTATTTAGTCACAATTATGTGAAAGAATATTTTTAAATAAAGAAAAATGAAAAATTTAATTTATAATAATATACTATACATATAATTATGGATTTTATTTCAGATTTTATTTACAGAAAAATTTTAAAGTACAAAATCTTTTTTGATAAGTAACTTTAATAAATTACTTTTAATATTCATTGATAGTAAAATATATGTACATGTTTTTATAACTAGAAATCACAGCTGTGTTTTCAAGCACAATAATCAATTAATTTATATCATTATCAAATACGAATCTATTGTATCAAATATTTTAAGCGATATCATTTTAATTTAACTTAAAAAACAGTACACTGGCTTTGCTTTTTACATTGCTCTGTACCTTCTATCTGTCACAAATCTTTTTTATCCTCAGAACTTTGTAAGTCTTGCCTTGAAGATCTTGATATATTCCTCAATTCTGAAGGACCTTCTATTTGCTTTAAATCATTATTTACATGTGTTTTCTTTTTCAATATTGCACCACCAGTAAAACCTAGAGAATTAAATAATAGTCAAACAAATTGGAATTAACTAGATAATAAAAAGTATAAAACTATTATAATTTTACCAAGAATCCCTCCACCAATAGCTGTTAAACCTCCAAATTTCAATCCAGCCAATAATCCAATTGGTCCTCCTAAACAAGTACCAAGTAAAGCTCCAGCTAAAGGATATGCCATAACTTTATATTTTGATGCTCGTTGCAAGTGTTTTGTTCCAACTTCAACATTAGTTTGAGTTTCTTCTATGCAATTTTCTATTCTGTTCACTGATTCTGCTTGCTCCTATAAGAACAAAAAATTTTAATAAAACATATTGTTAGAAAACAAATATAACATAAATATATCACTTTTGCTTACATGCACTACAGTATTAAAATCTACAAAAAGTTGTTGTAATTGTTGCAAGTCAGTTTGTAAAGAATTCCAGGCATTTAAACAAGCTTGTTGTCTCTCCAGCTCTTCGTGTTCTGCTTGCAACTGAATAAATCGGCTATCTAATGGATCTTCTGAAAGTTCTTCTTCTTCTTCTTCTTTTTTAGTTGTAGATCGTTGAACAAGTGGGAGATTCAATTCCAATTCTATAAAAAATAAATAATGTAGAGAATTCTTTTATAAATTCATATAATTTATAAAAGATTACCTAAATATTCTTTTATTCCGTTTAATGTACTGGTTCTTGCTTTTACTGTTAATTTATCAAAAGCATTTATGTCGCTATCTAACACTTGTCCTCTTAATGTATCCATTTCATAAAGCAATTGCTTCAACTGCTTGACTATTCTTGAAGCATTTATCTGCTCTGTATAAACTCGATCCCAGTCTCGAACACTCTGGTACTGTCAACAAAATGAAGGTTATACTTTCAAATTACATTCTAAGCTTTTTCAGCTGAAAGCACCTACTTTTTTAATGTTGGTTTTGTGCCTCTTTAGGAGGTCAAGGTGATGAGGAATCGCTACATCGTTAAATTTGCTTATCGGAATTTCCAGCCGTTTTATTGATTGTTTCGGCACTTCATCGCTGTTTTCAGGAGATGACATTTTCTAGTTTGTTCTCAAAATTAGAACAAAGGCCAGCGATATGCAGTTTCCGTTGGTAGAAAAAATTCGACTCAGGATATGAATAGTTGCTGAGTAAACATGTTAAGCGAGTTTATATAGGCAAAGTAGTTAAGGCTGGATTTATTCTGCAATCAAAGTTCAGTGGATAAAATGTAAACACTGCGGCATAAATCAGCTGTTAGTAATTGACACACGCGCGGATGCGCTTTTTTTTGTTTTAAAAGGCACATATAATGCGTGTACGCTGTATAAACTATACTTATTTACATTAACACTGCACACAAAGAAAAACGTACCAAAGAAAAAATAGTCGAGTACAGCGCCACCGTCCGCGATTGGCGAAGTAGCGAGCAAAGGTATATACCTATATACACGTTAAATTTCTCAATATCTCGTTGTAAATAGAATCAACGTTTCTTTCATGAATTGCAAAACTTATATTAATTTTACCTGTTTTGTGGAGAAGTATGAAACTAATTTTGAAAATAAATGAACAAATAAGTTGTAAAATGATTTTCTCTTGAAATAATAAATTATAATGTTATTGACGATGAATAATGCAAATACTTTAAGTGGTTCGCTAAGAAAGAATTGTAGGAATTATTTTGCTAGTAAAGCTTAAGCAATAAAAATTAAACAATAAAATGACAGTTGGTGATAATTTGTGCTATCATTTCGCTGTCGAAACAGAATTAATAGCCTTTAGAATACTGCCGTCAGTTCTTAAATATACTTCCATTCATTTTTAAAAGTTTTATTGTATTATCTTATCAGCTAATTAATGTTAAGTAGAAACGTACAACTATTTGCAGATATTGTCAGCATGCGACTACATTAAATAATTATTGTTTATTTGCTTTAGATTCTATATCTTTCTTAAAAAATTATTTGTATTTTAAAGCTAAAATATTTTCCTAAAGCCTCTTTTCTTTTATTTCAAATAAATAATTTGAAACGTTTATTATTTTAATCATTTACACGCTTATATATACATTTGCTGAAAAAATTTACTCCCAAAAAAACTTCCAACGAACAACTTTTCATTATTTCAGGGTGAATTACGAAGCCTTTGCTATCGACTTTTCCTACATCTCCAGCACACGGCGAAATGAAAAACAATAATAGTTTTCATACGCTTCCACTCTCCCCGCGCCGCCCAAAAATAATCGCCCTATACAAACTGGCCGTCCCGCCGAAATGAAATTTCCGATTTCAATTAGGGCAAGAGAGAGAGAGAGAGAGAGAGAGAGAGCCTCGAATCCTTCCTCCCTCCAAAAATTCCCCTCTCGCGCGCGCACCATCCGGCAGATAAGGCCCCGGAAAAAAAAATTCCAATCACCGCCGCCGCCGCGGCCCGACTGCTACGCGTTTTGACGCGCGCGTCGACGAAGTCGAATAAAAAACTGGGAAGCGAAAAAAAAGGGAGAGAGAGAGAGAGAGAGAGTCCGTATCGTCGCGGCGCTCGAGATATATTCCGGCGAAGAATAAAGCCGGGGGTCGGTTGGGCTTCCGGTAATGAAAAACCGATTGCGACGAAATAGGCTTCGGGAGCTGCTCGTGACGTGCAATCGAATCTTCTATTCTGCCGCGCAGTTATCTCGCTCTTCCTGTTTCGCTCGCTCGCGCGGGCCGTTTCTCCCTCTCTCTTTTTAACCGTTCATACTGCTATTTCGCGACGGCCGAGTGGAACGTTTTTGGATTTCCCTTTTTTTTCCGACGTCTCGCTCACCCTTTTCTCGTTTATAACACGGGTATTGTGCGGCCCATCTAGTGATTTCAGTTAGTTATACCGCTGCCGCCGCCGCCGCCGCCGCCGCCGCTCGTCGAATTGTGGAAAGGTTCCTTTTTAACGCGGATTTCTTTTTCGAAAATTTTTCGAATCGCCGATTTATGCTTCGCTTAAATTTTCGGGATTTGCGGAGAGCTGTATCGATAATAGAATTTTCCATAAAGCTCTGTAGCTTTATACGAAATTCTTTCTATTATCAAAAAGGGTTTTTGTAAAAATTTCTATAAGATAAAAGGTTTTTTTTAAAAAATCGGGAATATTTAAAGGCTTATTTATGGATTAGCAATTTTTTTATCTTCTTATTTAGTTTTTAAATCTATGGTATTAGATTTTTGCCTTTTAAATTTTATATTTTCTTTTAGCTCGTTTAATGCACTTTGACTACTTGCTGAAAAAGCATAATCTTTATTAAATATACTCAACAGATTTTAGAAAATACGTGAATGCATGAAATTTCAATTTCTAATAAAATGAATAACGATTTATTTAATTATTGATCGTTAACTGTACACGCCAAAACGAATTCCAATTTTGTGTCTATGATCAATTCGACATAGAGATTAGGTGAGATGAAAATGGATTTATTGCATTTCAAATAAATGTACAAAGGATTCGTTACAATTTTTCGTTGCACCACTTATTTAACTGTTGAATCGTTCAAAGCTAATAAATTATTTTCTATTCAGTTTAATAGCTTTTTCAATCATCTCTTTAATTTCATTTAACTACAAATTACGTGAAAACGAATATCGCAGTAAACTCAATAATTGCTCCAGCTTCAATAACGAAAGAGTAAAAAAGAAGTAAACAATGAAAGTATATAGTTTTTAAAATTCATTTCAATATTAACCATTAAATTTCTACAAACAAACCGATATCATTTCGCGCCGCGAAAAACGTATAAATCTCCACGTCGGCACTGCAAAGTTATCAATTCCGTCGCGACAAACCCGTCGCGCGGTGGTCGCGCTCCCTCCTTATCCCCCCGAAAATTTATCACCCGAACGTCGGATGACTCTCGATACTCGAAAAACGCAACAAAATATCTCGGAGAGACCGGGGCCACGTATAACCACTCGCGGCCGTCTCCACCTCTTTATTCCCGCACTTTTCGCCGCTTACCCTCCAATCCATCCCCGGTTTCCCTCTACATCCGAATATTAGTCCGGGCCGATTGTCCGAGAGCCCCTCTCTCAGCCTCGGCCGCCACAACCCCTTCCTTCCTATACGCTCTCCTTTTTCGCGCTCGCTTTCCTCTCGTTGACCTCCATTAACTGTCATATTTCGTGGGTTATATATATATAAGCGATACTGATATCGGCGGCGGACTAGCTTTTATTTCAGGGAGAGAGAGAGAGGAAGGAGGCAGGTCGCGGAGCACACCGGGCTACGCTATGCGCGGGTCACTCCGATATTTGTCCTTTTGACCTTTCATTAAGCCGATATCGGCGTCGCCACGCGCGCGCATAACTCATCGAGTTCCGATGGAAATACTCCTCTCTCTCTCTCTCTCTCTCTTTTTTTTTTATTTCGCCGTGCCGCAGTAGCACACCGCCGGCTGGCGACCGCCGTCGCTTCCTATATGCGCGCGTCCCGGATTTTTTTTTTTTTTTGTCATTGTCGCGTGTCGGTTTCGGGAGCGGATAGATTTACAAAGGGACGTTACAACTTGCGCGGACGGATCGCTTTTTTTCGCCCGCTCGTGCAGAGGAGGTATTTTTTCGCCGGGCAAATGTGTGTGTGTGTGTGTGTTTTTGCCGAGAGAGACCGACGCTCGAGTGGCCGTCGTTCCGGTCCTCCTCCTCCTTCCCCCCTTTTTGCGCGGATTATTTTCATTGGGAGAATAATAAGCGGCACGCGCGAAAAAGTCGCAGCTTTTTTTCGGCGACGCGCTCAAGAATGGGTGCACAGGCGCGCGCGGCAACACTCTTTTTTTTTTCGGGGGGGATTTCGCGCGTGAAATCGTCGCGGGAATTGAAAGCGGGTTACGGTCGGAGGATCCTTTTTTACGCGCACTTTTCGATCGGTTCTCGTTTCTTTCGGAAGCGCGGAATTTATTTTTTATTGATGAGCGAATAAGCGTTTTCTGTTTACACGACGGGAATTGTCAATGTCTTCACTTTGTTTTTGTACTATTGTTTTTTAAAAAAAGGTTCAATTTATCCACTCGAGATTTTTTAATTTCCAGTAAAAGTTTTTTTTTACTAATTTTCTTTTTTGATGGGTAATTATTTTTTTTTATAAACATGTATAATAAGTTACATTAAAATACATAAAACAAGTATTGTATTTTGCTTTCACTTTACATCTTTTCTGCCCACTCCATGTTTATGCAGCGTCTTTTTCCAAAGGAATACAAAATAAACGAACCCTCCCGATGAAAAGCGCTTCAAAAATTAAACGGTTCACAAGAAACTTCGAAGTATCTCATTATTTAAACTTTAAAAGTAAACAGTTTAATACGTTTCCCTTTCCAAAGTATATACCTCGCGCTGTAACTCTATACCAGGAGAGCACACTTGAAAATTCGAAAATTCCCGCCCCGTCTCCATGGCAACTTTCGCACACCATTATCCTCTACTCCCCCCCCACATAAAAAGTTTTCGAAACGAAAAGTTCCTATCCACGAGAAAGACACTCGGGCACACACACACACACACTCCTCCGCTCCCACGGACGGGCGCGCGGAGGGACGTGCATCGGCTCGTATAGCTTTCGCTTCCGGCGGATCCATAGCTAGTTAGGGTCTCTGTTCCGGTCTGATTGCAGACCAACACGCTGCATTCTAATGCAGGGGATACCTTCTTACCCGTGCCGAAATACACAAAGGCGGAGAGTTCGCCCTCTCTCTCTCTCTCAAGACGCCTCTCCCTCCTGCTTTTCCCTCGTTTCGCCCGGGCAAGGAGGTCCGGGACTCTAACTCTATACATCGGAGGAGCTCTCGATCCTTTCTTCTTCGAACGCTAATTGCCTTATCGAGAATTCAATTCAATCAGTCATCCGCGACGACGACGATTTTACAATCGAAATTTCTTCGTTCCCCACCCGACGACGCGGCTCTCGGCGGTATTACGAAATTTCAATCGCGTTCCAATCCGGGAAATATTGTTTTTTCAGTGATGAATCAAAGACCCTCTAAACTTGCCCCTTTTTTTCACCGCGAAAAATAAAGCAAGTAAAACAGCGCGTTAATCGGGCGCGTTTCTCATCGCGTCGAATGCGCTCATTAAAAATCAAAGGGAACTTCGTCGGGAGAGAGCACCGACAATATTATCCCCATCCGAGAGCTTCGGCAAGGACGTGTAACAGCAACAGCCTTCCTCGGCGCTCTCTCTCCTCGCGTCAGATACAAGTGCGCGGAGCGTCAAAGTTCAGAACCAGTTCGATTCCGAGAGCGACGTAATCAGATTTCGGCCCGGGCGCTTCCTCCCTCAAGGCTGTATAACGCGCGCACACACACATAGACAAGACACCCTCGGCGCGGATGCGGGATGCGCCGCAGCCCCCCCTCCCTCCCCCGTCGAACTTCCGAACTTCATCGCGCTATTTACCGCGGGGATACAATCGTCTGCTCATTGATAAAGGTGAAAGGGGAGCCGATGACGCGAGAGCTTTAAGCGGCCGCGTTTCCAGCACCTTCGGTGCGCCGATTAAACTTCCGAGTTGCGCTCTGTAATAGGCGAATTTCGACGTATTTATATAGAATCGAGTCTCGCTTCGCGACGAGAGGATTTTTCGGAGGTTGGAAGGATTTTTAGGAGTCAGATTTGATGGTTTTGGATTTTTAAGGAAACGAGGAAATTTCAGTGGAAAGGTTCGCGATTGGTCAGTCATTTAGAAAAAGCAGTTTTGCGTATTTAATGTTCTCGAAAATTATTCGTATTTTGTAATCAGATATCATTATGACTTAATAACGACAGTGTTACTTTTTGTTAATTTGAAAATATTTCAGAATTTCAATATAACGTCACTAACATTTATTACTTTATTTCGAATAATATCTGTACATACTACATGGAAAAATTATTCCTTGATACTGTTCGCCCCATTCGTCCCTTCCAAGAGCCAGCGTCTACATAATTTTGACTCTCTCAAAGCCTCCTGAGAAGCCCATTTTTTCCACCTCCCCCAGAGCCACTCGTCCCGGCTCCTCGCTCTCGCAAAGGCAAAGCAAAACAAAAGCCTTCCCTCTCTCTCTCTCTCTCTCTCTCTCTCCTGGTCCAGGCTCGTTTCCGTCATTGCCCCGCGCAGTATCCGTCTGCAGCCAATGGGGCGCTCTCGAGCCGGCAGAGTGTCAAAGTGCTCGTGGGACGCGAACGTCGTCCCCAATGCGGACGCTAATGGCGCGCGCGGAGACACGTGTATCCACAAACTGCTACGTGCTCAGCCGTAAGTATTAATTGCGTCTATATAGAGCCCCCGTATACGTGGCGGAAGGAGCCCGGAGAGTGGCTCCGGGGAGAGAGAGAGAGAGAGACGCAGTCGATCGCTCAATGCGCCCGCTGAGACGACTCGATACCGGCTGGGGATCGGCGCCGCGAGGCGATCCTCTGGCCTGGACGTCGTTTCATTTGCATTCGGACACTTGTACTCTCTTTGGCCGGCTGCCTCGATCTTTTGGAGTTTTGATTTTACTCGTTGGTCGGTGATTGCGACATTAGATATTTAATGTCCGAGATCGAACGGTTGCCGGAGCTTCGATTAGAGACTGTTGGATTTTTTGATATGTAGGTTAATTTAACTAATAAAAATGTCCGATTCTTTTGGAATGTAATTATTTTTGGTTAAAAGTAAAATCTAATACAAATTGATTTACAAAACGAATCTACGTCTGACCATATATGACTGTTTCTACTTCAAATAAAATTTTTATTTTCAACTGCAGTCCTTCTCTCTTCTAGTGCGTTTTTTGAATATAAAATTTTTATATTCGTTTACGTTCCTTGAATCGCATGACGGATCATATACACACATTTTTGAAATTGGACGAAAATGCGACCCGTGAAATTGACACCTTTTTATACTCGGTACTCTTCCCCGACAATCACCCGTTACATCAACCCGAAAGTGTACTTCTAAAAATTTTCAAAAAAAAAAAAACTCGGAAAAAGGCTGATAAATTTAAAAAGCAAAACAATATACCGAAACTCCACGCACGCAATACAAAGCAGCGCAAATATCAAGCCCGACTCTTTCATTTTCTTTTCAGCGACGCAGACTCGTTGCCACTTTCCCGAAAAAGGCGTTTCTCGCAGGGAGGGGGGAGGGGGGGGGGAGGGATGAAGAGGGCAGAGAACAACTCGCGCGATTCGTATGCTTTTTTGCACATAATGTATGTTAAGTGCCAGGTGGCGTTTTGTCGTCCGTACGAAATTCGGCTCGGGCGAGGGAAGTTTCACTTTTCTCTCTCTCTTTCTCTCCTTCCGGACCTTCGCTCTTGTCCGTTTCTTATCTGTTCTCCCGGTCCTCGACGCCCTTTGAAGCGCCTCTCTCTCTCTCTCTCTCTCTTTCTTCCTCGCTTGTAGAGAAGAGCGGCCAGTCCGCGCGCGAAATTATATTCTCTCCCTGCAAACTTTTGTCCAATATTCCCGGCGGCATCTGGCATATTGAACGCTGCTTTCCCCTCGTCATTCTATACTATTCTCTCTTGCAGCTCTCTCTCTCTCTCTCTCTCTCTCTTCGCATTTTTACTGTCTTCGTTTTTTCAACTCAGAACTATAAAAAGTTCTTTTGTTGTTCCCCTTCCCCCCCGTCTCTCATACACCTTTTTCGGCTATTTGTCACCGGTCTAGTCATTTTCGCACGTTTTTCGGTATTGCGTCTGCAAGTTTCCCTTTATTGTATAAATTTAATTATTATATGGTATTCTTTCTAATTATTATATATTTTATTCTTGACCAGAGTGCTTTATAAATAATTTTAGTTTTATTAGTGGGCATTACGTAGATATTCATAATTATTAGAATAAAAGCACTCATTACAGATGCAAAAGGAGGAACGTATTTATCAAAATTTTAAATGGAAAAATCAGGTACATTAAAACATGTTTAATAATCAATCAGCTTCAATATTCATTTGATTTTTGCGAAAGATACACACCTCGGCGCGAGGTGTACCTCCGCTCGCATCGCCAAAAAGTACTCGGCCGAGCGACGATCCCGACTCTCGATAATAAAGCAGCATTAAAATTAATGCACATTTCCCGCTCAATGCGAATCCCCGCTTTCCACCGTAAAAGTATCGAACTGTAAAATCAAGCATCACTCTTTCCTCCCCCCACTTCCGAGCAATAATTTTCATAGAAAATTCAGCCGGCCCCGCGGCCGAAGCGCGCGTATTTGCTCAAAAATACTAGAGCTATCAGATGCGATATTCTCCCGAACGCAAGAGGGCCGCAGATAATCATATTTCGAATTATTGCCGAGTTACATACGTCCGCATGTAAATCAGGGAATTTCACATCGAATCCATCCCGCCTCCTCTCACCCCCCTCCCCCCCGGCCCGCCGACCGATTAACCTCAAACCAATGCCGGTACACACTTGAATCTTGTGTAGGACGATATTGTGAGCATATACGTGCATGCATATATCGCGGGCCGCCGCGCGCATATTACTCCTATTCCACTCTCGCTCCGTTCGTTACGGGGCGAATGTCTGTCGGTGTTTGTACACCGAATCCCTGCTGTGTGCGTGTGTGTGTATGGGTCGAGTGCGCGAAATTACTAATTCAGAATATCAACATTAACGCGTTAACCGACTGCTTTATAAGCGCGAAATGGACTTGTCGATCCTTTGATTTTTCCTTGACGATGTATATTGGCCGTTACCGTTACGGGATTTTCAAGCAGCTCGCGGGATTTTCGACGCTTTTCCGCGGGGAAGTATAGAAATGGGGGAGAGAATTAACATGCCGATGTTGAATATTGAATATCGAAGTTTACCTTGATAATTTCCATTTGCGTTTAGGTGTTGAATTATGCGTGTTCGAGACCAAAGACGGAGATGTTTCGGTTTATTCAAGAGGTACCCCCAATATGCAGCGATAGTATAAACACTTTGCCTTTTGTATGATTTGTATGATTTATATATTTTCTAAATAATCATATTTATATATAAATCTCCATTAAAACCAAGTAATTCGCAATAATTATTATTGAAACAAAATCCCTCCTCGCGCTTATCAAAATTCGACAATCGCTCTTTCCCCGCGCAGAAGTAAGCGCACATCACACGCGCTCGCGTTCTCTTTGGTAAGTCGATCCCGGATATCTTCGGCAAGCGGAGGAGCGTCTCGGAAAGCCGAAGCCCAAAGAAAATGAAATTCTAGGTTCCGCGCAGGAGGAATTAAAATCCCGCGCGCAGGCAGAGTCGAGCAGCGCGCGTCTCTTTGTCACGGCAGCTTCCCCGATATATATACGCTTCTTTCGCAGCGATATCGAGTGATACGATAAGCGCGGGGGACGGGAGGGAGGGTATCTCTTAGCGGAAGCTTCGAAATTAATTCCGGAGAAGAACCCTTGACGCGCCCCGCTCTCTCCGCTCTCGGGAGCCGTTAGATATTATTCGGCCGATCTCCCATTATGCGCCTTCGAAGCGGCCCGCTTTCATAAATAGTCCCCGCGTATATAGGGGAGTAAGTACGTGCGCGCGCGTATAATATGCGCGCCCCGGGGGCGTCGCGCGCGCGGCTCGAAATTAGTGGCGGAATGCGCCGACGGAATGAAAAGTATAACTCCTGCGCCGCCGCGGATGGTTTTCCGCGGAGGAATTATTGGAGTTTTTTTTTATTGAAGCGTCTTAATTTAGCAATTGAGGGAATTAATTTGTTAAATTGAAAAAATCACTGAAAATATTTTAATCTTTTATCGCGCGCACCGTTTCAAATGGAAAAACACATCGAACAAGATAACCATCGCAAAAGCAACGATAGAAACCCCGACACTTTTTTCGAAAACAAACTCCGTTTCGCTCCCTTTCCTCCTCCGCCCATTCGTTTCAATTCCGCAACGAGTCCCCTGATTTTAATACCCGGGGCCAGCTGCATGCATTTAGCGAATATCGAAAATTGGACGCAGCCAGCGTTATCTCCATTATTATCCATTTAGCAGAGAGGACGGTCGTCGCGCCAAAACTGCGCCACGCATCTCGGTTCAATTAGGAACAGGCTCTCTAGCGCGTACTCATAAATTCTTGGACTCTCTCTCTCTCTCTCTCCCTCGCAGCCTGCAGCGAGGGCGGCGGCGGCGGCGGCGCATCTAATGCCGCGGCGGTCTGTGCGTGCCCGGGATCGGTGGGGGGGAGGGTATAGCGATCCGAGGCAGGAGATGTCAGACGAGAACAATTCCAATCAATTTGAGTAGCAGCAGCGTAGGCGGGCCGCGCGTTTAGTCGACCCAATACACGTGTACACCCAATATCAGCGCTGCAGCTGCACTTCGGCCCGCTGCTCGATGACTGACTGAGTTGCCCTCCGGTTTAATGAATAGTTGTCCCATCACTTTCCCCGCAATTTCCATTCCCCGACGTTCCCGCTTCCATCTCTCTCTCTCTCTATCGCTCGCATAATTGTATTTTTCGCGAATTTGTATCTATAAATCTGGAACGCCCGGCTTTTTTGGATTTCGGCGAGTTATGTCGTTTTGGGGCGAGAGGCGGATGGGAAAAATTCGGCGCCGATCTGCTTTTAATCGAATGGCGCGATTAAAAGCGGTCGATTTGGGGAGGTTGATTTTTGTCGGAAATTGGAGGATTTTAGAGCGTTCTTTTTAATTATTGTCGGTGAAACGTGCTTTTTTTTTTGAGGGAATAAAGGTTCAATTATGAGAATGCGCATTTTGGAACTTGATTGCGATCAGTTTTAAAATGCGTTTCGCGCGTGACAGCGGTTAAAATACTTTTAATAGAAGAATCAATGAATTACAGACGATTTAAAACGCTGCTTTCTGGCGAGTAAATAATTACACTTTTGACAAAAACTTGAAACAAAAATTATTTCAAATTAGTAGTCTTTTAACTACATAACGTTCATTTTTCAGCTCCGATTTACAGGTTCCACTCGCCGATAACTCAGAGCTCCATCGCCGCTTCTCCGAGAGCAAACTGCACTATCTCAAATTCCGCAGAGCCGCGTTAAACCCTCCCGGTTCCGACTCCTCATTTTCAGGTGATAAGTTCCCAGGGCTCTCGGCGGCTCGTCGTTACGATTCAGGCCTCGATCGGCATTTCTCCCCCCCCCCTCCCCCCCTTCGATCGGTGCGCGGTCCGGCACCGGAAGTATATATATCTCTCTCTCTCTCGCCCCGGGAGAAAGAGAGCCGCCTCTCCTTGGCAAGGGCTTACAGTCCTCTCTCTCCTCTCGGCTTTTCAATTTCGCGCTTATCGTCCCTCCTCTCTCTCTCCCGCCCCCTTTGGCTGCCTGCGAGCCAAAAGCAGGCGAGCGAACGCCTTTAATCCGGACTCGGGAGGGCGGGCAGTGAATTTACAAATATACGAGAAAAGATCCGCTCAATCTTGGAGAGCGGCGTTCGAGGGAAAGGATTAGAATCGGAAGGCCGGCTTAAATAATCAATCGCGGCTTACTCTCTCCCGCTCTCTCTCTCCGACTTGGCGACGAGGAGGCAAAAGCCCGCTGGCTTGTGACCCGAGCTTTCCGCGTGCACCTGTGTGTGTGTGTGTGTTTGCTCCCGGCCCGTGCAGCAGCGCCGGTCCGTTTAACTTCGTTTCGTTCCGACTTCGAGTTGGCCCGCTTTTTTCGCCCTCCTCTCCTTTGTAAGCTCTATGCAAACTGACTTCGTTTAGTACTTCGCCTCGGCTGCCGAGAGTACCGCCAGGGCCGCGTTTGTGCGTTCGCGCATAGCTGAATATTGTGTGTGCGCGCACATCGATGTAACGGCACGGCGAAGTACGCCTGTTTGCTGCTCTAAATATAATAGCGACTTTCAAGGGCTGTTTAAATGTTTGTCTATGCTTCGGTGTTTATATTCTTTCAACTGGGAGAGCAAACGTTCATTTGACGTTCGGCGACAATTTTGCTATTTTAAATATTTTTTGAGGCGCCGAATATATCGGCTGCACGAAAAAGCTCTGTTCGTCTTTGTTTTTGCGTTACATATATGGCTTACAGAGTTTTTTTCAGTCCTTTTTTTAAATTGAATTGCTTCCAAAGCTGTACAAAACAATAATTATGAATTGTTTTATGCAAAACAAAAATTAGTATTCCAGGATGTTAAACTTACAAAAGTTTTCCAAATTGATTAAGTTTAAATTGCAAAATTCAAAAAGCTGGATCGGAAAATACTGGGATTTGTAAAGTTCCTTGCTAGAATTTCTAAAAGACTTTCGCTTCAGAAAATCTCTTCGATTTTTGAAACTTTACTAATTGAATAAGAAGTCAAAAGAGAAATTTAAGTTTTAATCAAATCATTTAACAGCGCAAAACGCCTACATATTTATCGCGATCCGATGAAAAAACAAAAAAATAAATAAAAAACATCCTCGAGATTTATCCCGGCTTCATCACGCTTCATCATCTCCGGCAGCGTTCGATTCTCATTTCCCCGAGTGTATACATTCGCGCGTGTGTGTATATATCCGTATACACACGCCGAGGCTCCGGTTTTTATTCGCCATTAGAATTCCCTTACAGCGTGAGAGGTCCGAGTGCTGTTTTTCATTGACCCTTTTTCTGCCGTCCTTTCTGTCTTTCATTGTTCTTGCCCCTTCCCCCCCAGCGCCGTCGTCCCTCGGTCACTCGAGAAGCACTTGGCGCCTCTTATCGTAAGCGGTCGCGCGCTCGAGCCCCCGCGCGGACGCTTTACTCTCTCTCTCTCTCCTATATACGTTCGACGCGGCTTCAAACTGTCGTTTGTTCTTCCTCCATTCAGCGGCCGTTCTGGAAAAATCACAAGCCGCGCACGCCGCGCGAGCGAGGGATAATGGGACCGGGAGCGAGTCCGTGTTTATCGGACTTTTGACCTGTTGAAGAGAGAGAGAGAGACTTTTAAGCGTTATTGTTTTAATGAAATAAAATCGATTGTGGGATTTAATCGTTGAGTTTCGAGTTCGGAGTTGAACGACGATGGGACAAACGACATTGAGGATTGTCAGCGAGGTGGCAATGTTTTCAGTATTTAGGTGGTTGTTAACCGTTGTGAATTATTAAGGGATAGAACCATCGTCTCCGTAAGGCGTCGGACCACAAAAATATTCCGTCAGCCGAAAGTTTAAGCGTTGACCTACGAAGACGCCTATATAATTCGTTGTATTCACATTTCAAAGACAGAAAATAAAGTTTGCCTTCCATTCCGCACCCCTCCTTTCTTTCGACACGAAGTCTCGACACGAATTAAAGAAAGTAAAATCACTTCCAAAATAAATTTCCCCGCGTTCTCGTCAAAAAAAACAGCCCACTCCTTCACACTCGCCGGCCGACAAACACTCCTAATTCCCCTCCGCGAGAATTTAATCTTTGCATTTCAATCATAAATAACGGAACCGCGCGGCGACGGCGACGGCAGCAGACGCGCGACTTTCAAGAAGTCGGCGCGTCTTAAACCCGGCCTCGGCCGCGAGGCGATAAAACTTTCGCGACGGAGTATAAGCGCTGAATTTACATCCGAAAAACAGCCCCCGCCCCCCCGCGCGCCTAACACCGCCGCCGAGTTAATTTGGAAAACGTGCGCGACGGATTGTTGTTATGGAAATGAGGAGAGGATCTTCCGTGTCTCTGTAATTGCGACTGTATATCGCGACCAGCCGAACGAACGCCGAGGATGCGAGGTAATGCACCGCGGAAGACGGTCGTCGGGGATGAGCGAGCGGCGGGGGTTACGGGTAAGGTATTATAGTTTTTCGTTTGTTGCTCGACTTGAAGGAGATTCTATAAAATGGCAAATATATTGATTGCACGTTTTTTTAAGCATAATCATAAAAAGTGTCTCTAATAACAATTGTTTTCGAGGTGAGAAAAGAAGGTGTATTTCATATATTTTCTATTCGATTCTTGTGCTTAAACAGTGGAACCATACAAATCAATGAATGAGCAGTCTATATTTAATCCTCAAAAGTCCAAATTGACAAATAAAAATGTTTTTCAAATTCCACCATAGAAAAACCGACTATTTTTCCAAGCCCGTTTACTTGAAATCACCCACCCCGCTACCGCGAATCAGCCTCCGCCCCTCTCGCAATCAACATCTCCCGCAATTACAATAATTAAACAAACCGCGCGGACTTGCCCTGGCACCGCGACCTCGCCCGCCGCGGCTCAGCGAATATCCTCGCGGCGCGACGTCCGCCAGCCTCTCCGGAGGTCTGCTCCGCTCGGCATAAATCTCGCCATTTAGCGTAACAAATGGCCGCCGTCGGATGTTCTGCGTGTTTCGTGGACGATAAGACAGCGGAGCCTCTCTCCCATCCTCCCTCCCTCTCTCCCCCGTCCTCCTTATACGCGTCTGGAGACGACGCATCCTTTTAAACGTGAAAAACGACTGTACGTCCAGCCGCGCGCGGCGCAGCCACCGCAGCAGCAGCAGCCGCCGCAAAGAGTTTGCGCTTCGTTTAGCGCCGCCGACGGGAGGAGAGGAGAATGTACTCGCTGCTGCGGGCGGCCCGAGGAATTTATTTTCCCGGGGATCTCCTTCCTGCAGCCTCTTATTTTACTCGAGAGCGCGGGGAAAACAATCTCGTTGGAAATTGAATGGACGATCTCGCCGCCGCGCGCGCAAAAAAAAGAACGACGAGGCGAAAACAAGCGCGCCTTTTAAGCGCCGCGTCGATCGTGAGTCTTCTTTTAGGTCCCTGGCAGCCTCCTCCGCCAAAGGCGGATCGGGAGGCTGCACCTTTTTTCTTTTTTGTTTTTTCTTTTTTCTTTTGCCGGGACTCTTGGCTTGACGTCTGTATTTGCGCGCGGTGCTCGTCTTAAGCACTGTATTAAGATGTGTGGACGGAGAGACGACGGTTTAATGAATGGGCCGGAGCTTTATTGAGTTATGGGGATTTTACTGTCCGCCGCAGAGACTAATGGTGGCAGTCCGATTAAATTTAACGAAGGTTCTAATGACTTGTGGAATTTCACTTGGAACCGACATCGACGTAATATATCCAATTTAAGGACGAAATAATATACCTTAAATATAATTTAAAGAAAAAAATGGATTACTTCTTCGGCAAAAGCAAAGAAAATATTGTGACGTTGCCGCGACTTTTCGAAAAGAAATGGAATATCGCACTCCACGGCAGAGAAGTTTGCCGCCATACGGATATCATCACGCGAAGTCAGATCTCTTTTCATTTCTTCATCAAGTTCTCTGTTTGTCTTATCCCCCGTCGCATCGCGCTTCACTCGAGTTTCCAATTTTTTTTTTCTCCCCTCCCTCGCCGCCCTTCCCACGCACTCACGAGGCAACTTCCCAACTGCGTTTCTCGATCGCGATACTCGCAGTCGTCGTCGTCTTCGTCGCGCAGTTGTTTTCTGGGCCCCCCCCCCCGAAGGGGGTGGAAGGGGGGGATCTCGCTTAGATTTACTGCTTTTCGACGCGCGCGGCGTCGCTAGAAAAGCATCCGCGAATATCAGCAATAAAGCGCCGCTCGTAAACGTAATATAAAACTGCGCGATAAAAAAATATAAACACGAAGCTCGGCGCGCGCGCGAGAAAAAAAAAAGGGGGCGAGAATCAAAGGTAAAAGAAGTGGAATAACAGGCTACGAAATCTGCCTGCTTTACGAGATACTTTTCCCAAAGACGCCTTATATATATATAGAGTCGCCGAAACGACCGGCGTAACGCGCCTTTCCGAGAAAAATATCTTTATTGTAGGCACTGAAAAGGGACAAAGTTTCGTTCTGAAAACTCGTTAAAAAAGCGCTCGCTTTATTCGTCCCTTTCTCTCTCTCTCTCTCCGGGCGCGCGAGAAAAGCTGTTAAATCGGCCTCTCCCGTCTATACAGCGGCGAGGTTTAAATCAAAAATTAGCCGGCCGTAACGACGTTATCGAGATAAGACCGGTGGCCCCCTTTCCGCCTCTTACTTCCGTCTGCTCGCAATTATATTCCGCCCTGTATATATATACGTATATAACGTAAATACGAGCGGCTCTGAAATATTCCGACGAAGTGGAGGATGTCCCAAAGAGCTTAGCGGATGATCCGCTAATCTCATTAGGGGTAAAGGATAGGAAAGTGGCTGAGCGGCTCGAGAGAGAGAGAGAGTATACGAAGCGACGGCGGCGGCGGCGGCGGCGATGTGTGCGCCTCTCCCGGAAGAAACGAAGCGTCGGTTCAGACGGCGGTACCGACCGGATTTTCTTATTAAAATGGAGTGTAAAAAGGACGCGACGCGGGATACTTAAAGCTTTAACCGGATGGGATTTCAAGATGCGTACGCCGCCCCGGCCGGGGATATTTATGAATTTTCTATGACGAATCGCTTTCGCCCCGGGACTCGTAATTATTTCAGGCGGACGAGAGGGGGATTAGTTTCAGTTTCGAAAAATTGTACATTAAAGTACACATTTCGCGTGCAAAAATTCGTTTTGTAATTATTTACAATTATTTTTTTTTTAATTTATTTAGTTTAAAAATTTGTTTTTTCCTTACCTACAAATTACTCAACTTTCCTACATTTCCTACACTTGTCGGGGTCAACATTTTTTTTGCACGTTTTTTTTTTTTTGCTCTGTACGATGCTAAGGGTTTGGGGGCACAAATTATATGTACCATGAAGCTCCTCTTTGCTTCTTAGTGACGCGTAATACTGATAAACCAGTATTTACTTCTTTTTTCATTAGGTATTCAAAGCACGATGATTTAATTGCACGGAATAATCAATTTGAATAAATTTAACGCAACAACAAACTAGAAAAACATCTCGCTCTAATCCAATACAAAGTCTCATTCGGCAACGATGTTTAAACGCACGCAAACAAAGCAGTTAACAAAAAAAAAGAGAGAGATGAATTCTATCGACAAAACATCGAGCGAGCCGAAGATATGGGCAAAAACAGCCGGTGGATAAACAGGATTGAAAGAGAGACCGGCGGCGGCAAAAGCAAACCTCTCGACGCGTATACGCAAAGTAATTAATTAAACGAAAATCTCGTTCGTTTCGCGGCCGCTGCGGCTTTTTTCCCTAACACGCAATGAAATTCCGTTTTGCTTCGGGCCATTAATTTTCCGAATACTTTTTCGGCGCTCTCTTTCTCTCTCTCTTGCTCCCGGCAGCGCTTGTTAATCTTGAGAGACGCGCCGGCGAAGAGCTTGTGATTTTAACGATTGTTTGTGTCCGCGGTAGTTAGCTTTAATTTTTTTTCTGCGTTTGACTTTCGTTTTCGTGCAGTGTTACACGAGTGAAGTATTGAGGAAGATTGATTTTGATGGCCGCTGTTGGCTTTGTAACTGGAAAATTTGGATTTCGAAAGCGTTAAATAAGCTCGAAAATAATCAATGCATGATCGTTCCTTGAAATTTAATTTTGTGCATTTTCTCCATTAAAACTTCATTAGTCTCAACGATAAAAGCTTTATCGGGACTCAATTTCACGTTTACGTTGGTATTTTGTTCGTTTTTCAAAAGTTTGCAAAATTGGTTCCGATTATTGAAAGCAGAATTAATATTTAATGAAAGCTGACTTTTCAAGTACTTTTATTGTAGATTCTCTTTAAAGGTTTTGAACTGAAAACGTTTTAAGACGTTTTTTTTTTAATTTTTACAAAAATGTAAAAACATTAGTATGAAAATAAAAGACATGACAATTACTTTTTAAAACCAACTTTCAATTCACTTGGAAGATTTCTCGGCAATAAGATAATAAAACCGAATTTAAAGTAGAAAACGTCAGTATTTAGTACGGCACCGGAACAATTTCGAAAGGGAATCTAAATGAACTCGTCTATTGTACACATTCTTTTAAACATCATTACCCATCTGCAAAAGCATGTTCCCACAAATGAATTACCCCTTACCGCTAATCACAAGCAGCGACTCTCTTTCTTTCCATTCGGCGGCACGCTCAACACGTGGGAAAAAATCATCGGGCGCCTCTAATTTCGGCCGCCTCATTTTCTCGCCTTGTCCCCCGAGGCTAAAAGTCGCGCTCGGTAATTCGCGATTTTCGTCTCGTCCGCGTTTTGGCTGGCTTCCCGTCGCGTCCCGGAGCCAAAAGTGCCTGCTTTGGGGCCGTTAGCTGATGGAGCCGGCGACTACTCGGCCTGGCCTTAGAATGATAACTTAATGGAATTTTCAGTGATGGTGCGACGCAAATCCGATGGGTATCGCCTTGCTCTTCGCAGGATTGAGTTATGGGGGGAAGAGGATGGTCGGGCATAGTAATTTTTTATCTTTTAGGCGCGTGGGTGTAACAAAATAGCTGATTTTGTGGTTTTTCTTGTACGATGCTCGTACTATGGATCATTTTGATTTGTCAGTTTGAAAGTTTGAAAGGGTAAATTATAAGAATAACCTTTTAAACTATATTTAGGGTTGTTTTGAATAGCTTTTAATATTAATAAAGAATAAACAAATAATATTTTCTCAAAGTGCAAAAAGAAAGCTTATAAATTTTGCTTATTTATTAATCTTTTACATTTTTTTCGATTATTGTTTTGAAAAATATATTTACTTTTTCTGCTTTTAGGGCAGAAGTCAAAATAAAGTCCTTTTAAAGCTTTTAGAAAAAAATTTTTAGTTTATAAATTCGTTAATTTACTAAAATTGAAAAATTTGTTTTTTTTTAATGATCGAACTACATATTCCGAATAAATTTACCCTTATAAATAATTACATTTATCTTTTACACCGTCCGCAGTAAATAACAGCAAAAATATCGTCCGAATTCTCTTCTCTTGTTCACAAATCTGGGACTAACGCAGTTAGATCCCCTCCCCCTGTCATAAGAATACCGCAAGGCAAAAGTACAGCGCGAACTACCACGGAAAAGGAGCGAAGCGACTTGCTCCTCGGCCTAAAACTTTTCTCTCTCTCTCTCTCTCACCCCGGCACGCATCTCCGCGATTCTGATTCATTTAAAAGTTCCGCACTTGAAGCAGAGAGCACTTTCTCCCGTCCCCCGCGCCGCCCACAGCTTCGAGATATTTCATCGTCAGCGGCCGTTTATTACCTTTCCAATCCATCTCGCCGCAACGTCACTCAATCATAATTTGATGAAAGTCGCAAGTAGTGTTTGTATTTCGCTGATTAATTAATGTTTCCGTCCGCTTCGGAGGGACCGCTTCTCTCTCTCTCTCTCTCTCTCTCTCTCTCTCGCTCGACATCAAAGCCGCCAATTTCATTAACGACATCATTTTTTGCCGGCGAGCAAGTTTAAATTAAAAAATCCGGGCGAATCTCGTTCGGAGAAAATTGAAATCGACGGGGAGAGGAAGGCGTCTTTCGAAGTTTACGTTTCGCGGACCGATTGGTCAACATCTAGAACGTCCTCGCGTGGGAGGGTAGAGAAAAAAATAGCTGCGCCGCTGCCTCCTTTCTTTTTTTGGTACACTGCGGGAGTATGACGTTGGCTTTCAGCGAAATTGAATTTTGCATTAACTGCGAGAGAGAGAGAGAGAGAGAGAGAGGGAGAGAGGTACGTCGGCGTCAGCAGCTGACACTTTTGAGGTTTAATCATTTTAAAAGGGCCGCCCCGCCGTACTTAACTATGACGAAATGGATTTTTTCGGCCGAGCTTTCGGCTATTTTGAGGACGTTTTGCGCCAGATTGGCTCTTTGGACTCCCCACTTTTTTTTTCCTTTTTTTTTTTTATTTTGTAATCGATAGAAATTTTCCGGCATCGGCAAAGTTAGTTAAGGCGTAATGGCAACGCCGTGGAATGATGGACGATGCGCACGATGAAAGGGAGGTAATGTAATTTTTTGGAGACAATGCAGTTCGTAGGGTTCATAGGGTTCAATTATGGGGACTTTTTCCCCGGGAATATTAGCACGCCGGAACTTTGACGGGCTGCGAAGGGGTCGATAAATTTATTACGCTATTAAAAATTTTTAATTTATTTAAAGTTGATTTTCGGGCCGATATGAATACAGGATAGAGGCACTATTATGGAAAAATAAATTACCGGGGGAGGGAAGTTGGGAAAAAGGGATTTATCGGATGAAAATATTTGATGCCGTTAAAAAATTGCGTAAATTATGAATTTTTAAATTTAAATTTATAAAATGGAGAAATATTTCTTTTTTTTGTAGTTTTTATGAAATTTTTGTGGTATTTTTTTCCAATTTGAGAAAATGTTTGCGCATTTTTTGAATTTGCACACGGAGAATTTTTGTTGGAAAGAAAAATTCAGAAAATTTCTCTTTAAATATTTAATTTTTTTCAGTTTTTCTCGAACTGCAATCGCTGAAGTTACTTTTTAATATACACTTGCATAGATAAATTAATTATAATCCATAAAATAAGTTACTATTCATTCAATTCTTTTTCCAAAAACTTACCATTTCAAAGTAATTCATCAAAACACTCGTAATCTCTATTCCCAATGCAGAAAACAGAGAAGATTGACTCCGCGCGAAAGCCCTAACTATCGACTTCGATCACGCCTCCCAAATTTTCCATCCTCTCCGGCAAACAACCCTCCTCTTAAAAAATCCGCCAACAGCTCAAACAAACGGTCTCTTTCCCGCTTTCCAAAAAGAAAAAAGAAAGCCTCGCTTCTCTCCGGGCCGCCGCGATTTGTTTCCGCTCGTGTTCTCGCGCCGGAGCCTCGGTCCCTTATTACTTTATTCATGAAAAATCCTCCTTGCGCCGGTGGCCTTTACCCGAAAATAGGAGCGAACGCTCGCGCTCGTGTTCAGCAGCATGTATACGGCTTTATCTCCCGAGTCCGGGGGGGTAGGATGGAGATTCGGAAGCGAGCGTCCCTTTCGCCCTCCCCTCCCCCTCCCCCGGGGGGAAGGGGAGGGCGAGGAGAAGCCCCGAGGTCGCTGCCACTGGCTGCTGTTTGCAGCTCGCGAATTCGTGACATCGTTTTTCAAATTTTTTAGCCCGCTTTGGGACGAGCTGCTTTTTTTTGTTAAGCTCCGAGCTTTTGGAATGCCGAATAAATGCGCGTTGTCGGTTATGGTTTTGCGAGGCTAGTTTTGCGGTCTGGAATGAATTTTCGAGGTTTTTTTTAAAGGGATCGCATAGACTTCGTATTTTTAATAAATTATATGATGTTTAATCCGAACATGTATACGGGATTGGTGGGGTATTTCGAATTTTTGTACTCTTTTCAAATTTTTATGTATGAAATTAATGTTTATTATGTTATTAAATGAATTCGTATTTAATTTCAGTTGAAATCCAATGGTAAGAATACAATAAAATATTCTTTATCCTACGGCAGAATATTTTAATCACATATTATTAGTATATTATTTTTCAAACAAGCATGTTCTCACTTGTTCATATAAACTTGGTTTGTAAAAAAAGTGATCCACGTGTATTTAAAAGAAATATGTGCTTTGTGATAATTAAATGTAGTAGATTTGAAAATAAATTATTGTTTAAAAAGCTAATTTGAAATTTTGCGTTAAAATTTTGTATAAAAATTTATTACTATTTGACAAGTTCCTTTAAAAGGGGTAGTTAAACTCTTCATTTAATACCCGTAGCAATAAATCTCTGTACATGTCGATTATCAAGACATTTAAAAAATGTCTATAAAGCGGAAAATGTGAAGTGTCACGGTCTCAATTTTATTGGATGTGCCATAACTCATTTTTACAAGTTCAATAGATATCAAAGGGATATGTGAAACGCGTTTAAAATGCATACTTTATTGTATCTACTTGCTATATTAATCCTTTTAAATATGTAAAATACTGTTCAAAAAAATAAACTTTTCCCGTTCATTAGTTTTAAAGAAAAATATCTTCGAAAACAATTGCATTATCTGAAATTTATAAAATCGTACAAATATTAAATATCATTTCAAATACATAGAAATAATGCTTTCGATAACAAGAAGCCAACATCGCAGACGCAACAAGTATAAATCATTTTCACGCTAACAATTTGCCAAAATGACCCCGTCAACGCTCCCCCGTCTCAATTTCAATTTACCCGAACCAGAATCACCAAAATAAAAATCTACCCCTCGCTGCCCTAATACCGTCCGCTTCCCACCCACGCAGTCAGCCAACCCGACGAAAAGCCTCAGCATCGGAGAAGCAGCAGCGGCAGCAGCGGCAGTGCTTTCAACAACCATCAGGCAGGGGGCAGCAGCACGGAGAGAGGCGAGTTTGCATATAGCGGAAGTATCCCTCCTCGCAAATCGATCCGCCGAAGACGTGTAGCCCTCCGGGAGGCTGGGGAGCCTTTCTCTTTCTTACTCCCACGAGGGAGAGCGAGAGACTCTTAGAGCAAGGGAGAGAGGGCTAAAGGGTTTGCGGATCCGCCGACGCGTATATCGGCGCTCTTCTCCCCGTCCGAAATGGGATGAGCGCGCGGAAAACACGCGCGCGCGCGCGCCTAGCTCAAAATAAACAGCTCTCCGTGGCGGAGAGAGAGAGAGAGAGAGAGAGAGAGAGGGACGCGAAGGTATGCGAGCCTTTTTCTCTATCGCGATCTCGCTCTATCATTCGCCGGGCGCGGAGAGAAGAAAAAAAGGAAGACGAGGCCTTATCGCAGTTGATGGATTACTTCGCGGAGGTACGGAGGCGGGGGGGAAAAAGTGCCTTTTTATGGGGCCCGGGGAGGAGGAGGAATCGCAGCGCGCCGATCGGGAAAATCATATTCTTTTCAGTTTTCAATATTCGACGCGGGGTTGAGGTGAGTTTTGAGCGAGGCTACGTAAGGATTGCGAGTTTTAGGTAAATTAGCTACTACGGTTTATTAATTTTTTTTTTTTTTTGCTATTGAAAATCTTTTTATTGCGAATCTTGCAGTTTACCAGTATTTAAAAAAATACGACTGAGAAGGATCGATAAAATTTAATTTCCACTTCTCCTCTAATTTTAGAAAATCATTATAACATTTTCAGTTAATAAAAGGAAAATGAAGGAATAAGATTATCCAGCATATCGAGCGCAATACATCTTATCTCTACAAAATACCAAGTACGCCAAAATAAAATCGATATTAATGGAATGCTTTGCAGTTTCGAGGGGGGGATCCATAAAATACGCGGCAGCCAGCGCAGCCCAGCTGATGTATTACTTTTAGCTGCGCTGTAAAAGAGAAGAAGCGGCGGCAGCAACGCGAAACAAAATAATTCGCATCAAGAATACCAACCGGGAGAAGGATGCAAAACGACGCGGGGCTGCGCGGCAGCCAAAAAATACGAAAAATGAAATCGTCCTGCACTCCTCTCCGTGCGCGCCTTTTGCCTCCCTCCCTCCCTCGCATATACGCGGCGTCTCTCCTTTTCTCGCGGCGGTTTTTCGCCCTCGAGAGAGAAAGAGAGAGAGAGAGAGAGAGCGCGCGGCGAGTATTGAATATTCAAAACTTTCCTCGCGCCGAGAGGAGAAAACTTTCTTGTCTGCGAGCCGGCCAGAGGAAGAAGAAGAAGAAGAAGAAGTTTCCTTCGTTCCCGGATCGACTTTCCTTTCGCGGAAGATTCCTCGCGAGAAGGGGAGAGAGAGAGAGAAAGATTGTTACACTACTGCCTCCGCCCGCGTATTCTCTTTTATTATCCTTTTCTGATTTTATTACTTTTTGAAAAGCATACTTTTCCGAGCGCGCGTCGCGAGAGCTGCTTTTCAGGCTCGAGTTGTCACGCGCGTATATACGTATACACGCGGACACGGATAGAGAGAGAGAGAGAGAGAGAGGAAACTCTTCCTTCGCTCTCTCCGCGCGGCCCTCCTTTTTTTTTGCGCCTCCTCGTTTCTTTCGCTCTCGTTGTTTTGGATGATGTGCGTTAGATACATGTATATAAACGCCCGAGAGCTGCACTCGCCGAGGAGCATGTAAATGTTTCGCTCGTTGCTGCCGCTGCCGCCGCCGCCGCCGTGCGCACCGTTGTAATTTATACCGTCTGGGCTTTGGCCGCTTTAAAGGGAATATTTACAGCGCGAGCGCAGTAAAACATTACGGTCCGAGCATCGGGAAAGAAGGGGGACACGGCTTATTTAGAATTGAGCTTCGGAGACGTCGTAAATTTTGAATTTCATTCTCCGCGAGGGCTGACGATTGAAATGTACTCTTTTTTTTTTTTAATGATTCAGCCGGCTGATTGAAACGTTAATTCGGCCGTTGACGAGCTTTTATATATATATACGTAATCTTACGTAATTTACACTTACCCTAAAAGGCGATGTCTTGCCAGCCGAAAAATTCGCGTGAAATCTCGCGTGTCGCGACGACTCTTCCCGCCTCGGCAAACTGTTCCCTCAAGAAGCGGGAACTCGGTAGCGGAGAGAAGCATCCTCCTCCCCTCACCCTTGGTCGGAAAGTTGGCCGCGCGCGAATTTCGTTAATCGAATCGCTCATTGTAGCCGCGCGCGGTGCGAGTTACAGCGGCGGCGGCGGCGGCTGCTGCGGCCCCGGGGAAAGTCACGCAGCGCAAACGTGCGGCTCTCTGTTTGCGCAACGAGAGCGAGGGAGAGACAGAGCGGGGGAGGGGGAGGGGCTCCGCGTCGTAATTCAGCGGTACCAGCGCTGCATTCCTGACATCAAAGCGTGCCTTCCTTCCTTCCTACTCCGGGCCGGGGCCTGTCTCTGTTTCTCCGCGCGGATGCAGGAGCTGCATTTATGTTAACGCACACTCGCCCGGCATTTACTCCTCGCCTTCCTCCCTACGGTGCTTCGTTGTTGCCACCGCTGTGCTGCTGCCGCTATCTCTCTCTTCCTCTCTCTCTCTCTCCCTCTCTCGCTCTCTGCTCTCTCTCGGCTCTTTGGAGGCTTTGTGATGCACCAGGTGGGTAAGTGACCTAAGTGTTGATGGCTCGAGGATTTGGGCTTGGTATTTCGTTTATTCCGGACCGGCTGCTTTTTAGAGTGTCAGGGTAGGTGAGAGGGTTGTAATGAATTGCGATGAGGGAAATGAAGACGCGGAGCGTAGCGCCGCGAGAAGTAAGTGAGAGGAAATCGGCGGAGTAATTTTACGAAATTAAGAAAAGAACTCTATTCTTTACGTACACAGCTTTAATTGATACGAAATTCTTACGTTGTTGGTCTCTCATTTCACTTTTAGTTCCTTAAAGCCTAATACCTAAACGAACTCAAAACCAGAGTAAATCCGCTAAACCCCTCAAAATTCCGAACTAATCGTCAACTCATTCACTGCTCCTTGCATCGAGTCTGAAATCAAAGCTCGTCGGCATGCACACACACACCCTCCGATTGCGGGCTTTTGAAGAACCTCGAGTCTTTGCGGCTTGGCTCGTGTATATACGTACGCGCGCCAGGCAATCGGGCGGAAGAGGATACATATATATATATATAAATGCGTGTAAACGGGGTTCCGGGGTAATTACAGGGGGCGCCGCGAGGCCCGCCGCGCCACGAAGACGAAACATCGCAGCGGGTCGGGGGGGGTGGTGTCCAAACAAAAGAGCGACGAGGTTTATATTTACATTATTCGTTCGAATTAGGTTTCTTGCCGAGGAGAGCGCAGCTCTGCTTGCGAGCGGCTTGCGCGCGTCTCTCGCGCGCCCGGAAATTGTTGTTTGGCGTAATGTAATTACGCGGCTCGGGGTTCGCTCGTCGGGGCGTTGTTTTATTATGGGGTAATTGGGCGAATTTTTCAGGGGGAGGCGGGAGGGTTAATGGGTTTAATGGAAATTCGGTGTTGGCTGATGCCGGGGGTGATATCGTTTATCGTTTATTCTCGAGACTGGTGTGTGCTTGAAAAATTAAATAAAATGTATGGGGAGGGTGCCTGCAGAGGTTTAGAAAGTTTTTCAAGGGAGTCGCTTTAATCAATTAAACGAACGAGCTTCGATTCATTTTGTTTTTTGCTAGTACATAAGCTGCTTTCAAAACGCGAAATACTTTTTTTCAGAAGCAACGTTAAATCTCCCGAATGAACTTTTAAATAAGTAAGACTGGGAAGAAAATCAAGTACCCCAGTCAACTCTATGACATTAGACGCGATCCTCTTATATTTTTTTTTCGCTCTCTTTTTTTTGACCAGCGACGAGCAAGTTATTTTATTTGAAGCAATTACCAAAACATTGCTGCAAAGCTAAGAAAGTTCGAAAGTTCAGCATTTTTAGCGAGGAGGTAACTCAATCCTCGAGAAGCGACAGAAAAAAAAAGTATCGCAAGACGTGTCTCACAGTAAAACTCTCTGAAATTCGTCGCGTAATCTCTTTGACTCCTCGTTCCGTCTTTCTCTTTCTCTTGCGTTGTTTTGCTTTATTTATTCCTTTTATCATAATCTCTCTCATTTTCACATTCTAACTTCATTCGTTATCTCTCTCTTTCTCTCTCTCTTGTTGTCTTGTATCCTGTGTTTTATGTTATTCAGCTCGCAGTTTTTTGCTTTAGTTTGCAACTTTTTTCTCCTTATTTCAATCTTTTCTTATATTAATCTGTTTTTTGCTATTCTATATGGTGTTGATTTACTTTTTATAATGCTTGTGTTAAGAACTTACTATATACTCGTTGATATTAAACAAAATACTTTTTAATAGGTATACTTAAACAAAATAAATCATTTTTTTGTCTACAATTTCAAAAAATAAATGAAATAAAAGCACTTTTAATTTAATAATTAATCGTAAACTTTAATTTAGATTTTATTTTCAATCTTCACTATCATATTTTTATAAATTTCTTATAAAATATAGTAGTAACAAGAACATATAACGTTAATCACCAACAGAAAATTACACGTATTAATCCCACTAATTACTCGCATTTATACAGCTAAATAAACCCGACACTCTCAATAACAGTTTATACATTTACCAGCAAATCCGCCTCCACTTTTTCCCTCCTCCCCAACTCTCCTCTCCAGTCACCGTCGTCTCTGGCTCTCCCTCTCTCCTCCTCTATATCTTGAGTGCGAGCCACGTGACGGACGGGTTAATTCGCGGAAAGGTCGAGATTAGAGACAGGGAATTTCCCGGCGAGCGTCGGCGGCAAACGTCATATCCCGGAAGTGCGAGCGACGGGAGGAAAGAGAAAGTCAACTCCTCGTCGCAGCCTGTTACGTACGTATATACACACGCGACTCGCTGCGCTTACTTACCTTGTATATATACCGGAATTTCGGGCGACATAACGCCGTCGGAGCCTCTCGCGAGAGCGGATTACGCGAGTTGCCGCCGCGCTCTCGAAAAATATTTGTAAGCGCGCGCGGAAAAGGTTCGCGCGCGGCTGTGTTTGCGGGAGAGGAGCGCGCGCGCGTGCCTCGTTTTTCTGCATAAACAACCGGGCCGGAAATCAGCGCTGACGATGACGTTTTTCGCGGTGAAGTCGAGCGCGAGTTATCGGAAAAGTCAATTGCGGAGGTGATTGCGTTCATCCGGGGGGGCTTTAGATAAATATTTGTGTACCTTCGAATTGGATAATGACCATTAGAGAAATTACGTAACGTCAGACGTCTAAGTAGAGTTGTTTGAGCATGCTTAGTTAAAACGGCTTAGTGAAAGGAAACTTGGAGATTTTATCAGAATAAGTGTTTAATAGGAACGATGATTTTTCAGATTTTCCCTTCAAACAAAATGTTATTTCATCCGGTCGTTTTGACACGCCAAATATTTTTGTAAACTATCAAAATTACCCTTTTCGTCGCAACAGAACCTAAAGTTATACACAGCAAACGCAAATAAAACTAACGAACAATCCTTAATCGCCGCGCATTCAATGGCCATCGGGAACAAAAACATCAGCGGAGCTACAAGCACGTCCGGTCGGTACATTCCTAAAGCGGGCGCGCGTTATATAAAAAAAGCCGGCTCGCGACGAGTTCCAAAACGTCCGCGCTAACTGGATTACAAGGCGCGAGAGCGCTCGCGACTGAATAATGCGTCGAAAAGCGAGAAAAAGCTCGCGCGCTGCTTGCCCCTACCCGAAAAAAAAAAGAAAAAAAAAACGGTAAAGCGCGCAAATCGCGCCGAGAAAAACGTCGTGCCCCCCTCCCCGGCTCCCTCGCTAATCTGCCGCTTGTCTCGCGAGAGCGCCGACGCGAAACCGTTCTCTCCCCCCTGCTCGTAGCCGCTCTTCTAGTCTGTTTATTAAAATTCGCGGTCGGAGAGGCGCGCGGCGCCTCATTAACATTCTTTGTGGCCGCGCTTCTGCCGCGAGCGGAGCGGAGATTTGGGGGAAGGAGGGGGGGGACGTTTTTGACGCTGACGCGAGAGTGCTTTCGGGAAATTCGCGCGGGAAGAGGTGGCTTCTTCTTTTTGAGGCAACGCGATTATTTCACGGTGGATTTTTCGCGATAAACAGATTTGTCTTTTGGATTTAGCCGACGGATTTTTTGCGTCTTAACGTCCTGGCCGTTCATATCTCATTCCTTTTCATCCCTGCCCCGGAGCTCGGTGCCCTCTTTTATTCGGAAAATACGGGCGGATCGGTAGAACAAGAAGGCCGGACGCTGCGTCGATCTTCTTTTCCCAGAGAGATGGAGAAAGTGCTTTTTCGCGTTAGGCCGAGGCGTCCTCTATTCGCGAAAAGTCAATCCCTGCAGGGCACGTCTTTATTCTCGTATAAGCCGAATGCGGCCGATTGTTGATGCTGAATTATTTATTCGAGAAGAACAAAGAGAAACGGACGATATCGTCTTCAGTCGTGCTCTTGCTTCGGTATTCGTTTCTATAAAAATCGCTGAAAAATCACGCGAAGCTCTTAAACGCGGCAGGATTTATCAGCTCGCGTGACGCTCCTCGCCGTATTTGCGAAGCTCGACATCGCTGAGCACACAAAGAAACTCGAGCATTTATTTGCCGTGCATCTGTTTAAATTCCCAAATCAGCGGCCGGCTCAAACGCAGCGCGCTACCAAAGCGCGCGGCGTGCACCGACGCAGAATCGAATCTTCGGCGGCGAATCACAGATACAGAGCGAGCGAGGAAGAGAGAGAGAGAGAGAGAGGCAGACCCATAGATATAAATAAAGCGAGGGAGAGAGAGAGAGAGAGAGAAGCGATTCGAGTGAAAGTAGTTTCGGCTGTTTCGCCGTATCCGTCCTGCAGGAAGTACGTGTAGGTACACGCCCGTATACAGAGTCCTTCGGCCAGAGAGGGACCCCGGAAACTTCCAGTAACGAGCTTGATTGGAATTACTTGCCCAGCGAGAGAGACAGAGAGAGGAGCGACATGCAGTCTCCAAATACGGCTAGAGCCGCTCCTCACTTTTCAGGGGCCGCGCTCGCTTCTCGCTGCGGGGCTTTTATCTTGCTTTTGGTGGACGCTCTCCGCGCGCTGGGCGCGCTCTGACGGTCGGGCGAAAAAAAGGGGCCGAAAACGAAAAAAAAAAAACTCTTCGCTCAAAGAGTGTATGGAAGGAAGTGTTGCACCGGCTGTGCATTCGACGGATGTAATGTAATTACGCGTAACCGATGCTTTCGAGCTGCTTTTTTTTTTATTCGCGATTGGCCACTGTTTTCTCGTTCATTGAGTTATCTGGGTCTGGGTAGTTTTATAACAGGGTTGTGCACCTGGTTCCGTCCTTATGGATGCTTTTACGCGTGAAAAGAATACAAAAAGAATGGAAAACGTCAACTTTTGTTTTACTGTAGATTCTTTTGGTTAATATTTTGGTTAAATATTTAAACAGGATGTTATAATTAAATCTACAATTAAAGGGGCTTTATTTAAACTTAAATTATCCGTAAAAGTCCTGAGTAATTCTCTGGAAATTTAGAAACAATGCGGAAGTTCAAAAGATACGAGTAAGGCAAACACATGAATGTAGCTTAACTTAAATGTATTAAATTTGCATATATACGTCCTACCTCTTGACGAATCCTTGGGAAAATATTAGCTAACCAAGCTGGCTAATCATTAACGAACAGGCCAATTAAAGTCATCTCCCGCGCCAAGAGCAAGGCAAACTTTAATGCTTTCACCTCCCCGCAGAAACGAAATTCCTCGTTCGCTTTCGTTAAAAACCAACAAATGACTGCGTCCCTTCGAGAGAAACCAGCGATCCCAAAAATACTTTTTCCCGAATCGCCGGCCAATTACATTCGAAACGCCTAATCTCCCTAAGCTCTCGCGAGAGGAGAGTCCCCCTCGCCCCGATAGTCGCGCAATTACCGATAAAGCAGGTATCTCTTTGGGTGCGCACAGTTACACCTTAAGGGGGCGGCCGTTTCCAAAGCTTATCGCGCCGCGGCAGAAAGCGGAGGAGAGAGAGAGAGAGAGAGAGAGAGGCAACAACGCGCGGCGTCTTATCCAATTGCCGTGATAACGTCGGTATCCGGTCGGTATATATATATATACCCCGGGAGAAAGACCGAGAGAGACGCGGGGCGGCGAGTCGCCGCGCGCTTAGAAAGAGACCGAAATCAAAGGGCCGGGGGAGCGAGGAGCCGCGTCTCGGGACTGTTTCCTTAGCTCTCCGCGCCGGAAACCTTCGCCGGATATTCCGGTCTGGCTTCCTCTCGCCCCCTGGCCGAGCGAGCTCGTCGGGCTGGGCCGCGCTTGGCGCGCGATGACAAGCTGGCGGTTGATTTTCGCGCTTTCCTTGTTTTTTGATAATTCGGTTTGTTTAGAAGGCTGAGAAACGGTTCTTGGACGTTTTGCAAAGTGAGAGTTTAGTTTATTTTTCTTTTTATCATTATTAAAATTTGATGTTTTAGAGTAACAAGTGCTGTCCAGCGGGACTGAACAGTCATGAAAAAATAATAAACGCCATAGGCAAAAATGCATCTCCTGGAAGATTTACGACTGCAAGGCAAATGTTGGTTAGATATTGTTCAAATTTTATTAGTATCAGTTTTAAGTCTTAATTATTATATTATATTTTATATTTATTCGTGACTGGCAACTACTTCCTATGTGTCATGCTAGTTTAGTCGCCTGTTTTTAAATCCGGACCTGCGAACAGGAAATATCGTTTTCCTGTGCAGGATACAGAGCTTAGTCTAAGGATATATTGTATACAATATACTCATACTGTAGCGGGTTGTATGTTATGTAAATTATGTAACTCTGGATTAGTAAATAAATAAATAATAAATAAATAGATGTTTTGTATAATAATGCTCGATTGTCGAAACGAGGTATCCGTACGAAAATTAAATATAAAACCTGTCACTCGCAAGTTACTTAATTAGTTTCTAAACCGAGCCCGCGCGCTGCATCGAACAACAGCGGCGAACTCCCGCCGCTTTTTTTTATCCCAGCCGCAATATTCCACCCATTTCAGTTATCACCGCAAGATGAGCAGCGCACATAGAATTTTAATAAAATTGAACAATCCGAAAATTGCGTCTCCAATTCCCTCCCCGCAACAGTACTTCGGAAAAGCCCGCGCGCGCCTCGTTGCGCCTCGGCGTCACTATATTTCATCAGCGGAAATAAAAACAAAACGAAAAAAAAAAAAAAAAAGACCCCGGCTGAAAAGCGCAACAAACAAACGACGTATCGCGGCGATGGCACAGGTGGATGATTGTGATGTATCGTCCCTTTGAATGAGCGTCGAACGTCGCGCCGAATCGCTTTCGGTGAATATGACATTGGGCTCATTGAAATAAAGCTCCTCCGCCCCGATTGCGAACGACTGCGCGAGTGTGTTTTTGACTCCGTTCTGTTTTTTGTTTTTTTTTTTCACTTATCGGGCGCAACCGGGGGGGGATCATTGAATTTGCGCGAGTTTTCCGGCTGGAATGATTTCGATGTTTTGACGTGGTTCTTTTTTTTTTCCTCTTTGCCGGTGCGGAATTCATCGGGATATCTTGAGGGAGATGGAAATTCTTTTCCGCGACGCGACGGATTGATTCGACATTATTTGTAACCCGGAAGTATAACCGTGAGGATGAAATTCCGTTTGAAGGGAGAGAGGAGATATTGTGCGAGGAACTTTCTGAATTCCGTATAAGCGGAATTGAAATGCTCTCTCGGAGCGCTTGAATTCGGAGCTTGATTTTTTCGAATATTTAATCGTTATTAATTCGTGCATGCGCGCTGCGAACGAAGTGCGTTTTACTTGGAAGAGGAAATCAATTCTCGACTTCAAACGTTTTGTTAAGGAATTTAAAATTACCCCGGTATCTCGCGTACATATATGCAAGGAAAAAACCAAATAATTAATCGATATGTAATGGATGGGCCTTAATGAATATTTTAATTAAAAATCTTTGCGTAAAATTAATATTTAATATCTCTACGTGCATTTAAACGCACGAATTTGTATTTACATTTAAATTCAATTTCAATATAACAAAGAGATAACAATGATCTGAAAATTCAAGTGTACCGTTAACAATATTTTTCATTCTTATCTTCTTTTAATTCGAACAATATCCATTAAAAAATTATATTCTTTATTTTACTTGTAATATCCAATTTTACCAGTGCCGGAGAAGAATTAAATCAAGCGAAAGGACTGTCTAATTTCGAAGGATCGCCGATAATTCGATAATTTCAATCTCGCGCTCCTTATTAAAACCCGGTACCTTACACCGTAAAAAGACACAGAAGCTCAAAAGGAGCGCAACGAATATCCAATCAAAATTCAAGCCTCACCCCACTTTGACTCATCGTTTATCGCCGCTCTATAAGAAGGTGGCGATCGCGCGAAACAAAGCGCGGCCCGTTAAACGGCAACTCCCGCTCGCGAGCGCCGTAGCAGCCTCCTATCGGAAGAATGCAGAGGCGCGCGCGCGGGAAGCCCGAAAGAAAGAGACGAGAGGCGGAAGGATGCGTATTCCGGTCACGTAGGATATATAAGCGGGGAGAGAGAGAGAGAGAGAGAGACGAGTGCGTACGCGATGCTACGCGCCAATGTGATCATCGGCTCTCTCGGCGCCTGGCTCCTGCAATGGAATTCGTTCCCCTCCTGCCCGCGCGCGCGGCATTGGCACCGGGCACACGTACGGATATTCAAAGTATTTCGAAATATTCAAAGTGTTCCTTGCGCGATCGATTCTTTTGTGGAGGACGCCGGTGCTGCTGCTGCTTCTTCGAGGAGTCGCTACTTTTTTTCTTCTCTCTCTCTCTCGTCGCCTCTCTCAAGGACGACCGGCTTTCGTCTCAAGGATACGGGTTTCGAGACGCTCGCCGCTGTTTTCCTCGGAGCCGCTGACTTTCGAGTGGTTTTTAGCATGTGCGAACTCGATAATTGAGAGCTGGCTAATTTCGCTGCGCTCCTTTCGAGACTGGTTTTTTTAGTTCCTTGGTATACTTGCTGCTTTTGTAAGGGCGTAAAAGGAGGGCTTCGGATATTCGGTCGTCGCGTCGAATTGCGTCGACGTAATAACAGAACTTTCAAGATCTACTTGGGTGCTGAATTGCCGGCTATTGTTCTTTCGGTCGATCAGAATGCAAACGCCGTAAAAATCAAATAAAAAATTCAGAATTTAAAATCGGCGGTTATCAATGTAACTAAAAAGGTAAATCAGAAATTCAGCTCTGCGAGTTTTAAAACGGAAACAGTAAGTTTCATGAAAAGAATATTTATTACATTCGAAGAAGTGTAAAGATTTTTTTGTGTACTGTAAAACAGTATACTTTAAAATTTCAAAATCGTTTTCTTCGCGTTTACTCCAAGGACCGCCCGTAACCGACCAGTCAAGGATCTTTACTAATGTGAACGTACCCATCATTTGGTTTTTTGTGCAAATTTTGTGTCGCGACGAAGAACTAAAGGTCACATTACACAGTAAACGCGAAGCGAAGCAAACCTCTCTCGGGGAGTCCAATTTTTCCCACGTAACATAATCCTCTCAGACTTATTAGCAGACTTTAATACATTCGCGTCCCGAAATAACGTTTCTTAATGTACAAAGTGTCCGCAAAAAAAAGAAACAGGACGCGCGCCGTACGTGTCGGATGTTTTCCGGTTCCCGATCCGAGAACAGAATAATTTAGCACTTCTCGCAAGAGCAACAACAAACTCTCCCGTCGCCGCGGAGCGCAACATCAGGAAGACGATTCTCTTCTTTCCCGCGCGTGCTTTTCGTCACGTATCGCCTATAAGGAATAGGCCGCGCGAAGGTCGAGACCGGCTGCTTTTTTGGCTTCGAAGGCAACGCATCCTCTCTCTCTCTCGCGTTTTTCTTTATAATAATACGTTTGCATGTGGCGGAGCGATATCCGCGCCCGCCTGAATTTATAATAATGCGCGTGATGCGCGATGCGACGTTTCCTGCGATGACGCGGCAGAGTAAACGGAGAAATAGTTATAGCGGCTCGTTACTTTTGCTCGGGGAAGATTTGCATTTTACCCGATAACAAATAGTCGCGGGAAGATGTTTGCCGTTTTTTTCTTTTTCGGGTTTATTTCCTTGGTTTTGAGGAAAAACTGTGGATTGGTCAATGTTTGGTTCGCTTGATGAATTGTATTATCGTTGGCTTCTGTTCAGTTGATGGATCCATCTATTATTAGAGGAATTAATTAATTAACTTTGTTGCAAAGGTTTTGACTTATTACATTAATAATTTAATAGATTCTAATGGAGGTCAATTAATTTTCTGAAACGTGAATCGAGGCATTCGTGCAATTGTACAATGTACTAAATAAATATTGATTTTTTTCCATACGCAATTATCAAAATAAACTATAATTGCCATTATAATTAGGTATTAATTAGCATTTAATATGGATAATATTGAAACATCATTCCGAACAAAAGCATATTCTCAGCAATGTAATGGCTTACATTGAAACTCACACATAAGTAATGCGGAAACTAATTCATCCCGCGTCCTTAAAAAAGCTCCCAACTCTCATCAATTTAGATTTTTGCAAGCACTACCCCTTCGTACATAAAAACCAGTGCACCCAAACCCAAAAAAACCCGAAATCCAGCGAAAAACACAAAAATAACCCGCCAACGAACGCCGATCATCCCGGCCGAAATTTTTCTACCGAGCCAATTGGCGCCTGTACTCCCGCGAGCGTCGGAGCTTGGGATCGGCGCCCGGCGGCGTCGGGGCGAGGGGGCGTCGTAGCGTCAGCTCCCGAGGCGGAAGTAAAACGAGCCGGGCCTTCTGTCGGAGCGGTCGGGCCGGCCGCTCTCTCTCTCTCTCTCTCTCCCTCGGATCGAGTTACGAATTAGAGTCGGCTTGGACGTGCTCCGCGGACCCTATTAGTTATCTCTTAGTCCGAGCCCCGGATACAAAAGCGCCGAAGCCCGGTCCCGCCTGTCTAGCCTAGTAATTTCCCAGGTGACGAATCCCTCTGACGCGCGCGCGCGCGCACCCCGACGTCTCGACTCGAGTCGAGTGCGTGCGCGCGAAAAAGGAGCGGGGTCGATTTTTCGAGCCGGCTGGCTAACGAGCGACGCCTGGATCTGAGAATCTGGACTTGCCGCGTTAAAAGTGAAATTAACGCAGTTCCGTCGACTGAAAAAAAGTTGCGCGGAAGAGAGCGATACATCGGACGCGGAGGCGCAAAGAGCGCGCGCGGCGCGCAAGTTTCGTCGGCGAACAAGAGCGCGGCAAAGGGAGGGTCGGGCGTTTCGCGTCTCGCCGACTCCGAGGTGGCGAGCGACCGACGCGGATTCAGCCGAGCCCCCCGAACGAGTCTACTAATTAAGTTTCAAAATTACTTCATCCGGGCGGCTCCGGGAGCTCTCGGCTCGATTTTCCCTCCCTCCTCGCTCCTCGTTTTGTTATAGTTTTGTTATAGTCGGCTTTTCGTCCTCGCGGTTCGTCGCGACCGAGCTTTACGTTTATGTCTATCGGCCATTTTCCCCCGTTCTTTCGTTTGGATAATTTGCGAAAGTTTCGACTTCCAGCCCTCCCTCGATTCGGATTACATTTAATTGCCTCGTTCGTTAATTATTGCTTTATGTGCGCGCGAGCCCGGATTTAATTAACGGCTCTGACGTCAGCAAGACGCGGACAAAACCTCGTTGTGCGCGCCGCTGTCTTTTGTTTTTGGCGTGTGGAAATGAAGGAAACGAGACGGCGTTTTGGTTGTGATTTGAAAAAAAAAACAGAACAAAACGTATATAAATAACAATTCTTATTTTTAACAGTAATGAAATTACAAGTGTACAGAGTTATCGTACAATCGAATGATGAAACGATCTAGTTATAAACTTACTTGCTAGATATGTATATATATATATATATATGTACGTTTTCGCGGGTGTAAAAAGGTGCAATCAGGCCGTGGAATTAAGGCACTTGGCGCGCGCGGGTGCTCAATCAATCGGACTAAACAACAGAGTGGAAAGAAAAACCGTATCCTTTTTTTTTTCAGCGATCGATCGACTTCGCCGATTGCCCCCATTAATCGCCGAGTCTTATTTACATTCCGGCGCGCGCGGGGAAAAATTACGGTGCGACATGATGATTTTTATCGCCGGCGGAAAATCGAATTAAAAGTGTGTCGGGGCGGCCGCCGGTTTTCGCGCTAAAAAGAAAAAAAAAAAAAGAATTTTCGATCCTTAACACGGAGCGCGCGAGTATTCGCGTTGCGGGGGAATACTCGGGCGTAAATCACAGCTGAGAGCAAAGACACGGGAACTGTTCTCGAGCGGGCGTCTCATCCCCTCCAGAGGCTCTTCTCGGTGACGAAGCGCACGATCAGCGACAGAGCCATGAGGAAAACTATCACCGTCGCGGCGATCAGGATTGCGCCGTACTCTGAAAAATAAAACGAGGACGTTTTAATGAGCAGGAAAATTTGCGTCTCGAGGATTCGAGTGGATTTAAGTGATATTCGCGGTGGGCTTTGAAGGTATTTTTTCCTTGTTGTTGTTATTGAGCTACTTTGTAATTATTATAATTATATTGACTTTCGTATATGTTATGAATAAAATTTCATGCCTGAAGGTACGTTCTTTTCTTTTCCTTTGTGCGGCTTTTTATGCTCCAATTTATTGGGATTCGAAACAAGAATTGACTTATAAATCAGTCAATCATAAACTTATCAGTTTAAATTTTTAATTGGACAGCATTCAGAGACTTCTAGGTATCAATCAACTTTGCAACTAACTATATATATGCATCTTGAGAAAAAAAAAATTAAATGCTATAAGAAGACGAAACAATTTTCTGCCAATATTTTCTTGCTCGATGCGATTAAAAGAAAAAAAAAATGTAACGATGCGCGATGAATTTTAAATGTCTATTTTTTTATACAATGAAATAAATTATACGTGATCGGCTTCCGTAATTCTTCGTTTATGCATATATACTCAATCATTAATTCAAGCTCTTTAGCATCGCGAAGCAATCAGTTTATGAAATTTCGAACGAGAGCCACATTAATTTTTCCCAATCGCCGACGCCAAAAATAAACATTAACAAACAGCAATAATAATTCGAAACTCACTTCTCGCGGATCCGGAGGACGACTTGACAACGGGCCCGGCCTCGGGCACGATCCTCGGAACCGGCTGCTGGGGGCACATCCTCACGGCGGCGGCGTACCTCGGCGGCTCGATCTTGAAGATCCCGTAGCTGGTCAGCGGAATCGAGACCAGCGGCCTCGCGATCGACCTCCCCGCCCCGCCTGCGGCGGCTCCGTCCTCGTACGGGAGCCTCGGGAAGCTGTAGGACGCCGACCAGTCCGGCGGCCTCGACTGCTCGGCCGAGGCGCCGACGAGCGAGGCGTAAGGCGGCGGGTCGTCCTCGACCCAGCCGCCGTACGACGAGCAGGAGACGTGGCTGCTGCTGCAGCTGCAGCGAGTCGCGGCGACCTCAGTCGTCGAGCTCGAGGTGACCGCTGCTGCGGTGGTCGCTGCGGCGGGCGTCGGACTGGTTTCTGCAGGCTGTTGTTCCTGGACCGGCGGCGAGGCCAACCGGTCCGCTGAACTTCCTTCGAACGAAAAGCCGATTGCGTGAGGTGGTGTATGGAGGAAGTGAGATTGGGGAGTTGAGTGAATGCTTGGGCGATGCAGGATTAATGTAGGCACGCGTTAAGTGGAGGATGAAGATGTTCGGTTTTAGGAGATTTTTATGTCCGTTGGGCAGTCGCAAACTTTTTTGACTCTACTATCGTGTGCTCTAATAGATTTATTGTGATTTAAATACATTTAAAGAAAGTAGATGCTATTCTATTCTAATATAAACAGTTCCATTTGAGAAATATAAAGTCTCCATACACAAGTATCCGTAAACATAATTTGTTGTACTATGTACTTTCTTAAGATTTTTTTAAACTGTATAAATCGCATTAAAAACCTATTATAACTGTTGGAAATGCAATTATCCCTTTATTCATTAAAATAATAAAAACAATGTTGCGCCAACGTTTGACGCTTTTAATATACTGTTTCTCATAAGGAATAAAATTACACTTTTCCACGCGTTACTCCGCCAGTTATTTTACAACTTCGCAAAAAGCATTTGTATTACGTAAAAAGGGAAAAATGAAAAATCAAAGTCCGACGCACATATATATTTTATCCGAAAATATTTCCTCCGGCAGCTCGCGTCGCGTAAAAACATCAAAATAATGCAATTTATCATTTTCCGCTCCGCTCTAAATTTACAAAAACCTAACGAAACAAAGGCGGAAAAAGCGTAAAATCGCATTCCCCGATATTCGGGGCAGAAATCGCAACGGCTGACCGGTATATCGCATTAAAATAAACGTCTCGTCGCGTTCACCTGTCGCCGCTTACGGCACTCGCCGCCTTTTCTACGTGCTTTCACATTACGTGATGGCTCTGCGGAGAATTACATAATACGCCAGGTGTAACCCGTACACGTCATCCTTCCTTTGATCGTAAACTCTTTTCGTTCCTTTTTTTTTTTTTATGTGTTTTTAATACAGGCACTTTGCCGGCGCCCGCCTCTTTTTCTTTTTCTTTTTTCCGTAAAACGCATGTGACTTTCACCGCGGCGCAACCGCGGCGGCGGCGGTCGCTCGTCGGTACGAGAGCGTTTTAAACGAATAAAGCCGCACACGCGCGTAAATTCTGCTGAAAAGCTCGCCTCCTTTCGGCGAACAGCTTTATTATTTACGCCGACTCTCTCGCGGCAGTCGTCGCAAAGTGGCTGTGCGGAGAGTGAAGTTTTTTTTTTTGTTTACCGGCGAGAATATTGTCCGATACGTAAAAATCGACGGCGCGGTTTCCTTATGTAACGCGAGGAGTTCGAAGGAAGGAAACTCGTTAGATTTCATTAGTAATTATTTAGTCAGGCTTTTTGCAGCCGACGGATTTTCTATATATAAGAAAGAAAGACGCGATATGGCGTGTGTGAAATTATATACTTCAGCCAGGTGTAATTAGTGACTTTACAAAGCCGCTCATTTTCCTGGATCGGGGAAAAAAAATTGTTTTAATCTGCATCGATAACTCATTCGTTATACCCGGTTTCTTGCGCGAGGAGAATTCGCGCGGAGAGAAGTGTTGTTGTTCGATAAATTTCAGTGGTGCAACGTCGATCGAGTTCTCTTGACATTCAAATAAACGATAGCCGACGAGAAACACACAATGTTTATACTTTTAATCAGAAAAACATTCTATCGATACGGAAACTGTTTTCGGAATCTGCGAGCGTCTTCGTGAAGAAAAAAAACACGTTTAAAAACTTAACATTTCTAAATATAGAAATGAGATTAAGATTGGCGCAAAAAAAAAGTTATGAACGATGATTGGAGGATTCTTGTATCCTGTTATTTCGTTCGGCACTAAAAGTGCAATGATAAACGATCGGGTGTTCTTGCGCATCGTAAAAAAGAAACTGAATTAATAATTAAAATTTTATTCGTATTAGTTTCTGATAAAAAAAAAGTGAACGTTTTCCGAACTTTGTCTTCCATATATGTAAATGCATTTTTATCGTATACGAAACTCGGTGGAACAGCAAGTAATTTTGTTCACGTGAATAACGTTTTGCAAGGTCGGGCACTGATAAATAAAAATGTCTATAAATAAACGGCGGTAATGCGGGGTTTACGTTTTCGCGTTAAATTGACAGGTGGCGGAGATTTTAATGTATCGTTACCAAACGATGTCACAATACTGAAAGTCAACTCGTCAAACCGTGACCGTAGACATCAAAATACTTCCGCATTTGGGACATAGTTGAGTAAAACGTTGCTTCATTTCTAAGTGCGAGGACAGTTAGACGCTTTAATTACTGTCTGTGCGCGGTAGTTCTAAAAATCACAAGAGATCAAGTAAGTTGAAGTACTCGAGGAATCGTTACTTTAAATTCAGTAATGTTCGGCAAGCACTATTTAAAAATCTCTTTGTGGACTAGCTTCGTAAATAATATTTTAATATATTCATTCGCTACACAAAACTGATTATTAAACTCCTATCTTGTCATTATCTAAGAACAAGTCGATAAAGCAATGAAAGCAGAGGTTGTACGGAGTCAATGCAAGATCGTCTGCGTAACAATCTAATTTGAGAACCGACGGCCAAGAGTGAAACATCCAGCGGCGGCAAAAGTCAATGTCAATCCTCTCGTTAAAAAAGTTTCGCAACGACATCCAACATCGTCCTCCTCCCCCTTCGCTATTATATTCTCCAGCCCCTCGAACGCGCAAAACCGTCCCGCAAAAATCCTCGTCCACCCGGCGAACTTCGTGGATTCAAATCGAAAAAACCTTTCACTGGACCGAACTCGAAGAAAAAAAAAAGCACCTCTCGCACATCACAAAAAAAAAAAACCACCTGGCGAAAGCACGCGTGCAGGAGCCACCAAAGCAGGGAGAGAGAGAGAAAGAGGGTCCGGGATCTTCCACCCCCCCAGAAAACTGGCCGGTTATATTAAAAGTACCTCCTTCGGTGCTGTTCCACATGTGTGTCCATTCCACGCACGACTGGCGACTGCGGGGAAACCAACTATTGCCGAGGCTCGCTCACTCGCTCTCCGGCTCCGTGACCTGACTCTCCTCTCTTTCGACGTCCGTCGCCGAAGCAAAAGCCTGAGAGAGAGAGAGAGAGAGAAGGTTCTCGTGTAGTTAAAACGTGCGTACGCGCAGGCAAAAGTAAACAGCGAGGAGGAGGCGGTGAATGTGTAAGTGCGAGAGCGCCTTTTTTTTTTTTTTTTTCGTCGTTGGCCGCTGTCCTTGCCGATCATCGTTTTATGCGTCTCTCTCGAGATCCGGATTCAGAGGCCGAACTCTGTTGGTTTGGCTTTTTTCCGACGAGCTGCACTGGGGATATATATTTGTTTTGGGTTTTTCTTCGCGCATCGGAGATGCGGAGGAGCGGTAATTGCAGGGAGACTTCTGAAAAATGATGCTGGATAGACGGTGATACTATTTTAGGACGCAAACAGTTTCGGAGGATTCTTTGGGTTTACTTGTGGGTTTAGCAGAGATCGAAGAGTGGGATTGGGAGAAAGAGAAAATGAGTTATGTAATCGGATGTTTTGTCGTAAGATGAGTTAGTCAGACGTATTTGAAAATGTGTATTTAAAGATACTTTCGATTTTCTTTGTGTGACTACTTATTACAAAATAGGTGCTATCTTTTTTAATAATTAGTATATTGATTAAATAATAAAAGAAATTTTTTGAATAAGTTGTTGAGCTAAATCCTTAATTTTGATGTAAAATCAATTCATGGGTTCTAGTTCTTCAACATCACTCCAAAAAGACCAAAAAAGTAAAAAATTGAATACGTAACTTTATGTAACCATGATTGCTGGATATTGTCAGACGTCAAACTATTATAGTTGATTGGTTTACGTTTTTCAATCAAAGATAATAGTAATGATCAAATTATACAAAAATGTCTAATTGAATAATAAATATACTCCTTTATTCTACAATAAAAAAAAAATTGACTAAATAATTTTCAAAGAAAAATTATCGAGATTAGCGGTTAAATTAATAATAGACACATTTTCTTTCAAAGATTTGAAATTATAATGGACACAATCTTACGTTAAAGTGAAAGTGAAAAAGATCTGAAGATAAATACTGCCATTATATAATTTTCATAACAAGAATATATTTTTTGAATTTCTTTGTCTAAAATTTATCTCATAAAGTACATTATTTATTACTAATAAGGAATACAAATATAGGTAATGGACAAATTTTAATTAAAATTTCTTTTTAAAAGACGAATAGATAAAAAAATTAATCAGACTTTTAACGATAAGAAAATTTATCTTTTGAGTGCCGACTAAATACAGCAGTAAAATAAAAAATTGATGAGTATCAAAATTGACATTGAAAACTGTCACTATTCTTGCACATTACCCGTTCAATTACAAAGATTAATTGATTACTTAAATCTGTCTCGATTTTATCTTGACTAGTTTCCTTAGTTTAGTCTACATCTCTTATCGCAAGTAATAGAATATTTCATTTCACAAAATCATAATATTCTATACTACCAGATTTTGATTTAAAAAGAGCAAATCCTACTTAAAATTCGACTAAAAAAAAGGTTCCATCAACATTTCAACCACCCAACGTAACTTCTGATTCGCCCGAAGAACTTTCGAGAATCGCTCGGAAGCCTCTCAAACCTCCTTTATCCCGGTCTCGGCAAGACACAATTTCCATTTTTCTTCATTTTCATTAAAAAGCCATTCCGCGCTCCGCTTCGCGAAGGAAGGCCAGTCGGCGTATGGAAAAGGCGCGATAAATCCAAAACCGAAAGCTCGTAACGTCGTCGCTCGAAATCATTAATCCGCGCTCGGGCAGTCGCGACACGTAGCTCTCGGTTATTGTCGATACGAACTCTAGCACTCGACTCGGAATGCCAAGTGTGCATCATCGGCGCTCTGTTTTCTAGCTCGTTCGGTCCCCGAAGTTGACGTGGCGCGCGAGATGAGCGGCGGCTCTCTCTCTCTCTCTCTCTCGGTGATGCGCGACCGTCCCGGAATTATCGTCTCCGCGGCGCATTCGAGATTCGAAATTCTCTTTGTGCGTTCTTTGCTAATTATTCGCCGCTTGTTTTTCGGAGGATGCTGCGAGACGAGGCGTGGAAAAATACTCGCGGGACGAGAGTATGCGGTTTGATAGGCTGAGTCGTGCGATTGTTTTCATTTTTGACGAATCTTTCGATTGGTCAGGTAGTGATATTGCGCGAAGGTCGATTTATTTTTCGTATTAATTAACTGAAAGTCATTATATAATGTATAATAACAAAATTCGTATTACATGTTTCGATATAGAAAAAAAATTCGTCTCGTAATAATTTTATTTAATTATTTTTTAGCCAATTTATATCTTCGTACTGCTTACATTATCTTTATTTTTCGGAAAATGATTTAAACGTACCATATACTTAATTTGTAATGCTTCAATCAAATTTATTAATTTCCAGTAACTTGTCATGTTTGTTTAAAGCTTATTTAAACTAACAAGAAGACTTTGCGATAACTATAAACTTACTATACATAAAAAAGAAAAAAAGTTAAGATAAATGCAGTTTCGATAAAATTCTACTTTTAGTTACAATATTATCGTCCCTATTTCCCAGACAATGATTAATCGAACACCATACTAAATATACTAAATTTTACGATCGATCAACCCTTTTTTAATAAAACCCCGAAAAGATATTGTAAATCCCGCTGCCGCAAGCGCCCTGACCCGCGCCTTTCAACGGTCAGCCGGCGGCCGTAACCCGGAAGAAAAACTCGAAATCGCGAACGAGCAATTAGAACTAAGCCCAAAAATAGCAGCCTCGTCCATAAAGATAAAAGACGGCCGAGAGCGAAGAAGGATCAAATAGCGGGTCGCGCGCGGCATTTTCCTTCATCGGCCCCCCGGCGGCGGCGGCGGCGGCTCGGCTCTCGCAACAAAGGCCCTTTCCTCGCTCGCGTGTAAACCTAAATCCGCGGCCAGGCTAAGCTGCAGCAGGGCTCGGGCGTGCGGGAGCTTTAAAGCGCGCCCCGGCAGTATAGGGGAACGCACTTTGGAGGAATGGCAGTCGTAAAGGTGGGAAATACGCCCAAGGTGCGAGAGAGAGAGGCTGCCGCCGCCGCGGCCCGTATATGGACCGTACGTGTGTGTACAAAAGCGCAGCCTCAGCCGATAAGTCCGAGGCCCCCGCGCGCGCACGCACGCACGCACGCACGGAGATACGGGGCTGTAAAAGTATGACGCGAGGCCTCCTCTCTCTCCCGCATATAAGGCGATAAAAGCTTGCAAGCGCGAGAGCGGAAGAGCCACTAAAAACTCGAACCGAATGGCGGACTATGCTCGCTTAAAGGGGGGAGGGAATCGCCTACCGAGGGAGGAGGGGGGGTGGGGCGGAGAAGCGATGATGATTGCCCTTTGAGAGTTCGAAGCGACGCCGAGCGAGATTACGCTCGAGATCAAAGGATTACTTTCTTCGCCGCGGGGATGGGGGCGAAGGCTTCGCCGGCCTAACAATCGCTTTTATTAAGTGCGAAGCTGGATGTACACTTTTCGAACCGACTGGCGCTTCGGCTCCTGGGGTACTGGGTGGTTTTCAATCGCTTCGGGAAAAGGCGACTCGAGTAGATACGTGCCGAGTGAGGTAAGACACGGTTTTTAGGCTAAATGTAGAAGAGAGTCTTAAATAATACGAAACAATTTAGAAAAGAGTAGCCGACTCGAGCAAACGCTTTGCCTCGATGTTTCATTCGCGCAGCTTAAAATTCTAAGGAATCAACGGCGCCGAGCAGGATCTTAATTATTTTCGTACGAAACGAAGTAAATTATATCCTTCGGGCAAAAAGGCAGGCAGCGAATAAAGACGAATAACTCGGGGAATATTTCAAATTCCAAAAACAAACGCTATCCAAGACACTTGTATTAGTTGTTTCACCTACACGCGCTTCCTTGCTGCAAAGCAACACCGGGAGCCGAGGCGATTCGCCGACGAAATAATTGAAAAACTTTCCGCCCGGCGCTCCGGGAAACTCGACGGAATTCATCAGCTGCAGCCTTCTTACCTCGAGGCCCCGTTTCGAAAATTATTTCGCCTTTGCCGCCGCGCGTCACTTTTCCCTCCCCGCCGCTTTTCTTTTCCGCGCGCCAAAGTCATCGTTAAACTTAAACGCGAGGAGCGGCGCGTCGCAGATTTTCCGACGAATATATTGCAAAGGCTCCGTCGCCCGTCGGCGTATCGAGCCGGAAGCGAAAGCCAAAGTTCGTTTACTCCTTTTATACGCGAGGAGCTTGAAAATTAACGACGAGCGGCCGCGTAAAATAATTGCGCGAGCATTGAGCGCTCGCACGCGAAGTGTAATTACCGCGGGACAAAGAGTTCCTCGAACGAGCGAGCGGCTCTTGTTCCGGCGCCTCGTGTCCTTTGCCGCCTCGCGCGACGCGCCGGACGAAAGTTGGGTTGTATTTTTCCGCGGGAAGGTAAGTCTTGATTGAGGGAGGTTGATCGCATAAAGAATTTTTTGCGTCGTGGGTGGGAAAGGCAACGATGTCGGTGCGGACAAGCGGTCTAATGTGGGTGATAATATGAAATAGAGTTGAAGATGGAAATACCAGCGGTGTTATATTAGCGTTTAAAATCATATTTTAGCTTAATAATGTAAGCTTATTTGATCAGTAACTCTTTGTAAACAGTCTATTAACAAAAAATTTACATTCTGAATATTATTAATTTTTTAATGCACAAAAAATGTTTACAAAAAGTTAATGGTCACTGCCTCGCAGTGATTACTCAAGGAGGTAACGGATTTGCAAATCTCTTTAAGGAGAGTTGTTATTAATTCAGCGCGATTGAATCTTCTATTGCGCAGAGAGTTACTTTATTTTTAACAACGCCGAATAAATTATCTCTGCTATCTGAATTACGTCACCAGCATACATCAATAGCGAATTTTCATCCTTAACGTCGAAAAGAAAACATCCTCTAAAACTTTAATGCGGACCAAAAAAGCGCATTTTTTAATCGTCTGAGCGTTTATTTATTAAGATTTTTTTCGACGGCTGCAAGCGATAATTTTATAGCTAATGAAATCAAGCACTTTTAAGGCCGAGTATTTAAATTTGCGGTTAATAATACATTTAAATTTATGCGCTACAAACACTTCCTATTTCTGACACATCAAAGGATTACGCGGTTACTTTTAAAAAAATGTCGTACAAACATCCGCAATTTACCCTTCGCGCCTGAAAAATTGAAGCTCCCTCGCGGTCATTAATGTCCCCGCGTCATAAGCCGACACTATCAGTGCAGTGCCTTTACAAAGCGACTCGCGAGTAAAATTAAATGATTAAACGAACTTACTTGTAAGTGAAGTTCTATCATAATTGTATGAAGCGCCTCTTCCGAAATGATCA
>JAWWEO010000001.1:26846470-26917370 GCA_035582975.1 Ormyrus labotus | reverse complement strand
TATATTATACGTTAAAAATTGTGGCGCTTTCGGCAGCGGGCGGGGGGACTACAAGTTGATCATTTCGGAAGAGGCGCGCAATACAAGTAGGTAATACTCGCGGTACCATCGGTTTGCAGAGCAATTTAAAAGTCCATTTATTTCCGGATAACGTCGCGAATGCCCGCGGCGCGCCTTAAACCTCCCGGCCAAGGTGTCGAGCAGGAAAGCGAGTTATTCTTCTGTACTTTCGTGAATCTTGATGCCGGAAAAATTGTGAGAAGTGTGTTATTATCTGCGATAAGTACGAAATGGAACGAAAATTTGATGGATGATCTGTGATTTATGGTAATAAGCTCGATACTCGGGATGAGAGTACAATTAACTGCGTGCGTTTCATTCGAACCTCATCATCGCTGCACATTACTAGATAGAGCTTTGACGAAGTAAAAAAATAATTTATGCATCGAAGCTTCTCTAACTGTCTTTGGAAATTAATGATTTATTATGTAGTTGTTACATCATCGATCGGTATTTGACAAAATTTATGTTAAAGTACGTTTGTTCGTTTGAAACGAGCAAAAGTGACACGTTGAGGAAAATGTTGTAAATCAATAACGATAAAATAACAGGTTTTTATTCAAATCCTGAAAATCCGAATAAAAACCACGAACTTGTTATTGAAAAAGAATCATAAAATAAAAAAAATGAAGATAGACGAATGCCTCGCGCCAGTTGAAATCTGCGTTATTTTAATACACAATTTTATTTCGGAAATATTATTTCAGCGATATTAACTGAACGTTAACTGGACGTAAACGAATTAATTATAGGATAGGATGTAAACGCTCGGATTTATGAAAATTCAGTAATATGGAATTAAACTCGACTTCTCCTTTTTCCGAAAGTACGTAAAAACGGCGAGCTACGTTTTTATCATTCCGAGATGCCATTAGGAACTTCTCCAAAACAGATTTAATCAGGTTGATCCCCGTAAAAGCGGAACAGGGAAATAAAAAAAAATCTGACCTTGATGCCCGGAGTTATAAAACTTTAATAATTTATTTTAACGCCGCGTTCAAATTATAAATTACATTATTAAAAATAATCTTTGACGAGTTTATTATAATTACGTTGAAGCATTACGTACAACGTTTCTGCAAATTTTGATAAAATATTAAACTTGCTCTATTATAGCGTAACGCAAATATTTAATAAATTTTTAATGAATATTATAAATACGTAAATACGCAAATATAATACGAAAAATGTATAAACTTTATTAATTTACATTAGCGCGCGCGTAAAATGTTCGATTTAATAAAAAAAAAAAAAAAAAAAGTACTCAACAAACGCGAAAATGCACGCACAGCCGAGCCGTCGCACTCCTCCGCAATCCATTTAGATTAAATCAAATTAATTCCTCTAAAAGGACATCCATACGCCGGGCAGTAGCGGGGCAAAAAAGCAGCGGCGGCAGCAGCAGCAGCAGCTCGCGAGCTGCACGAGAGAGAGAGAGTCGAGTTTTCGGCTTGGCGGGAGGTCGGGATGCCGCGCGACCTTTACCAAAATTGAAAATTCGGGGCGAAAACACTTTGTCGCTCTTAGCTTTCTTTATTGTTATTTCGAACGCGCGCGCACAGAGCCGCCGGGGGTGTCGCCCAGTTGGCGCCGCGGCGCATCGATTGCACACACTTGGCGCCGACTCATTTTTCCCTCCCCCCGCGCCCGCGCGCGCGTGGCATTTTTGGCACAGGAAGTAGTCGGTCCGCGCGCGTTGCACCCGCGAGAGGAAAAATCTCTCTCTCTCCGACGACGGGGCAACTTTGGCGAAGCCGGACTTTAAATTGCAAGCGCGCGCCCCCCTCGATTCGGCATTAGCGCGGCCTGTATATTTTATAGGGAACGAGCGCGGAGGCGGACGTACGAGCGCGCCTTTGCAGTTTAGAGCGACGAGCGGGCTGTAAACAATGGGAACGGAGTCGAGGGCGGCCGCGATATCGCGAGAGCGAAGAGGCTGCTGGGAAATTCGAAATATCGCGGCGCGCGATCGATTGCCGACGCGGGATTTCGGATGTGGGACGCGAGAGATTTTCGAAAAAATTGCCCGCGAGTTTATTACGATTTTGTTTATACGCTATCCTTTTCGGAGATCGAGTATTATATCGCGTTAAACGTGTAAATTTTAATAGGGTTATTAAATTAATTCAGCTGCTTTCCATCGTGTAGCTCCTTCCATTTCCGTTATTAGCAAATTACTTTCGCTTTTGCCGGCAGGTGGGCTTGCTCCGGCGGCAAATTTTAAAAGGTTCTACCTTGTGAGTCAGCGTTTTTAAACGGTGACCTAAAAGAGAGGAGCCCCGAAAAAAGAGAAAGTAGCGGATCATCGTAATAACCAGTTTGACATTCCGTCTCGGAATCCGTGCAGTGAGTGCGTGACGTAACGTTCTTAATTCGTTCGTTATCTCAATTTGCATTACGTCAGTTGCAAAATTAACAATAATTTTTGCGATACGTTTATCGTCATGCTAATAAACGGAGTAAGTGCACGAAGGAATTTTGGGTTTTTAAGCGAGAGATAAATCATTGCTTGCTATAATTAATTGGAATACGATTTTCGACTAGAAAATTTTTATACGGTTCTATATAATTAATGCATAAGAATCGGATTGGCAATAGCTGTTGCAGCATTAAAGTATAGATTGATTGCTTATGTATTTAAAGAAAGCATAAAATAAAAAGCAGCCAATAAAATATTTTTACAGCTAACTGGATTTCTCTCAAGCTATATGATACATTGCGTTTTTTTCCCTTTTGAAGAATAAAATAAAAATACACAATTTTATTTATGTCTAATTCCGACTGTAAAATCGTAAAACGTAAAAAGTTTCATACTTTTATTCGATTCCATTTTATTTATTAGAAATTAAAAAAAAAAAAAAATCCAAACGTACCAACGTTTGCTCTAAATTTCTTACTTCCTTAACTGCCTTCCACTCCCGAAAAACGGCCGTTCCAAGCAATATATTTCGAAGCAACCACCTTGCAAACATCCCTAAGTCCCGGACAAGCTTTTCTTTCTTAATAAAATCGCGCCGCAACATCCCCGAGTCCAAACCTTCCTCCCCCCCCCCCCGGAAACAAAGCCGTGGAAGCCACTCAGCCACCGGCAAAGTTCCAGTAAAGACTCCATCCGAGAGAGCGGCGGCCGAGTGGCCTCGGAGTGTACACACCGACTGCATAATCCAGGCGCGCCCGGCGCTCCTCGCGACCTACAATCCGGATTACAAGCCGTCATCAGGCCGCGAGACGTCTTTGTCTTTGGGGCGGCCCGATACATACGTAATAAACGGCGCACGCGCGCGCACACACTCGACTCGAGGGCTGATTAATTTTCGCCCCCCCGGCAGACGAGCACTCGATTAATTGCTTTATTAAATTAATTAGCGCGCCCTGAGAGCCTCGGCGTCGCGAGAGACGCGCGCTAAGTGCGCGCCGGCGTTCGTGTACTGCATGTACGCGCGACGGCAGCTGCTGGTGCACTTACGCGGGGAGAGAGAGGCGGATTTTTCGAGAGAAGGAACGCTGGCACTGTCGGGGGATTTTCGCTGCGGCGATTAGGCGCCGAAGAGTCTTTAGGAGGGTCGAGACATTTTTTTGGGGGGTCGGGCGTGTTTCCGCGGTTTTTTTTTTCAACAAATTCGTCTTCTATAGACGTTGGTTTACTTTATACCCGAGCACTTCAATACAATAAAGAGCCCAAACAAATAATTATTTAACGGCAGCCGTCGCGAATCGCGTCGACGTCGAATTCCGCGCTCCCGAAATCCGCGATATTTGCAATCCGCATGCATAACGAGATCGGCTATACATACAATCGCGCAGCCGTTCCAGCCGCGCGACTCAGTTATTTAACGTCGTCGTCGCCGAGGAATCGCGGCGCAAAGCTCTCTCTCTCTCTCCCCCTTTTACGCGCGAGCGGTTATGCCTTCGCGAAATACACTTCCTCGGCTGCACTCTCTGCCGCCGCCGCGCGTTCGGGGTATCTGGTTGTATCGAGCGGCTGCTCGTCGCGCTGCAGCTTTGCAAATCGCGGCCCGCCGCGCGCGCGCTTTCATGAAATATGCATCCTCCCCGCGATGCGCGACGCCCCGTGTATATTTATGCGGGAAATTAACGGATGACCGCCGGTTGGAAAGAGTAATTGTAAGGGTTTGTGGATTGGTGGAGAGGAAAGTTAAAAAAAAACAAGAAAAAAACTTAGAAATTTGCGGATTTTTGTGGGTCATTGGATATGGCTTTGGGTTGGCGAATGCTGGCGAGATATTAGCGAGCTTTAATTATAATGTATAATAAAAATTCTATACAACTGCAGAAATAAGAGACAATTGCTTTGATGGGAAATTAATCAATTTGTTTTCGAGTTTTCGAGTAACAGTGAAATATTTCATTTACGGCTCGCACGAAATTTGTAGAATTTTCTGCCGAATTCCGGATTGACGAACAATTTCGAAAATTTTGTAAAACCGTTCGAAATACGTCGACGCCGTCTCCAACATATATACGTTACTTTGTAATAATTTAGTTTCTGGCCTCGCCATCTTTAATTCCTCGATTTTCGGGTGAATTTCACACAGCAATCGCCTCGGAAGTTATGCAATCAATGTTTCGGCGAACCTTCGCATTATTGTCCTTGCATAGTTCAATTTCGAGCGCGTCGACAGCCATTCCGTCTGCAATCTGCATCTGAATTCTAAGCAACGGACGAATAAAAAACCGAACGAACAAGCAATTCCACCGCAACGAAATCGAGCGCGACGCTAAAAATCCAAAAAAATCCAAGCAATCCCCACCGCTCGCGTAACTAACCCTCGATAATAAAGCGAGGAAGCGAGGCTCGAGGAAAACTCGCGGCGTAACCCCGGCGCGAAAATGGCGCTCGGAAAGAAGAAGAAGAAGAAAAAAAGGGCCGAGCAGCTTTATACGAAGGCAATAAATGTATCGAGCCGACGATCCCGATACCACCTCATTTTCCCAGGAAAGAAGCTCTCCGGGCCGCGGGGGGTGGGGGGGAGGCTGCGTCTTTCATTCGGAGCCCGCAAGGCCCTTCGTTCCCTCGCTCGTATAAACGTGCCGCGCGAGAAGAAGTCGTAACCCTGGGGGAGGGGGGGGGGGGCGCGTTATACGTGCCCCTGCGGCCGTCGAGGAGGGCCGCGTTAAAGCTTCTCCAGGCGGCGCGCTCGATCGTATAAAGCCGGGGAATCTTCATTGCTCGACACTCTCGTCAATGATGAGTGCGCTCGTTTCCCGACCTTCGCTCGACGGAGGAGAGAGAGAGAGAGAGAGGCGCGCGCGGCCGCGAGGGAAGGATGAAAAACCCAGACGGAACGAGGAGGAGACGCGACCGAAGGCTGGGGCTTTTAATCGGGAATGCGGCCCCGTAATTGCGGTATTAGATGTTTTGCCGTTTGCCTTGGTTTGGTTCTACGGTTGGGATGGAAGCTGGGATTATTTCGAAGATTTTTGCTTCGCCGACTTTATATTCGACGCGGGGAGTACTTTGAATTTTGAGGGTTCGCTAATTTAATTCGAACAATTTATAAGGAACTACATGGAAGATAAGACAATAGAAGAAGCAGGGTTAAAGGGCGCTTGTAGTTGTTAACGTCGAATAATACCCCGGGCGGAGCATTGACGGCGAAGGAACGGAACAGAAGCCGGACGGGAATCACACCGAACAGTAATAATACATAACAAGGTATACATGCAGCACTTATCACTAAAACAAGACACTGGCGCATACATGACAAGAGGCTCCCGGTGGGAAATCCACATCTTCCATATATAAACCGTCCTAGCCGGGCGGTCGGGAGTTTGGGGGATTCTAACGAAGCTACTGTTGCTCTCGCAGCTGCTTTTGACCCGGAGTGAGAGGCTCGAGACTCGCCGCGCGCGGCTTCGCTAAACAGAAGAGGTCAGCTTTGTTACTGATGTCGCGCGACAATGGTTATCCGCCTGCGATGTAATCGCGGACGTGTTCCAATGAAGGAGAGATTTCGCAAAAATTTTAATTTGCATAAATCAATAGTTCTTTTTTTATTTCTTAGCTTTTAAACCTTGCACCGATTTTCGTTGAATTTTTGAAAATGTTCAATCTACTTTTAGTGTAGGTTTCTGATCCTACGAAAAAAAAAGAAAGCACACAACCCGCAGAAAAAAAAAACAGGAAAGCAAGCAGCCAACTACTCGCGATCTAAACCGCACTTAACCGCCGGCGGTAAAATCCCGTAAAACTCAGTCGTGTTTAGCTTCCCGACTCCGGGTGCCGCTGGCCCCCTCCGACGCAGTAAATCGCGATCGAAGCATCGGAAAAGAAGACTGCCGAGTGCTTAAACATCCGGGGGGCGGGGGAGGGTACCAGTAACGTCGACCCCGTGGCCTCGATTCTGTTTTTCCCCGTTCGCTTGTTGCCCCCGGCGGATAATTCGCGTCGATTGCGTCGTAAAGCGCGGCCGCGAGTAGCTGCAACTCGCTCCGATCCAATTAACGGCGCGGCCGGTTTGTTGCCGCTCGATATATATATATATGTATGTGTATATATATGTGGGCTTGATTGAAGCCCGCCGCCGCCACCTTCTTGCTCCCGTGTCTTTTTCCGTGCGGGGCTTTTTCTTAGGTCTTACCGGGCTGCTTTTACAGGTAAGAAGAACTTATTGGGGTTTGTTAAGGGAACCTTACGTGCTTTTGGAATTGGTTCCGCGATAAATCTGTTTCTTACCCATAAAAGCGAGCGTCGTTTCGAAGAAAAAAAAAAGCATCCGAGCGCGCAGGAGCAGCCCCGATTCACCTCTCGTTCGGCCCCTGCGCTCACCTGCGTATCATTGCGACTTCTTTCTCTCTCTTATGACACTGTACAGAAAGGATAAAGAAGGGAGAGTCGTTGTTCGAAGTAGTGTCAGCCGCTGTAAAGCAGAAGGAGGGGAGAGGGAGAGAGCGAGCCGTTGGTTGCAGGGATCACGAGCTTTCTTCTCTCCATCACGGTCCTTCCGCCCTCTTTCCTGTTCACGTGCAGCCAGCGGCGCCTTTATTCCACCCCTTTCTTTCGCCTCGTCCCTCTCCCCCCGCCTTCTAACCTCTTACTTATCTTTTCTCGGTTTTTCCACTTCCTCGGCTTCCGTTCTTCTTCGCTCTCCGCCTTTTTTTTTTCTCTCTCGGGCATCTCTCTCCCTCTCTCTCTCTCTCTCTGCCTTTCTCGAGATCGTTAATTCTGCCTCGTTCTACTTCACCGAGCGCCCGGCTCTTTGATCCCTTTCTCGCGCGCTTCTGCCGCTCTCTCCTGTCCCTTGCGCTTCCTCCACCTTCCCGCCGCCGCGGAAACGTTCGACGTTCGAGACGATTGCAAGAAACGACTCGGATAAGATACGTGACGTCACCTTGTTTTAGTTCCCTCGGAATTACGTCGATATTTATGGTGGTGAGAGTGGTCTCGACGGTTTTTTCTCTCTCTCTCTCCGACCCGTCTCTCTTCCGATTCGACGGAGCTCTCTCGTGACGCTGCTCGCGGAGCTAAAAGCTGTAGATATTTTTTCATTTACAGGAGGTCGGGGGTTTGGCGGTTGAAATTTTCGAGTTTCGCTCTGGTTATTACTTAATAAATGATTGGTAAATTTTCGCGAATTAATTCGATTCGTCGTTGAAAATTAATTATTATTGAACTGTAATAATTATTATTACAACTTGTTTTAAGCGCTGTAATTATTTGATTTGCAAACCTATTAAAAATTTGGGTTCTGTGTATTTTGGAAATTGTAAGAGCATTATATACATTATATTAAACCAAGTTTTCATCTCTAAATACTGATTGACGAGTTTACGTTCAAATTAATATTCGTTTGATTTTCAATATATTCACAGTTTATACAGTTAAATTCGATCAAAATTCGACGAAAGCCTCATCGAAAAAAAAAATTGCCACTATAAAAACATTTACACGAAAATCAGAATATCCCTCAGTTTTTCCCGAAAATAAAAATCAGCCCGCCAAAATTTTCCGCGAGCGTAATTCGCGAAAACTTACTTTATTTACCCTCTGCCGCTTATGCAAACCTTCAAATCCTCGTCGCGCCTCTTTATATCCCTTTGAAAAAGCCAGGCGCGCGCGCGCAGAGACTACGACGTCGACGACGACGACGACGACGACAAGCTGCCGCGCAAGAAAATTCGCTTTCAATGTAGCGACGAAAAGAAGGTTCCTTTCATACTTCGCGCGCCCTTTCAGCAATTTCGCGGCACTCAAACGCGAAAATATCAGCCGGCAGCGAGCTCCTAATCTGTTTGCCTCCTCCCTCCCGTCCCTCCCTCTCAAGCCGCCTTTACATTGTGGAGCGATCCTTTGGGCCGCCGCTCTGCAGATTGTCACTCACTCTTTTGCGCGCCTTTTTTCTACCTCCCTCCCCGTCGCTCTTTCTCTTTCCGGGAAATTGCATTTTAAACTTAAGCGAGTGCCTGCTTGGCTGCCTGGCTGGGCTGCTCTCGGTATTGTATACGTAAGCCGGCGGAGAGTTGCTAAAATCAATCGAAGCCGCTCGGGAAATAAAGAAAACTTGTATAAGGTTGCATGGAAAGTGGCAATAAGCGAGGGGGAAATAAGGAAAGTGGAAGACGCGCGCTCGGTGGATTGGCGAGGTCGCGCCACGACGAACAGGGCGGAAACGGCTTTTTCCGACGAGGCGCTCGTTCGAATCGGTTTTCCGAGTGAAATATTGCTCGCGTCGCCGTTTTAAGTATCGGAGGGTAATCGGGCAACATTCGTCTCGACTGCGGAATCTACTCGATTAATAGCTTTAAGATTGTATATATATAGTTGCGATTGGTGCTGCGCTTTTTTACGTAAGCAACAATCCTTCCGCTCTGATATATACCAATGCAGCCGTCTCTTAATCCTTCTCAAAACATCCCCGTGCTCGACAACCTCCTCGCGATCGCACTCGGCAATCAAGCGCCAGCAATCGTTACATCTCGGCGCGCGACCGGGAGAAAAAAGCGCACCGCTAATGGCGACAGCGGGGAGAATATAAGGGACGCTCGTCGCTGAATCGGAAAAATCCATCCGTGAAGTTTCTGGCCCCCGCCCGCGGAACATATGTGTGTGCCGGGTCGCCGTCCGGCTATTGGAAACGGATTACTTCTTAAGTCTGATAACTAACCGTTCCATAATGCATGAACGAGGCGGGGGAGAGAAATAGACGTCAACTAGCGGCGGAGCTTCGATGACCGGTAGCTTCCCATTCAGAGCTTAAAGTTAGTCCGACCGGCCGACGCGTTCGGCTTCGTCTCTGCGCCGGAGGGGGGAGAGCTTTCTATGAATATTTTTTTCGAGCGACACGAGGCCGTTCCTCGAAAAGTTTTGACAATTGGACTGAGGCGAGGTAAGGCTTTGATTTGTTGCTTGGGCGCTGGTTTTATCTCTAAGTAATGAATGTAATTTTTAATAATGTTCCATACATCTGTACTCGATCGAAAGCTCTGTCGCCTACATCGTACACTTTGAATTTTTAACGTAACTGACAGCACGATTGACAGTATTATTAACGGAACACTTGGGAAATTCAGTAAATGTTATTATATTTTATATTTTATTTTAAATGCAGGATAATACTTACAATTTTAAAATAGTTCTTCAAAAGATACCGAGTTAAGGCAGAGCTGTTAGTTAAACTGTACCGAGAGAGTACAACGACTACTCGCTCCCCAGTTATTCATTACCAACGATCTCTTTAACAAGAGAAGCGAAAGATTCGCATCCCCAATCAGACAAGCAGTACTTGAAGCGTAGTCAATCACGACTGCGACGACTCTTCGGGAAAAGAGTATAAGACGAAAGAAGCCCGCCGACAAAAAAGCAGCAAATCCTAACTATCTGCCGGCACATCGCACACACCGAGTCGGCCCTCAGTCAAATAAAAGTACCCTTAAAGAAATCGAACTCTGATTCGCCTCCCTCCTCTACCCGTATGAATGCAAAAGTTCCATCGGGGAAGGCGAGGAGAGAGAGAGAGAGAGAAAGAGTTACATTCTCTTTTCCGAGCGTTCCGCCAAGTGGAATACCCTCTTTCTCTGTCTCTCTCTCTGTACGCTCAGCGGATTTAAGTGCGACAGGAGGCGAGCGCCTCAAACAGAAATCCCCGAACTCTTTGAGCGCTCGCTCAATCTCGCGCGAACGAGCAGACAGATCTCTCGCGACGTGGGAGAGACTCGGCTAGCTGCACGGATGAGTTTCGATTTCCGGTACGTACACACTCCCGAGCCCTTTAACTCCTCTCGCCCGCCTCCCCCTCCCTCCCGGCTCCCCGAGTAAACTCGCTAGGCGAGCGAGCGATTCGTCTGAAAAAGGAAAGAGAGAGAGAGAGAGCTAAAGCCCCAAGTCGTCGTCGTCGCCGGTGGCGGCGTCGCATCGCAAAGTGGATGAGAACTTTATTTAACTGTTCGGACGCGTGTCTTTGCTCGATGAGATTTACAGGGGGCGGCGACCAAGTGTTTTATGGCCCCGAGGCCCGGCTTCGGAAGCTCTCGCGAAGCGCGGGGGGGGGGGGGATCTCATTTTTACCTCGTCGACCGACGCGGCGACGTCGAGCTTCGAGCTGCTGATCGGGAAATTTCGGGTTCGCCGGTAAAAGTGCGAACGGAACGCGAGATCGAAGGCGTTTACTTAACTGCCTTTTTTTGTCGTACAAAAGAAAACTGCTAAACGCCGAAAGCGAATGTTTACGACAATCCCCGATTACTGAAGTTACCCGCGACAATCTTCAAAGAAAAACAACTCGAAAGCGCGTTCATCAATTTTTCGCGGTAGAAAACGGTCTCGGCCCTCCGCGCGGCGAGTTAAGGGTTCAACCTTTCTATCTTCGGCGGTCCTCGCAGCCCTGCATTATACATCTCCTCTCCCGCCGCGCGCGCCGGGAAGTTCGCAGCCCGGGGCCGAAGAGGCGGGGGGGGAGGCGCGGCTATCGATGTATCGGCGGCGGGGCTTAATCCTCCAGTGTTTGACGCGAACTGCCCCCGAGGAGCATTAGGCGACTTTAATCGTAATGTATGTAATGGCTCTAGTCGGCAATTGGATAAGCTCCTTAGGGTAATGCGCTTACCGCGCGCGCGCGGATTCCGAGTCGGCCCGTTTCTGCGGACGCGGCGGGGGCCGGGAGTCGCGCGGCGCCACGAGCCGGTAATGATATTATTCACGCGAGCGCGGAGCGGAGTTTGCCAAACAGGTGGCTGACCGCTCCAGGAGAGAGAGACACCGATGCGATCGCCTTTGACCGCTTTGTTCGCGAGTTACGGGGGCTGGATTATTCGGAGGGAAAAATTTATGCCTTCTTCGCTGGTTGCTTGGAAGGGCAGGGCTCTGGGAGCATTGTGTTTATGATTATCTTGAAGGGTGTTAGACTGTAAAATTTAGAAAGAAGTAATGTAAATCTGCCAGCTAGTTACAGTTACGAAATAGTTGCAAATCTCGCGTCGGCGCAGCTCGGCGAACTATTTTCTCAAAACTTTCGAAAATTTTAGCGAAAACTGCACCGTTCCCCCAAGGTCTCATTACCTTAAACCACCGCAAAGGACAACTCCGGCAAACAAGCCTGCATTCCCGAAAAGTCCGAGAGCGAAGCCTCCCCCCTCCCTCCTAGTAAGGTAGTTGGAAAAAGGCAAGATCGATCTGTATCCCAACGGCGGCAGCCTCGTCCGCGCGAAATGTCCGCCGATAGACAACGAGCCGCAAATGAATTCGGCGCTCAACCGCGCCCCGGTAATTGAGATTGTTTCGAAAAGTTGCCCGGGGCTCAAAGTTCGACCGGGGCGACTTTCCTTGACTGCCGGGCGAGCTTGCGACGTTCCGCGGCGTTGCGAGAGCAGCTGGCGATTAACGGTTGGACGGGATTTCTTTGTAGGGGGAAGGGCAATGAGTGCGATGATTTTGCGGTGCGAGCTTTCGCGGGATTTGACGGGGTGATGTGCAGGCGAATTGTCCGATAGACTGATCGGAACAGGCGAGGCTGTATGATATTGAGTCTTCTTGTAAGTAAAGTATAAGGTTGCAGGAGATGAATTTTTCTTTCAAAGAGGAATTTTTGTCTCAGATAAACCTGATAAATGGATACGTGTGCTAATTTAAATAATCTATATTTAAAAATTTATTGATATGGGCATTACGATTGTTTTATGTGACTCGAAAAATAAATTATCGAAAAGTAATTATAAGCTTTCGTTAAAAATTTTAAGATTAAATTTACAAAAAACTTTAGACAATTTAAAAGTCAAAAAAGCGACACGCCTATATCAGCCCGGGCCTTTAAATTCAACAGGTAATTAACGAGGCCGTCAGCGATCGGAACCGCTTCTTCTTTCCAGTCGAGCGGCGCCGCGCGCTCATATCGCCAGTCGCATGTGAAATACATGAGGGGCTAATTCCATCGGGCCTCTCCCCCTTACGATACCCTGACACGCGATCAGGACGCATTAACACCCCCTCCCCCCCCACCCTCCGTCTCCCCCGGCCCGCTGCACTTAAACATGCACGCGAGAGAGTTGAGAGGGAAGCCCCGAGTCTGAGGGTTCGAAACCTCGTTACTCGGCGCTCGTACGTCGCGTCCACCTTTATATCAATTTGACGGAGCGGCCGGGGGACGCGGCAGACTTCGGTGGATGATTCGTGACTGCTGATTCCAGCTGGATTATACCCGATGCGTTTCTCTCGTACTGATGAATTGTTCATTATCTGATTGGGGCGCTTATATTGATTATTGGTCAACTGCGATTTCAATGAGCGGCAGGAGTGGAAGGGTTGTTGGTTCACTGCTAAAAATGTAAGCGGGCGGTTTTTCTGGTGAAACGGTTTCTGAATTTAGAGTATTTCTAATTTTGATTTTTAGATTGATTTAGTTTGTGACTTTTATAAAAGGTACGTATAAGGGAATCGCGAATTATTTAGATTATTTTTAAAACATCGACTTTCGCAAATTATTTTGTAAAGGGAATTTAATTCTGTAATACAAATTCAAAATTAACTTTGAAAGAACGCTTTTAGACATACTAAATGATAAAGCAGTGAAATGCACATCGCCGCGGAATATCAATTTAGAGGGAGACAGGTGGAATTGGCGCCAGAAGCTATTAAGGTGCAAAAATAGTGTACAATCAGTTATACGAAAATGTCATTGAAATTGCATTCAATTATAAAAGCGTATTCTCTCATCGAAAAACAAATTGACTTTCGGGATTGTTATTTCATTTTACCCCCCTTGTCGTTTCAATCACCAAGTGTTATCGTTAGCCGCGTAAAAGGAAAATAAAGTTAATTTCACCTGCTGACGTGCTTTTTATTGCATCAAGTAAAAAGAACCGCAATGCAATATAAAATCACGTTGATAAATACCGAGTTTTATTAATCGGACTCGACGGCAGATTTTCTCTTTACGATTTAAGTTATATCGAAAAACAAGTTTTTCCTCAAAATCTAATAATTTCAATTCCGAGTCGTCCGACTCTTAACCAAACCCCCTCGAGCCCGAGAATCCCAGCTCAAATGGCTTACAAACAAACACTCCTCAAAGCGAAAGCCAATACCGTTATGACTGGCGTGTGCGCCTTGAAAAAGCTCCTCTCGCTACTCGGTCTCGCTCGGAGGCAAGGAACACGCGTTGAAAACAGCATCGACGCGCACACACGCTCCCGAGAAGCAGCTAGCGACGTCGTCCGAACGTCGACAGCGGAGTATCGCGCGCGCGCGCGATCCTTCAGAGCTCGGCGAGAAAAAAGCCCGGGAGCTTTCAGAGAGCCCGAACGACAAAGTCGTCGTCGCCGCGGCCGGGTCGGAGGGGGAAGAAACGCAAGCCTCGCGGCGAAAGGTCAGTTTGCAATAGCGGTCCGCGCGCGCAAGTCGTTTGCGCTTCCTTTACTGGCGGAATAAAGCTCCCGGCGGATTTTCCCACGACCCGGGGAAGCGCCGTATATATACCGACTCCGAAGCGTGTATACGTATATAAACGCCAAAGAGCCTATACGCGCGTCCGGCGCTGCTGCTGCTGCTACGATGCCTCCAGGTGGGGAAGCTGCACCGTTGCCCGGGATTAAATCTCTGGGAAAGAGTGAAATTTATTTCAGATGTATATCCGAGCCGCGCCTGAGGAGAGATCGTTCTTGAGGGAGGGTGCGGAGGGTTGCTTGCGAGCCTTTTATTGTTCTATAGTCGTTTTAACATCTGCTTTTGTAATAACGCTTTGATTTAAAAAAAAAATAATTTACTCCGATCGTCGAATGTGCGTGTATTTTTAAGGACGTTACTGCCATTTTGAGGTAGAAAATACCGATTGCAGTTACATACCCCACCGTACACCGAGTCCGACTTAAGAAAATGATTATGACGCGCAAAACGCTATTCCCAAAATAATCCCGCAGCTTTCGCCCCTTCATTACCTCCCCAACGCGAAAAACTGAATTTTTCTCGCGAACAGACGGCTACCCGGAGAAGGACGCGCAGGAAATAAAAGCGGAAGCGCAGGCCAAAAAGGCACTAAGAACCTCATCCAAAAAGAGGGCATCCCCGCCCCGATACCGCGCGTACATCGCGAGCGCGTTAGCTTCGAAAAAAAAGGAGCAAGCGCGAAAAGCGCCCGTTACGCTCGATTGTAAAAGGGCGTCCGGTTTAATGCGAAACAAGCCTTGTATAGAGCCTCCGCACGCGCTCGAGACTCGTAAAGCGCGCGCTTCGGCGAGGAAAAAAAAAACGTTTCCCGGGAAACATAATCAGAAAAATATATCCGTCGAGAAGCACGCCGGGGCTTTACGGTCATTTTATGTAGTGACGCGAGGGACGCTAAGGCAGTCGATAAATACGAGGCGGCATCCTCGTCCCCTCGCCGGGGCTGCTTCGCGTTGTACTTTACGCGAGAAATTTTCAAATTACTTTTTAGCTCCGGCTGCAAGTTAGCTGTTTTTAAGGTTTGTATAGTTTTCGAGGTAGGAATTTTGCAGGAAGATTATGCGCGCACGGGATCAAAATTGCGTACGGGACCGGCGGATGAAAAATTTTACGGCGTTGTAATATGCTTTGACGAAAATAAATTTTGAATTTTTCTAAAAAAAAAAAAAAAAAACGTCAAATTAAGCACCAGGCGCATTTCCTCTTTCGAAGAAACTCCATCATCTTCCCGGCGATCGCTCGGCCATTCAACCATCAATCCCTCCCCCGGCGAAAATCCCGAAAAACCTCGGCTGCCGCTCGGATTTTCGGGCCCTCCAGCCCTCGCGCTAAGTGGGGCTGAAAGTATAATATACGTCCCGTTCTCTCGCGCGCGCAATCGGTCGTTCGCGCAAAGCCGACGAACGCTCTAATCGCGTCTGCGGCGCGGCCCATATGACTGCGCATAATCCCCGCGGGCATTTATTTCGGCGAGGAGGCGCGCGGCCCCGGAGCCTTTTTTCCGCGCGCGAATCAGCTGTAATTGAAAATCGCTGTCGCCGCGCGCCCGGCGCTCGCGAACGTGTAAACGGGGCTTTAATCCCCCCCCCCCCCCAGACGGGGAGGAGGCGGCCGGTAAGCGACTAATGGATAAAACGAGAGCATTTTTGTACGGCCCGGGCGGCGCGAAAGCGCTAATAGCCATTTCCGCTTGTAGGGATATACGCCTGTTTTCGAGGGAAGCTTGTTTTTATTCCGGCGGCTGGACGGGCGATTGCCGGGCGAGAGGTACCGGACCTGTTTATGGGAGGCCGGCGAGCTTGTCGCGCTTTGCTGATCGCGGGTGAGTTTGTTTTAGTTTGCAGCGGGCGGCTCGCGCGCTTAGGTGGCCGGGGGGGGCTTTTAAGCGTCGCGGGACCGAAAGCGGTGGAAGATATGTACCTGACGACTGAGATTTATGAGGTTCGCGAAATGGGAAAATGGTTTCTTCGAGGGTGTTCTTTAAAAATATCGGTAATGGTTAGATTTTATATCTTTTTGTTTACTTCTCGTTTGGGTGTTTTATATAATATTATCTAATGGATATATGTACATCAATTTTTGCTAGTTAAGATAAAAAACTTTGGCAAATGTATAAAGTAGATTTAAAATATTTCACTTACTACGACTTGCGCTTTTATACTTTGAAATACAAATAATTCCCGTTTATTTTACAAATTCTTTTGTTAAAACGTTAAAAAAAACGTAACTCTAAATTATGCACTCTGTCTCTAAATTAACGTGAAACAGTAGGAGGAATTTTGTAATTCTTTTTCTTCCTATCTCCTTCGATATGAAGAAAAGTCGAAGAGCGTCGGGATAAGATAGTGAGAGGTTAAAAAAGATTGACTGTGATTAACGACATTTTCTTACCTCACCCGTGGACGGGATCATCTTTATTTTTACAATTAATCAACGTCAGCGGTACAGTACCGCGTGGACAAAAAGAAAAACTTCGCGCCCAATTTTCCTCGAACCTTCCGATTATTCCGTTCCGCAATACCAGGGTCTTAATTTGCTCGAATCCCTGCCGTTTTTTTCGATCGGAATCAACGGAAAACGAATCCTTTCAATCGATTTCAATGTTTTTTTTCTCGCCGAACAATATACGTATACACTCCGACGCGAATGCGCAGTTTATTCATCCGTCGAACTACACATCAGATCCGGTTAGCCATAATTAATACGGCTGAAATTCGCGCGCAGAACGAATTCGCAAAACATCGCCGACGCGATATCTGCGTTTGACAGAAAGTGTCAGGGAGAGAGAGAGGGAGACTCGGCAGTCGATGAGCGCACGACAGGACCGAATGATATTGTTGCTCGCCGCGCGCCGTTACGCGTCTTTCAACGGGGTGCGTGTGCATGTGTCAAGTGTATTTTCTACTTATTTCGCTACGGTAAACTTGAGCAAAGTGGGAGGGAGGCGAATGACCCGAGGAAAATGCCGCGTTGGGGAGGAATTGCCTTTTGGAGATGGTTACATTATTGAGTTGCTCTATTTTGGAGCTTCAAACTCGGCGATACGGATGTAATAAATAATTTAATTTAATTGAATCCAAAAGCTCGAGCGTTCAGTTTAAAATGTTTACAATTTCGGAAATTTGCCGATGCAAGTGTTATCGCGAGTGACCCGAACGATTATGTAGATGTTTTATTAATATGCGTGTCGCGCTATGTTAATTAAATCCTCATTTACATCGATGTAACGATACGCTCCGAAATGTAATAGCTTTGTTGCTCGTCATTACGGTTGGTGTGGTCTATTTATATAATAGTAATATGTCACGTCGTTTTGTTATATGCCGTCGGTGAGTTCTGTATTTGAAACAAATCGAAATGCGATCTGTGAATGCGTATTTTTTAATCGTCATATCCAATGAATTACAGCTTATAATTACTATTTGATTTTGCATCGACAAACACATGAGAATATTCATATTTGATCATCAAAAGAGACTGAAAATTTCGAACCGAAACGCGACAGCCTCCCCGCCGAAAACATCCGACTTTTTAGCCCACAGGATCATCGACATCCCGCGGCCGATAACTAAAGCAAGACCCCCGCAAACAATACTGCGACTCAGTACAGAGAGAGAGAGAGAGAGAGAGAGAGAGAGGAGGGGGATCGAGAGACAGGCGCGGGGACAGCGTCGGGCGGGCGGGCGGGCGAGCGTGTTACCTGTCTCGGGCAGGTACAATAGGGTCTCTCTGCATGAAAGGGCGACTGCCGGGCGCAGAGGACGAAAGGCCCCTCGGAGGGCAACTACCATCAGCTGTTCGGGGACGAGAGACTCGCCGCGTCGCGACCGAAAGAGGCAAATACAGGCGGGAGAGAGAGAGAGGAGGGACGTTAACAGGCCGAGGGGGGAGCTCTGCGCTGCACTGTAATTTGCTGTATGCATCCCAGAGATGGATAGACACCGCCGGGCGCCGGCACACACCGCCGCCAGCCTCTCCCAAGATCTATGGATTTATGCAAATGCAGGCAGTTAGAGTCCGGAGCAGCCCGGCGACGACCGCTATTTTACTCCCGCAGCCCGCTCTCTCTCCCTCTCTCACGCGTCTACTCGCGCTCGATAACGCCGAAGATAAGGATGATCGTTAACGGCGAACGACGCTGAGCCTTTTATTTCTGTGTAGCTCTCGGAAGCGATTTCGGGTCCCGAGATTCGGTTGCCGACGTTTAAACACATTGGATTTTGGATCAGTTTTCGAAGCCGCTTGGAAATCATCACCGGAGCGAGGCGCGCGCCAGATGTCCCGGCGGCTCCGAATAACTTTTATTGCGCGTTAATTCGCAGGCGGAGATAGAGAGAGAGAGGGTGAGAAAAAAGCTCGCGTTTTCAGCGGGCGCGCGCCGTAACCACTTTAATCAAAAAGTCCGAAAAGTCCGAGGAAATTCCCGTCATTTTAGCCAATTTCCCAGGCCGCCTCTCTCCGACTCTAATCGAAAAAGCTTTCTCGCCCTCGACCGGCCAGTGGTACTCGCCCCCTCTAATTATTCCATATACATGCGGGAATTTGGACGCGGTCGGGGAGAGGAGGAGGGGGTGGGGGGTTACTCGCACCTACCTAACGCACATCGGTACAACGGGGGGGAATGTACTTTGGCTTGCATTCGGGCCGAAAACTTTGTTAGGCAGGTCTCTCTCCCCGTCCCATTTCGCGGCTCATCAAAATGCAACGGGAAATCCTCGCGCTCGAAATTTACTTTTGCGCGGCAGCTGACGGCACCCCGAGAAAGAGAGAGGGAGAGAGAGAGAGAGAGACGTACGTGCGGAGCGCGAATATAATCCCCACTCCCCCGGCCCCGTGCCGTGTGCCCCCGATAAAGAGAGGAGAGCGACGGAAGGGAGGATGTACAGCGGCGAGAGTCTAATTGCTAAGAGAAACAGAAGATCTTGAGAGAGAGAGAGAGGGATTGCCGATGCTTGGCAGCGCCAGACGAGGCGGTTCGTTAGCGACGGAGGAGATGGCAAGGTGTAAATACCGGCGACTACGTGTTTCCGTACCGAGGAGCGAGGGAGAGAAGAAAAGGCTTGGGCTCTATATACGTCTTTTCCCAGTTATGACGAGGGGGGGGGAAGAGAGAGCAATTCTCGCTCGTTCGTTCGGCGGGGCCATTTATTTTTTTTTTGTCGGCTGCCGGCGGGTTCATGCGTGCGCGATGATTTTGTGGCTTTACAATTTATTCTGTACGTTCAGCTCGAGCTTCCGTGATTTCGCTTGGGAGCTGATTGTTGCGATGAGCACTTTTGAAAATTAGCCGTTTTGTAGAGGGATTTTGAAAAAGGGAGGTTGAAACCGAGGAAATAGTTATATACATTTTTAACTTTATTCAATTATCTATGCTTTTTGTCATGTTTTCGTTATTGTAGAAAGCAATTCGGCGTCAGTTTATTCTACATCTTTATAGGCACAGTAAGTTAAGCTTCTTATTTGTAGGAGGTAAAAGTTGGCAATAATTTCTTTTCTCGAGAGCACAACTTGTCAGCAGAGAATCTCGCTGCTTCTTTGATTCTTTCGAAAAGAATATACGCCTGGGTTCAACGTTCATTTACACACTATCCTGGACAAACAAACCTATTTTTATACAACCTACTAAGTAGCTTACACTTTTTAATTATTCAACAGCCACGACAAAACGCTCCAGCTGTGGATTAACACCTGGAAAAAAAATAAATCACTCGTTCCCAATGAAAATCGTGCTCGTCATAAACCGAATTTTCCGACTGCCGATCCCGACCCAAAATTCGCCCGCCGTCTTCCCATAAAACCGAAATCTTTCTCGGCAAATCCTCCCGCTATATAGTACACAATCGTTTGCGCCACCTCCTCTCTTAAATGCCTTTCCGATGAATATAAATCAGCACTCGACAAAAGTACTTTTCAATCGAATGATTTCCCCAATTTATATCGCTGTATTTTCCCGAAAGCACACACACACACACACACAGACACACGTGCAGCTCGGTCTCTACACAGCGTCTTATCCGCTGGCCGCCGGTTAAATCATCGTTTGCGATATATTAGCGGCCGCGTTATCGCGTCGCGCCTCGCCGAGTCCGATCGAAAATCAATGGAGAAAAGAGACTGCTGCGCGTGTATGTGTGTGCGCGCGCGCGCGTGTTTGGGGAGAAGCAGCCAGTGGATTAAGGATGCATTTGGCTGCGCAGTTTCTGAATGGGCGAAGAGTCGTTTTGCAGAGGCGCGAGAGAGCCGTTGCGATGCAGTTGTTGTGCGCCGCCGCTGATGGAATTTCAATCGTCGCTCCTTTCGAGCCCGAGAGCGCTCCTTTTTTTTTTTTACAACCGGGAAATAAAGTATGCTTTCTGCGTGGTTTCGAGCGGAAAGAGATATATTTTGACTTTCGATGCGCGCCTCTTTTTTTTTTTTTGTGAAACAATAAAACTTTTGCACAGCATTTATATCCATTAATTTTGTAATCAGGAATAATGATTATTATAATAATAAAATTATTTTTTATAGAAATTTAAGTATCGATAGAAAGGAGAAAAGTATACAGTTTGTATATATAAATCCAACTGCGTATCTTAAAATACGAATGCAAACCTCCTTTATACGAAAAAACGTTCGCAGCCCCGCTTAATCGACTATCTCCTTGTAAAGTATTTTCACGTGTCATTTCCAAGAGATAGTATTTCATTCGCGAAACGCGCGCGAAGGAAGCTTACCGCGACGCATCCGCCTATCTTCGACGATTTAACCGCGACAGAAGTACTACACTGCGCGCCCCACTCGTTTAGCCATCGCGGAAACGTCGCTTATACGGTTCGCGCGTCTCCCGTCTGAAAGACGATATTATAAAAGCATTAACGCCCCCGGGAGAGAGAGAGAGAGAAAAAGAAAACGGCCGAGGCGAAACGAAACGTTAACGTCGCCGACTGATGGGTGAAAGCCCTTTTTACAAGTGATATACCTTTAACGGTTACGGCCCGCGGACGATTTGAAAACTAATATAGAAAACCTTACAAGGCGTGTCTTAGCGATTTGGAGAAATCGCAGATAAGTTTTCTTTTTAAGGACAATTCCGCGAAGTTTTAACGCCCGATTCGAGCTTTTACGCCCACGCAACTTCAACATTTATGACGAGTTTTCTCTCTCTTTTTTTTTTTTTTTTTTACTTTGCGACGAGGCGCTGTAATCGTTACTTTTTAGCTCGCACAAAAATTTTTACGAGCGCGGCTTGTAGCGCCAACTACTAATTGTTAATTTTAGGGTTTGTAAACTTTTCATCGTGACTTTATTATGAAATTATTAATTTTGAAATAAAACAAAATGTAATACAAACAAGGTGTATTTTATTTTATTTCAAAATTAATAATATAAAAATTCTGATTCGCCGGCGGCGATCGAAAGGGAAGTACATCAAAGTAAATGAAAGCATTTATTATTTTTTAATGTAGTAAAATATAGAAAATCTACTGTTTTTCAATATTATTTACAATCCAGTAAATAACTGATACCACATTGATATAACATTTTACTGTATTTTTCGCCAATTGCTTGAGATTTAGTTATTTTTTTGCATTCCTCGTAAAAAATAGAAAAGATATACGACTCCGCCGCGATGTCACTCTGCCCAGTCAAATGATGATTAATCCTCAGCAGTGCATAATACAATACCCTAACTTAGCTCGGATTTCTCACCTAGTGTAACCCTCAACATTAATTACCCCATTTTCTTCCTCCCTCCCAAAAGTATATATCCGAAAAGGGCCGAAAATCCGCCCTTCCGCGAGCGGCGGGCGGGCGCTCCATATACCAATACACTCTCGAAGTACGCGGCGTCATTCGATGAAATTACAGAGTCGAGGCCCGACGCGCAATTGCAGGTTGCGCGCGCCGGGGGATGTACAGTATTTTGTGCCAGCGAAGGGCCGTCGGAAAATGACGAGAGGAGCAAAGTTCGCGGGCGATGCAACTCCGCCGCTCGCGCGGGGGATGATGGCTTCGCTCGGAGCGCGAGAGAGAGAGAGAGAGAGAGCCAGTCAAGTGTTCATTGCCGGTTCATTCGCGCGAATTCCGCTTTTAATTAGTGACCACGCTAATGATTGATCGACAGTATCGCTGATTGCCAGTCGAGTCTCCCCGCTGCCGCGAGGCCTTCCCCCTGCGGCGCACGGTTGCCGTTGATTTGCGGCTGAATTTATCTCGTATGCAGCTGGCGCAGGTATACGGGGGGCGGGGGGGTGAGAGGAGGAGCACACGCGCGAAATGGCAAGTGTCTGTGATTACGTATGCGTTTCTGCGCCCGGATGTCGACCTGCGTGGCCGCGCAGGTGAAACATTCCGGCGGTGCGTGTGCGACTCGAGTGGAACTGGTGAGTTTTGTTGACAATTTCTTTTAGTTTTTTTATCTTTTTTTAATGGCACGGCAGATCGGGCCGATGAATCTTTAAGAAGGGATCGGTGTCGTTCAATAGCGAATCGCGTTATTAGATTCTTGTAGAAGATTGTAGAGATCGTCGAAAAGATTAAAAATACAAAAAACAATATTGGTGTTTTAGCGCAATTTTATATTAATATACCGCCATAGGGAAACGTAATTTTATTGCTCTTTTTAAATTCGCAATAATAATTTTATCGCTATGGAACACTACGACGGGCGATTATTCATCCGGTTAAAGACTCGTTCCGAAAATCCGCTCGTTAAGGATGACGAGAAATATCGATGTGTTTTCCGGTTTTACACGCGATAATGCATTCATTCAATTTTCGCGCTCTCTCCGCTCCGGCGCGACGCTTTTATTTTATTAAAATTTGAATTATTCAAAATAATGTGATATACATATCAATTATTGTTATTGCGCGTATTTTATGGGGGGAGGGAGCTCCGAGAGCGCCGAGGAGGTCCTGCAATTTATTTTATTTTGTTTTTACCTTGTTCAAATCATTGCATATTCAACTCTCCGCTCGATTGTTATAATGCATTTAAACGTTATGAATTTTACGAGAAAGTCGAATGCAATTTATATAAGCGAAATAATGAAACGCAAAAAAAAGGAGCATTGAAATTCTTGCTTTCGGTTGTATTTTATTTCCTTCTTCTCGGCCGATAGGTGAATTTCACGTGCGCAGGCAGGCTTTTGCGTATGTATAAATACGCGTGACGGTAAATAAAGCAATTTATTCGTGAAATCCGATGTTTAATATTTATTTACGTCGCTGAGTATGCTCCCCGTCCAAAATACATAAAATGGTGCGCGCGACTTTTTTCGAAAACGTTTTGTCCGAGCCATTTACGTGCAATAATACACTTCGGTTCTGCAGTATGAAATCGCGAGTCGATCGAAAATTTAAATCGCGACGAATGAACGAGCAGCGTACTTTTTTTTCTGGGATCGTCGGGGGAGAATAAAATTTGAACTCGGGGCTTGATTCGCAACAATTGTAAATAAAAGAAGGCAGAAGTAAAGTTTGCTGCAGCAGTTAATTGCCAAGCCGCGGCGTAAAAATGAAGTTAACTTTGAAACTCCTCCAAGGTTTTTGGCCTTCGCAGCAGGCAAAAAACTTCTGTGGATGTTACGCAAGTTTCGTTAAACTTCCTTGAGTCACGATCTTTATCGCTTTCATTGAAGTTCAAATGCTGCAACGATTACGAGTAATAGTGGAAAAGATCAACGACTTGAAATAATGCACGGGACTTTCCAACTTCTCGAAGCAAAAGTTGTATACTTGTTGAAATTCGTTGATTAGCGACAAATTTCAACAAAGTTCTTTTTTTAAAAGGATACAAAAGCTACGAAAAATAAAAAAAAACTTTACTAATACCATTTTTAATATCAGTGCTTGAAATGCAATAGAAAAATTTGTTTATTTATGATTATTAATAATATTAATATTGATTATTAATATTCAATATATATACTTTATAATGATGCGTATAAAACAGATAACATTCTTCCAATTCAGGAAAATATGTGACGCAAAGGTTTCATCGTTGACAAAACAAAACAAAACAAAAAAAATCATTTTAAGTAATACTTTGCTCATAATATATAATGATTTAATTTTCAAAACATTTTCAGCCAATCGTTTACCCAAACCCTTAAAAACTTCCATACAAACATCATCATCGCGCTGAATTTTCCATCCGCCAACCGAACCATCCACCGCAATAATCATGGAAAATCATCGAGAGCACCGATCTCCCCGCCCAACGAAATCCAGCGCGACAGCAGATCCGCGCTGCGCTCGGAGGGCTTTTTCGCGGTGGACAGTTCCGCGAGTCTCGCAGCCCCCGAGGCGCCGCGCGTCAACCCCGGAATTATTTCTCGAAAAGAGCTGTCCGCGGCCGCGATGGACGTACATACTGGTACCGCGGTCCCGGGCACGTAATGATACGTCTGCAGAGCGTCGTGCGTGCGCGGCTATGCGTTTTCGTTAGTCGAGCAAATAAAGAAAAGCTCTCTCGCCCGGACGAGGGTGATTGCATTTGAATGGCTAACGAGGCAGTCACTTTTTTCGCGCGCGTTCCATTCTCGCGGGTGAGTCATATTTTGTATGAGCTCGCGGTGTAAAAAAGGCCATTTCGCCCGGAGAGCATTTCGTACGGCTGCCAAGATTTTTCTGGGATTAGTGTATTGGTTCTTTAGTTGAATGGGAGAGCGGTGAGGCGTTAATTAAAAATGAATGTTTACAGAATGGCCTGTGATTATTGCAATGCGGATCAGTTATTATTATCTTATATTATATAAGATTAAAATTTTTAAAGAAGATGATAAATGTTATACATTTCCTAAAAGAAATAGAACAAAAAATACTTTTTCGTTAATGCAATATATAATATCCTTATGCTGGGCAATAACGGAAAACCAGTCGGCAGTATCTTATTGCGTTTCATAATGCATGCAGAATAAACAAAAGAAGATGCAGCAGCAGCAGGAGGAGAAGCAGCGGGAAAAGGGTAGAATCTTGGAAAAATCGAAATTACAGGTTTTCGGTGGGGTGGTCCGACTGGTCCGGGCAAACGTGACGGGGATCCGAAAAAGGCTCGTAGCAGCTTAGCCGTCTCTCTCTCTATCTCTCTCTCTCTCTAGCTTGCCAAGACAAATAGGATATTCTGGAATAAATGCTTAGCTACGTGCTTTCGGAATGGTTATATCGAGTGCCAGAACTGTCTTTCTCGCTTGCTCGCCTTTCTTTTTGCTCGAGGTGAGAAACCCACTGTTGCAATACTTGCAGCTTTTTCCTTAGCCGGCGCGTGCTTTTCGATAAATTAAAAAGGGAGGAAAGAGTATATATATATATATATATATGGCAGTTCGGCTTTTCTGTTTCCATTCGCCTTTGTGAAATGTGAACTATGATGTAAATTGTTTAAACGTAAGGGTAATGAGCTTTTGTAAGTAATGATGATATCTGCAACTGTTTCTAAATTTTAAAACTCAATTGATGTGATGATTTACGTGTTTTTAAAGTTCATCGGCCTTCATAAACTGAATTCGATACTGAAATATACCTGCAATAAAGGATAATTAAAGTACATGAATCTTAAATCAACTTTAGGTGAATTTGTACCTGCATGGCTTTATTGAAAAGCAATAAAATAATTTGCCAATTATTCTTCACACAATAATGAGTACAACCAGGAAAGCATTTGTATCGATATTGCAATAAAACTTCAGGTTTATTAACCACGTCTAATTACAATGCAGAAGCACCGACCTCGATATTTCACGTGTTTTTACCCTGATTTGTGCTCTTACTAAATTCAGCGAAATTTCAGACTCAACAACGCGAACCAATTTGTGAAATTATTTCCTCGTTGAAAAAGCATTACGTCGAAAAACGTAAAAGTCAATGCAACTTCGCAAAAGATCAAAAAAAGGGGGTGACTCCAGGGGGAGGGTTCCGAAGCAGCGTCAAGACCCGCGCAAGAATCTCTGACACCTCGGCGCGCCGCGCAGTTGGCGCCCTCCGAAAACCAGGCGCTTAATGAATTTTTCACGAGCCGCCAAGGTCGGAAAACGGGGGGCGAGCGGCCGCGGGGGCCTACTTGAGTTACGCGTCTTTCCACGCAGCTCGCCGCCGCTTCACCTGAAATATTCGGGAGCTCGCGCTTACGATATAACTTCCTCCGGCGGCGGCCGCTTTTTCTCCGCGGCAGTTTTCCGCTCTTTAAATATTTCACGGCGAGCGGCTCTCCGATCGGGCCGCGCCGCTGCATTCGTCGCACGAATTCCGGATGAGCGATCGACTCCGATTTGGAGGAAACCGCCGGGATATTCGAGAGTTTGCCCCTGCTGCCTGTACGTTCGCTCTCGACTGGTGTTTTTGCATGCTGGATAGTCGGCGGGTCGGAGGGTCGGCGAATTCGCGCGGTGGAGTTGGAGTGCGCGAGGTTTTTTTTTTATTATTTACACTGTTTTGCGTCGACTGAAACAGTTTAGATTATAGTTTTTTAGTTTGTTCGATTGTAATTTAGATGATTTTATTAAGATTTTACGAGAGAAGGGAAACGTGTGTCAATTAAGTAATATAAATATAAAAAGAAGTTTCATTGAAAATTAACAATTTTGTATAATTGATATATATAAAAGCCTATTTTTATTCTTTAATGCGTAATTCTTTAAGCAGTGTTTATTCATCCTCAAAAATGGAAAAAAAAATCGGTTAAAATAATAATTTTTAATTGCACGCACTTATAAAAGCGTTTCCTTTTCTTTAATTTCTAAGTACTTTCGTTTCAAATTAATTAAATCGTGAATTTAAAATCGTACATAACTCGCAAAGGTAAGGAACCAGACCTCCATTCACTCGGCTGGCAGTCCTCATCACCCTCAATATCTCCGCCCGCGTAAAATCGACCTTAATGACGATGACGTCTACAGCGGCCGGTAAAAAGCCGGTAGAGAGAAAAAAAGGAGGAGGCGGCTGTAAAGAAGGCCACGAAAAGACGGAATAAACAGAGAGAGAGAGAAGAAAAAAAGGAAGCGCAGCAGCATCCCGAGACGATAGGCGAGTCCCCTCGCGGGCGAGAAGTCTGCGCTGCTTTTCTCGCGAAAGAAAAGCTCTCGTTCTCGGTCGCGCGAGAGCTTTTATCACGTAGCGACGCGCGAAACCTCGGGAGCGCGCGTCGGATAATCTTTTATTCCCTCCCGCCCCGCGTATATGTATACGTGCACGCCGTGAGCCGCCGCGTTGAAAGTCGAGAGGAAAGGCAAACCGCGCGACGGCGGCTGCGCGGCCGTGTACAGGAAGGGAAAGTTCGCCGCGGAGGAAGGAGGAAAGAAACTAATCGAAGAGGAGGCGCGAGAGGAGAGCCGAGCCGGGAAGCCGAAGGCTCTACCATTGACTTAGCCAAGTTTAGATTGCCGGAGAGGATATAAGAAGAGACTCGGGCAGCCTGCTGCTGAGGTGCTGAAAGGGGGAGGCGTTGATATTTATTGTTTAATTATGTCGTTTTGGCGCGATTTCGACGTAGATTAAGAGGTTTGGAATAATAATGACTTCATTGCTTGAAAAGGTTTTCGAAGGATCAGATAAACTTTTAATTTTAGGTTTCGGTGAAAAACATAATTTTGTTTTTTTTAAGTAATTTTACCCTTATTAGAGGTACACCTTAAATGTGTGCATAAAGAAAAAGAATTGGTAAGTATACATATAATTGCTGTCCTTGCAAAACTTAAGGTCTTATTTTAAACTTCATGGACAATCGTTTTTCGAAGAATTACTGGTAAATTAAAATAAATACTTGTATATTTATTACTTTGCGAGCTTTTCATATAAAGAACAAATTTCTTGTTATTTTATTTTAAATCAGGGAGTTCGTAATATATCAAATGGTTTTTCTACCATCTCACACCTGTTGCAATACATAATATTATTGTTCAGCTCATTATAATTTTAACCATTACAAAGCCTTAAACATTCAAAAAGTTAATCATCGTTTTTAAATCAATCTACCAACGAAAAAAAAAAAAAAAATTCTCCCCGGCGAGGATTCGAACCCCGGTCTCCCATGTCAAATATTTTGATAGTTGGGCGTACTTACCGCTATACTACCAGGGAGTTATTCGCTCGTATCTAATCTTACAACACGCCTGCAGCTACGTCCTGACGGACTGCGGGTGAGTCACAAAGTTTTTATGAGTCACTTGCGTTAAAAGCCGTACGTATATCGTATATATAAGCGCGAGTTGTGCCGATAATGCAGGTGCCGCTTATTTTCAAAATACTCAATCCGCAATTTTATATTAAATGTTCAATCTCAATTTTATATTAACACTGCAAAGTATGCATTTGAGATTTATATCCGAGTGTACAAGTTGTAATAAGGTAAGATAGTAAGTAAATATGACACGAAAAAAAAAATCAGGACACCTAATTAGGGACTGATTTCAAATGGTGATAAACTCATTTAATTTCTGTTATCGTTTATATCATTATAATTTGAACGATTAATTATATTAAAAATTTTGAAAACGAGTAAGTCATTTAAATTTTGTTGAAAACCTATTCAAAATAAAAAATCTCCCTGACGAGGAATCGAACCTCGGTTTCCCACCTTGATCGTTATCGCAAATGGTTGCACTTACCACTGTACTACCAGGGATATATCGTCTTTCTTCGTAGAACAAAACTTCCTACAGTCGCTTCTCGAAGCTATGAGTCACTGTTATTCGTCATGCGCACATAACACGCACATTGGCGAAAAAGTGGTATCGATAATGCAGATGCCGCTTATTTTCAAAATACTTCTCCTCCATGTCCTGGAGAGGGCTGTATTCTTTACTGATGGAATTGCTTTATTTTCATTGATTTATTTACTCTAATATTATGTTGCAAAAATTAATTTTTAACATTGATTAGTTTTTATTAACAGTGAAATTAAGCAATATTCTAGTTTAGAGAATATGAATATGAATCACTTTTTAAACCTCCAAATAGCTAGAATTTTTAAATTCGATTTCAAAATAGAAGCATGCTGGGAACCTAATGACCGAAATTTGTAACTCACATAAGTTTGAAATTCCATAAACGCAATTATGAGGACTTCAATATAAACATATTTCAATTTCAAAAAAATCATTGCGTTTTAATTTCGCTGGAGAGCTTCTTTAATTTTAATAACGTTAAACAATAATAGATTACACAATAAATAATCCAATTCCTCGACCACTCGATAAATTTTGCTCCCCAAATCAAAATAACGCCCGGAGGCTCGAGCCTCGCCGTGAAAAATTCAGCATCCCCGAAACATAAATTAACCGGGTACACGGAAACTTGGCGCAAGAAAAACAAAAGACAGAGTGCAAACACAAGAGAGAGAGAGGCTCACACGCAAATGGGAAGCCGTGGCGGCGCTGCTGCCGTCAAGGACAAGAGCGTAGGAGGAGGTTGTTTTGCGCGCCGCAAAAGTAACGGTTTAAGTGCTGCCGCGACTCAGCCCGGAAGATGCGCGCCACTCGTTTAGCCTCCTGAATTAAGCAAAATATTTCGATCCCTCCCTCCCGAAAGTCGTTTCGGTACCCTCGAACTTTCCGAATTTAGGGTAATGGAGTTTCCGTGGAATTCTTTGTAATTATCCGATATGCGCTGAAAATGCGAGCTGGCGTCTTGCTAAGCTGCAGGAATTTCATTTTGAATAAAAATTCGGTTTTCGGACGAAGCGGAGAGGAATTTTTGGTGATTCGTTCTTGGAAAAATTATACTGATGATATCATTTTTTATCTGGACGTTTTTAATTTAGTTCTATGAATATGTTCTTCCTCGCCTTTAATCATTTTTGTTAAAATTAAGTGATAATAATGAAGCATCGGTTTTAATGAGAAAATAATAGAGCAAAGTTTAGGAGTAAATGTTAATTTTAACGTTACTAAAACGATTAGTGCAATGGAGTCTAATAAAGATGAAATTTCACAAAATCCGAACTTCGTCCTAAGATTGTTATTTTCTTACATATTTCAAATTAGATCATGCAGGCTTTAGAATTGGGTCAAGTTATCTCTCGTGAATGTTATCCGAAAGTTTAAACTCAGCGTAGTTTAAACCCTCGGCTATTTACTTATCGCTGTTTTAATAAAGGCGGAGTTTCAAATTGAATTTCTTAAGCACCTATTACGATCATGCAACTTTAAACTCCTCAAATGCGAAATTGCGACTGTTCAATCATTATTTCTATTTAAATTAAAAATAAGAATTACGTACGAATCTATCTTTTTTTTTTTTTACAGAAAATCACTAGTACTTTATAAATAAATATCTTTCACAATTCTATTTTAAAACTAGAAAGAAAAAATTATAAATTTAACAACCTTTCGCAATAGCAATTCTTCGCATTATTCAACGTTAAATAAATTCTCGCAAAGAACCTGTCAAACCCCTCCAAAAACGCCCAACACGCACACACACACACGCGCGCACACGCGCACGCGCACACAATAAAAGAGGTTAAACCCTCGCGGCACTCAAAAGGGTCATAAAAAATTCGGCGTCACTCGGCCGCGGTCCTGGAATTCCGCGACGGCGTTCCGCGCCCGGCTTGCGCGCACTCTTGCCTCGCGCGCTTCGCCGAGCATTAATAATGCTAATCGCGTGTATATGACCATCGACGCATTAATTAATGCCTCTCCCCCACTCTCTCTCTCTCTCTCTCTCTCTCTCTCTCTCGGGACGATTGTGCCTTCGTAAACAATGAAATTCGAGCGCGATTGCGGGCCCTCTCGCGCGCGCCCCGGTGCCCATTGTCGCGGCACAATGATTGCCGAGCCCGACCGCAGATCGGCTCTTGGACTTTGGGAAAGTGTATATTTCGAAATTCGGCGAGGCGGCTGGAAAAATTTGAGGGGGGGAGTAGGACCGCCGGAAGGAGGATTCGAGCGCGCGGATTTAATTTCGGCGGCGAGCGGAAGCGAGTGAAGGCGATTTTCTGATGATTATTTTGGGTGGGTTCGGCCGATTTGGGTTCTTTGACGATTGAAGCGCGATTGAGCTTTGTATGGATAAACGAAATGATTGGCGTTCGTTGTTTTGCATTTATTATTCATTTTGGGTAATAGGTTTGAAGTGCCAGATTTAAATTAATTCGATGAGCGAGTCACAGTTTCATTCATTTAATATATTAAATGTATTCAAATTTTTCGATGACGCGTAACGTGAAAATACTTTATTTCCATGGCTCACGGAAATTTCATACATAGAATAGTGAACAAAGAATGTAAACATCGTTTTTTAGCCTGAGGAGGTCAGATATATCTGACGAAACGTCACCTACAAAAATTCAAAGTATAATTATTTAATTAACGTATACATGACAAATTTACCCTGAAGAGGATAAAAAAAATACACATGAAAAAGTTAAAGAGGTAATACATTTAATTTGACAATTAAAATCCCTGATGTTGAAACTTTCACGGTTTTTTAGCCATTTCACTATAAGTTGACCGAATTTAGTCATTCTATAAACAATTCACCAAAAATTGGCCAAATAATAATGAAAACTTCCAAGAGGGATATTTTATACGCAATGTAAATTTAACTTAAACTTTTTAAAATTAAATTTTGTTCGAGTATAATTTGTACTTTCTTGATGATCAAAATATTTCAGTTCTTTTTCAAAAGAGAATAAAGTCAAAAAGTGCTAAAAGAAATACGATAAAATATAGGCCAAAAGAAGTCAACGTAAAAAGCGAAAAAAAAACTATATCTTCTACTCCAAAACCGATTTCTATTTCATTCATTTCTAAGCGTGCCTTTGCATTTTCGAGCGTTCCCAACCGCCAATACTCTCCGCACCTCCCCCCTCAGCTCTCTCAGTTCCCGGGAGCGCCTTGGACAATTCGCGCTCGGCCGGCCTTCTAAATCGTCGTCAGAGGGATATCGCGAGACAGTATATACGTAACGACGCAGCGGGGTGTGCAGTGCAGCGGCAGCGGTGCAAGGTCCACTCGATCGCCTATCGATAGCCGCCGGTCGGCTCTCTCTCTCTCTCTCTCCGCCGGCTCGTTCGATTCCGGCGTCAAGTAACGCAATTACGACAACGTCCGTCGACAACTCCTTCTGATCTCCAAGTTCGTGTAGCCCTCTGTGCGCGGGCCTGCGAGAGAGAATTGAAGGGTACGCCGGCTTCGCATTGACCGACAGCTAGCTTTCTCTCTCTCTCTCTCTCTCTCTCTCTCCCTCCTTCCACGCGCCGAAGTAATTGGCTCGCCACCCCTGACTATAGACGCTAATACCGGCGGCGCCCGGCGGAATGAACGAGACGAGCTGCACTGCTTCATTACGCAAATTGACCGAGCGCTAAGTGGCCAGCAGCGACGTACGTATACGTACGTACGTACGTATAGCCGCGCTGCCGGCTGAAAACCACCACTCGTGACTCTCGATGCCGGGGCTGCTCGTCTCGACTTGCGGTCGCTCTCTCGCTCTGGGAGATTCGAGGGGGCTTTCTTTTCTATTTTGGATTTAGCCTCGCGCGCAGTCGTTAGTGCCGAGGTTGGCAATCCGAGAGCGCCCTTCAGACGATGTGCTTAACGAGATGCAGGGCGAGGAGTTTTTTCGAATTGCGGTCAATTTTTATTTTTATTTTTATTTTTATTTTATTTTATTTTATTTTGGAATTTCAACGTGCACGTCTCTGCATGAGAAAAAAAATCTCACCGGCGAGGAATCGGAACTTGGCTTCTCGAAAGAATCAGGGATCACTGTGGACGTAATGCCTGCGGGGATTTTCTTCTGTTTCAACAGAGAGTCCTTTTTTATACAATATCACGGTAAAGATATTTATTTAAATTTAAACAATTTACCTCTTCAATCATAAGATTGTTACAGGTCGGTTACTTTCCACCAATTTTCAATTCGAAACGGGTTATCTCTCAATTTAAAAAGATCGAGAGGTCTTCGCTAATAAAACGATATACCGTCAAAAACCCTTTCAGCCCAAACACCGCCTCCCGCGTAGCATCGAGCACCAGCAGCGGCAGCAGCGGCAGTACCAACGCGGCAACAAAAAAACAAAAAAAAAAAAACAATAATAAACCTCGGCCCTGCGCGCGGATGCAATTTCGCATTACGCGCGGCGTGCGTTGCCGGCGCGCTCTCGCAGGAAGGAAAGAGCTCGGAGGGCTCGCGGGCCGCTGCAGTTGCGCCGGCAAGTATTTCAACTTTTCTCATATCGTTTCGCGTTCGTTATTACCCCGGGCTTCGAGTTATAACGCGGCAGCCTCCCGCGCGCCAAGCGGACGAGTCGAATTAATGGCCTCCCCGTTTCGAATTGCGCGCATTTTCGCGAAAACTTGCAGCCTACCCCTCCGCGCGCGGCAACGCCGATCGGACTCGCTCGGATTTATAATTGCCGAGCTGAGCCGGGATCTGTGAGGGGGGCGAAGGCTGCAGCCGAGTTCGCCTGAATTTTCATGCCGCGGAAGGATTTTTCTCGCGTTAATCGTTTTTTGTATTGTTTGACGTGGAGTGTGGCCGCGAGTTTGCTGTGAAAGTGAATTAGTATGCAAGTATAGTATTGTACAAGAGAACTATCACTTTTTATAATTAGCTAATTTGCGTCAGCCGATGCTGTTATTTTAGAAATTCTAATTAACTTGTATTTAAACTTGTAAAGAATTTTCTCTATACCAATGACGGACTTACTTCACAATGGAAAAATAATTTTTATTTCGCCGAAAAGTAGATAAGTCCACCTACTTCTCTCCCTCAACGCAGCCCCGTTCACCCCCAACCCAAGCTCGACGATCTCCAAAAAATCGTGCATCCACGAGCATCACTCGTTAATTATCCCCTGACCCGTTATATATCCGCCAGACGCATGCACACACGCCCGGCACTCGGGTCCTGCGGCCTCTCGCACAGGGCGGCGAAGGAGCCGGCGGGAGAGGAAGAGCCGCCCTGAGAGCCGATCCACCGCGGCGCTTTACATATTCATGAGGCAATAAGGCCACCGCTGATCTTCCGGGGGAACGGAGCTGCGGAACAACAGCCGAAGAATGGAAAGTAGGGGGATGAGCTGTGCGCGCTCCGAGCTTCTCGCTCCCCGTTTTCTTACGCTTTCGCCGAGAGTCCGACATGCTTTATCCGCGGCCGATCGACGATGATCGAAAAGTAGGCTGGATTTCTTTGTTATTGGGAACTGTCTTAATTTCCCTTAGGAACTTTGGGCGTGGATTATGGGTGATTTCGGAGGATGCGCGCGGGATTTTTGGTATTCCGAGTTTGCTGGGTCATTCGAGGTTCTGATTTTACTGGTTATCTTGAATGAAGAAAGTATTATGCTAGGATTTTCTTTGGGCGGGAATTGCGCCATCGCACGTCAATCATATATATATACTTTTATCTTTTATAACAAACTTTAGAACAAGTTTGCAGATAAGTCCACAAATCAAATTAATTTATGATTTAATTTGGGGTTAAATCACCAGTCCAGCAGGGCTTAGTATATTAATTTAAATATGAACCAAACCACAAGTCTGGGTGGACTTGGTATTTAAATATTGACTAAATCACAAGTCCGACCGAACTTAATTAAGTCCGACTGGACTTATGGACTTGTGATTTTTTTAAATCACAAACCTGCAACCCTTCTTTAGAATTAAATCTTTATAATTTACTTAAGAAAGTTAAAGTCCATTTTAATGTAAAATATTTTTATTTTCTAAAGAAAGTTCATTGTTGTACACGAATAATAGAAAAGATCATTGCAACTTGTTTACTTAAAACGCGCTTCAAATTCTGAAAAAAAAACTGCTGACAAAACCATAAAATGTATCTCAAGACTCGCCCCTTTCCTTCGTTATACAAGCGCGAACAAAAGTATTCGCAGCCATAAAATTGTGAAGCGGACAACCGCCTCGCGACAACGCAAAAAGATGGATAGTCCCTTTTCCCATCCTTCCCCTCCCCCCGAAAAAGCCCGAAGCCGCGGGAGAGGCGCACAAAGAGGATTAAACGAGAGAAAGGACTCGCGGAATTGAAAGTAATTTTTTCAAAACTGCTAAGAGATAATCGGCGCGCGCCGGCCGGGGCTGCATGCAAACAAAAAAAAGAAAAGCAGAGGTGTATATACGCGCGGAGAATTAAAGCCCGGCCGGGGGTAAAGATAGCGCTTCCGCGAGAGGCTCGAAAATATATACAACGCGCGCGAGTCTGGCGAGTCGCCGGCGGAAAGGAAAAAGAGCCGAGAGCGATAAACAAATCGGCCGGGCGCCGGAGCGCAAGGCAAAGAGCCTCGGGGCGGGCCAAAAATAAAAAAGGCGCGCACACAACACACAGAAACGCACAAACAGTACGCGGGGGCGATAAATCTAAATTTAGCCGCAAAAAACTAAATCTCCCGCAATTTCCCGGGCAGCGGCTCCACCCTCCCCCCTCCCGCCTCTCCCTCCGCCCCCTCAAGACGAGCAAAAACTAACCCCGAGCCCGCTGAGCCGCGATACATCATAATAATGCAGGCGAGCGCTCGCGCGCGAGCGAGCCTGTCGTTCGACCTCGCTTTTCTCTCTCGGCTCTCCCGCATTCGGAAACGCGCCGGCTGGATGCGCGGAATGCTTAAAGACGGCAAAGCTCCTTTGGAGGAGGGCATTTTTTCACCGGGAATCCGGTGGTGCTTTTTTGCTTCTTAGAATTCTTCAATCTGGTAGATTGAACTTGTTAGGTACTTTTGGTAATGATTTATCATGTCGAATCAAGCGCTATACGTTTATTATCTTTTTTGATCTTTTAGTCCTTAGATGTAAATCCTAAGGCGCACTTACCATTTTACTTATACCGTGCGGAGAATTGGTGATATTATGTATATAAGTATTTATTCTTTTGTACGAACTTTAGTCATTCTGTGAGTCATGAATACAACACTCAATGTGATTACTATAATAAATTTATTTTAATACTTTTTCTTGCAGTCGTGGTATCTGAAAAAATATTGTAATAAAAAATTCATTCATTGTTTAAAACAATTCTATTTAATGTGAAATTTAATTATCGTATTGCGCAGTAATTAATAAAATATTTGACAAAAATAAGACGTCTAGGTTTAAGAAAATTAAATTTATGCAAAAAAAAATACGCAAATAAAGTAATATATGTATAAAACCGGTAATATTTCGTAACGAGAATTAAAGCAAAAATTCGACACTTTAAACGATAAGAGCGTAATAAAATTTAAAAAATTCTCAAAGATTTATCGCGTACGCCGTCCGTTTGATACCATTAGCCTTACCACGGACCCGTTAAAGCGCGGGAAAAAGGAGGACACTCCAGGAAATATAGTTCTAATGGCCGTTCGGAGCGCGAAGGGGGCGACGAATTATTGAGAGGAAATGGAGTTGCGGCTTGTCTCATTTGATTCGTCGGACGGCGCTCTTATTTTCCGGCCCGAGAGCGAGAATCTCGAGACAACAAACTGCCGTTTGTCAATGTCGGCTTGAGGCCCCCCTTCCCCTCCCGAAAGCGGTTCGGCGGTTCCCCGGCGCGGGAAGGGACTAATTAAAACTTCCTTCCGGGCGAATTGCCTCGCCGAAAAGGTCAATCCTCGGGCGCCGCTCGATGTCATCTCCGCGCGGCCGAGGCTCTCGTATCCGCGCCGGCCAAATAATTGCTTAGACGGGATTTCCCAGGGAGTTGCGGATTTTGGATCAGCGGCTCGCGGTTTTTTTTATCCTGCTCCTGGTGTCCTAATTTTAAGGTACTTATGGGGATCTTTGGAATGATTTCACAACCGTTTAATAAAATATTTAATCTCTGATGATAGACAGTGTTTCTTAAAAATCACTTTATTCGGCCTGCAGTTATAAATGCAATTATTTCCCCTGTCAATAAGAACCCTATATATAATCGCAGATTGATTGTTTCCTAATCGAACGACCGAATCTACTCGAAACCCTCCCGAAAAAGAAACTCTCGCTGAACCGGCGGTGGTACCCCCGAAAAAAAAGTAAAGCAGCTGGACTCGCTCCGGCGAATCGATGACCGTCCAAACACAGTTCGCTCCGGCGATCGCAATCGTCGCGCTCGTTCTCGAGTCAGCAAAGCTCGGCCCTCTCGCGAAACGCCTCCCCGCAAACGTTCAAAGAGTCTTGATGCCCCCGCGAAAGAGGGGCTCTCGGGGAGGGGAGTATTTGCCCCGCAAACATCGCGTTTGTCAGCCGTCCGTTTATCTCTCTCTCTCTCTCTCTCCCTCTCTTTCTCGTTCGCGCGAGAAACGAATACCGAACCGTTTGGCACCTCTGAGCTGAATTCGAAATCGGCGGCCTGGATGCCGAGAGCGATGCCTCCCTCCCCCCGCGCGCGCGCCGAGAGGCTCCGCCGATCGATAATCTATCGGGTTTTTGTCTGCCGCTGGCAGGACGGTGAGTTGCGCGATATAAAAGTAGCTTCAAAGCGAGATTATGAGCGAGCGGACGGAGTTTCTCAGCGGGAGAGGGCGAGGAGAGGATGCCGGGATGATGGCCCTGATGGGGAACTTTGTTTGATCGGGAGTTGGGGGCTGAGGTTTTAGAGTATTAGGTGACTAGCTTGATTACTTTTTGCGTTGATTTTTGGGATTCGGCTCGGTTGATGGGGAAAGTTTATGTGGGTCATCGATCGGATTTCCTTGGAAGGCAATTTCGGATTATTTTTTCGCAAATTAAGTGCGTTTATATATTTATATTTGTTCGCCAGAGCATAAATATATACAATCTAAATTATCCCTCTTTCGCGTTTCCATCCCACTTATCAATAATTATTGTAACAAGACGCGGTAACTTACGAGAAGTTTAGACGAACGTCTCCTTAAATAAGCTCGAGCAACTCGGCTCTCACCGCATACGACTGCGCTCCTCTAAAACTCCCGCTCGTTTCCGGCGCGTTCCATATTCGGCATTTATGCTAATGCGCTAAGTACGCGACACCTTTAACCTCGCGAAGTTCGCCCGTTCCTCAGAAAGCCTCGCTCTCTCTCTCTCTCTCTCTCTGTCTCTCGCTCGCGAGAACGAACTGTCGTCGGGGATCTAAGAAAAGGGAACGAGCGGCTTTATACACTCCCGGAGCCGAGCGGGTTCGACTGACGTCTTTTACGATCGCGGTGTAGTTTTTGGCAGGCGAGAGAGCCTTGGAAAACGGCTTTTTGACGGCTGGAAGATGAATTTTCACGAGCTCGCCGGAGTCTGTCTCTCCTCTCGTCGATGGCCAGGGCGGATCGTGTGGAGCGATCGTTTCGCCCGACGGGGGAATAAAAACTTGGGGGCGCGATGACGGCGGGATGTTTGCGCGACCGATTTCTGACGCTGTTCAAATATGGGAGCGCGAGGAGCCTTTTTGGGAATTGGAGTGCGTTGAGGATTTATTGAGTGTGTGGTTCGAAACTGTTTAGCAATCGCTTTTATTATCATCAAATTTAAATCTCGGTTTTAATTAAAAGTATAAATATATATGTATCAGTGCAGTCGAAAGTTCCGTAACTTTAGGTGATGTAACTTACGAAAAAACAATTAAAAATAAACATAAAAATTTTAATTGGAACTTAATTAAGAGAAGCACTGGAATGAAGTAAAAATTACATAGTTCCCTTTTGCCGGCGTTCATTTCGAGTGACTGAAAACACAAGTCGCAATGAAAATGCAAATTATAAGCGCACTGAAATAAAAATTAATTACTGTAACGTTTCCAACTTTAACGCTAACTTCAAAAAAACATTTTTTTCTTCCCTCCGCTAGACGCTTTTTTTTAAAGTGCTGCTCTTTAATGCGCAGAATATACCTTCAAGTGCACAGCGCAGTACAAGAATTTTTAATCGCTTCTTTACATACTCGTTTAATTTATATTTTCCGCTCAGGTACTCAAATTGATCAAACACCCAGTTTCGTAGCTCCATCGCTCAAATGCTACTTCAATTCGAATTCGAAAAATAAAAGATTGTCCAACGGAAGCGCGTCTCGGTAAAATCCGCAACTGCACCCCCTCATATTTCCGCTAATTACTCGGGGGAGGGGGCAAAAAAGCGGCGCGAGGAGAAGACGCCGGGAGAAAAGGGGTAGTCGTTCGACTCTCGAAAGGTGCTGCGAGCGTAATGCGGCCAATTTGCGCGGTTCGCAAAGATGGCCCGCGGCAATCATTAAAAGTCCCGCGGTATATATACAACTAAGCAAGATAAAATGCGCGGGCAGAAAAGTTCCGCGGTCCGCCGTTTATCGGCCAAATGAAAAAGTTTCGCGCGGCCCGCCGGGCCGGCTGGACTTTGTGCCGGGAACTCTTGCGCGAGGTGGCTGCAAAATGGGAATCTATTTACTTTTTTTTTTTTATACAAATTTTCTGCCTATGTTGCGTCTTGAAAAGATGTACTGAAACTTTATTCTTTTATGGAATAATTGTGATGTTCGGTTATTAGCTTTGAATTTTATCTGTTGTAAAATCCTTAACTAATTTGGATAAAGTTGAAATTCATTGAAGAAGGACAGTTTTTTCTTGTTCATTTTTTCAGCGAAAATTGGCTGAAAAAGTATGAGAACTTCACTTTGCCCAAACTTAGAAAGGTCCATTTTTTTAAGTGACATGTTTTTCATACTGTAAAAGATATGATTGATTTTTACTTTCTTATGCAGGGCCATTTGCGTAGAGTTACGGAGATTTTTAGTAATCTTATTTTAAATATTTGCGAAATTCATTATTAAAAAGTGTTTTAATTATATTACAATTTATTTAATTATAGCCATTACATTCTTCAACCTATAAATTAAATGTCATAAAGATAGTAAAAGCCATTATTAACGTTTATAATTTCAAATAATTTTAGCGATATGTGTAATATTATATACAAAAAATGTAAAATAGAAACGTTTACCTTGTTCTATGACAGTACATTATTCGCCGAATTGAAAAAATCAAGAATTTTCAGTTTTAAAGTCAGATATTTGACATGAAAACATTCATGAACGTTCTCTGTGCACTACTTTCGCAAATAGTTAAAACGATAAAAGTTGTGCGTTCCTATTCTTTCCTTTGAAAATATGCATCTGATGGCTGCACTATATATGTATATATCCTTTTGCATTTATTGATTTTCTATATTTTATTACATTCTAAAAATATATATCCGAAAGCACAATGTTAAATATTTGAGTAATCATATTTCAAAGAACAGAATAAATAAAAATAATATAATAGTAAAAAAATGTGAGAATATGACTAAAATAGAAAACAATACGTATTTTATTACAGAAAAAGTAATAAATAGTACAATGATACGTTCGATTTCTTCTGTATTATTTTTAATTTTTTCTAATATATCTTTCTTTATAATTTCAAATAAGAACGAAAAATAAGAAGAGGAAATATACGGATCAACCCCGTAATCCTTAAGGAGCGAGCAAATCTTTTGTATAAAGCTGCTGATATTTTTCGAATTTTTAAACCATCTCACAGCGTTTTATGATCCAATCAATTTTTTTTATAACAAAAACTGAAGTATAATTAATAAATAATTTAATGCGAGTTGAAGTCAAAGCTGATTACTTCATTTAAGGTAAAACGTAAATTAAAATCTAATTTTTAAGCCAAAATGAATGTTTCGGATCGTAGAGTAAACGCTGGAACATTTTGACGGCTCAATTTTGATGTAACGAGATATGAAATATTCGTATGTAAAGTGTAAACCGAAATTTCATTTACGATCTCGCAGTAAACGCGCAAATACAAAATTAATGTTTAAAGTGCGTCTAAAACGTAATTTGTTTGGTATGCAAATCTTAAAATATAGGTACAAATATACGAGAATCCTTTAAATTTGGCCGAAAATGCGACCGCTTTGATATTTAGGAGTTTCATGTTGTATTGCATGCTTGCGTCCCCTAAAGTTATACCCGTTATATGCGTTAATAAGGCATTAGGAAAGTTTTTGACGTATAATTTTGAAACATTTTAAAAATTTTCACATAAATAATTAAAAATTTTATTTCATCGTGATCCAATAAAAATATTTTAATAGATCAAAGGGCGCGGGAGCGCCCTGTGGCAAGTAGGAGTACTACTGAGCCGGGCGACCGCGTACCTGTATACTTTGATTTGAGTACGCGTAATTTTTGATTTGCTCTTATTTTTCTTTTGATTATGTTAACTACTATAAATACAGCTTAATAAATAGCTATTTCATAGTAGAACATAAATCAAAAAGTTTCATTGAAAAATGTTTATCATATGCAAAGATATCTGCAATTGAAAAATTTTATGGCAGATTTCCTCTCAGAAATTTTTTCCTTTATCTCCCCCTAGATTTTCGTCAGACCTCCTTCCGCTCCTAGGCTCACTTCCACTTGGCGCGACTCGATGTGAACTCGCCTGCCGCGCGGCTCGAGTAGAAACGTCCATATCCACTCAGACGACGACGACGACGTGCCAGCCAACAGCCAGCAGTGCGCGCTCACACGCCAATAAATAGAATTAAAGCACACAGGCAAAAGCGCGTATACAGCGTATACGCGTACGCCCGTAAGAAGAAAAGCGGAAAAGAAGGACGGGGGAGAGCCATATGCAACGAGGCCTCGGTCGTCGTCTCGCTACGAAAAAACAATAGCCATGAGGCATCGCTCGGCTGCAGCAGCGAACGAGAAAGAGAGCGAAATTAACGATAGCGTGCGTGCATGTGTGTAGAGCAACAGCCAGCAGCAACACACACGCACGCAGCGCGAGTCCAGAAGAAGAGAGAGAGAGATCGAGAGCGAACGAGCGAGCGCCGAGACGGGGGTCCAAGAATAGCCAAGAGCACGCGAATCTAGCCGTGTCGCATATTAAGAGAGTCAGCCTGGCGTAGAGGAGATCGCCGCCGCCGTCCTCTTGCGAGAGACTATAGAGGCAGAGCAGCAGTGGAAAGAGAGAAGAAAGTCGCGCGCGCGCCCAGAGAGAGTCGATCGCTCCCCTGTTTTAAAATACTCCCTGGTGGAACGTTGATGTTTTTTTTTCTATAGCTAATTCACTAATGATTGACAAATTAGTCTATATCTATTTGTATATTTTGTTTTTTTTCTTTTATTTTTAGTTTTTAAGTTTACAAATCCACACGTGTTAACCTCTTTCGACATGAGTCAAATATTAGGTTATTATAAATAAAATACCATTATTTTCATTAATTTCTTTCATATTTCATATTTTGTAAGATTAATTAAATAATACCATTTTCCCTTAAAAAGTTAATCGAGCATCGGCACTCAAAACTATTACTTCAAAGCTTCAAGGTATGACATCATCAACAAAAACTAGTACAACTACAAAATTTTAAAATTATAATAATAAGGTTAAGAGTTTAACTATGCAGTATGAATTAAAACCTTATAATAATCGTATGACTTAACAATATTTAGCTTCTCCTCAAAGAAATAAATCAACGAATCGATGGTGCGACAAAACAGCCATTGTCACCGGAGCCGAAGCCGGCCTGGGCGCCGCCATCACGAAGCGTCTCCTGGAAGCAAAGGTCAACGTCATCGGACTGGATTTAGAAACCGAGCGTTTGCAGAAACTGGCTGAACAGAGCAGTTGCAATTCAGGTGGTACGTTGTGTCCAATGAAGTGCGACGTTAGAAAAGACGAGGAAGTGGAGGAGGCTTTTAAAGTGGCCGACTGCACGTTCGGCGGTACGAACATTTTGGTGAACAATGCTGGTGTCATAGACTACCGTCCTATAATTGGTGAGAAATTTAATTTGTTGCTTATTTAATTAGATTCAATGTCTTACTTTTGACTTTTTAAATTTTCAATCAATTATTTATTATAAAAATAGAATTAAATTTCATTAGTATAACTCAATTGAAACGTGTGAGAAGCAACTCTATTTCTCGGTGAGTGTTTTAAGCGCGCGAAACATTCGATTCCTGCATTTTGATTAAGTAGTGCATGAAACACTAGGCGCGTGATACATGACAAGTTTCGTATTTCGCACTGGTCCAAAAAAAATAGTATACGAAAAGGTGTTTTACCATCAGGTTAAGGTTATCTCCATCAAGCATTCGTAATGTACGATTCTCATCAGATACTTTCTGACGTACCACAATCTCAAATTTCTCAATTAAAAAATTAAATCTAATCCGAAAGTAGCGAAACCGAGTCTAAAAGCCTATGAAGCCGTCATTCATAATCATAATGGATAAATGGCACGCAAGAAGCATTATCCGAAAGTACAGCCACCCCCGTAATAAGTAACTTCCCATTGCTCCCGGCTTAGATTTTTCGCAGCTTAAGGCGCGCGACTAAGAATTCCCGTTCCCCGGCATTTCCAAGTCAAAGGTCCCTCGTAAAAGCCTGGTAATTTACCGGAAGAGCGCAGCTTACGTCCCAGACGGGGAGGGGCGGGCCGGCGAGGAAGAAAGGGTTTCCGTCTCTGCGCCGGTCGCGGCGGAGAGCGTTTTGACGGATTGGCGAATTTCGCCACTCGAAATCACCGGCTGTGTAATCGCTCGGGTATTTATACCCGTCTGCGCGATAATTAACCTTTTCGTATGGCTAAGGTTGCCGTTTTCTTTTTTTTGCTTCGTTCGAAGAGTGGATGTTTGTGGATTATGTTGGTTTTTATTTTGTTACTTATTTTGCAAATTGCAATTATCCAGTGCCGTTGATCTGGACATAAATGAACATTATATATAGGTTGGTCTGTTTTTTCTTTGTTCTTTTCTATTTTATTTTGATACACAAAATAATTACTGTAATTACTTTTTTTCTGACACTAAAATTAGTTAACTAAAATCATACACATGAATTAAAATTAGTTACAAAAGTTTGGATAAAATTAAACTCATCTCGAAGAAAAGAAAAGTATAATAAAAAGCAGGGTGGGAAATGAACGCAATTAGCATGTTCTTTAAAAAGGATTATTTTTCTTTCATACTTAACGGAATCAGAGAGCTCGACCAAGGATTGCAGAGCTGTTTTGGAAAGAATAATGGACATTAACGTCGTCGCAATGAGCAGCTGTGTCGCAAAGGCGATAAGATCAATGAGAAAGAATAATATTAAAGAAGGACACATTTTCAACGTCAACAGGTATGGATACTTCTTTTCAGAACATTAGCAACAAGCGCTAAGACGTAAAGCTTACGCAAAAATGATACGTCGAACGCAAAGTTCGTAGAAAAATATAGCGTTGACAGCTCCGTCTCTCATTAGCCAAATATCCAAGGGGATGTATAAAGGGTAACCAGTATTTATACGAACTCAATACGTACTCTGTAATTTGATAAAACAACAATTTATTGAAAGCAAAAGTGTAACTTTAGTACTTAATTAGTGAGTGATAGTTTTAAGGGTAGGTTTGTGCACAATTTTTTGAAGTATCGATTATCGGCTCAGTATAGACAGAACCCGACGCGATTTCAGACTATCCATACAACTGATTTTCGGTGATTTTATATATGTCTAATTTTATACAATATTTATAATCATATAAAAAATTCGTACGAACCACTCCAACGAGTAACTGACCTTCAAAAATATTCCTCGCCCGTTATAAACGCACAAAAAAATAGGCTTTGCTTTCGTTTCGATGCTTCTAATCATGTGTCTCTTTCAGCATCGTGGGGCACTACTTACCCACCGGACTTTTTTCGGAGAAGGAAGGATACAACGGCTGGAGCTTATATCCAGCGAGCAAGTTCGCGGCCGTTGCCATGTCGCAAACAGTTCGCCAAGAACTCAGCCGTTGCAAAGCGCCCGTAAGAGTCACGGTGAGTTGCATGCACGAGGTGTCAGCTCTGCGAAATTTCAATAAGTCTAATTATTTTCTCTGGACATTTCTTTCTTTTTGCATCGATTATCGGGGTGTACTGACTCTCTTGACCACTTTGGCCTTGATTGTTTTTTTGGTTTGCCTTTTATCTTAAATAATTTATCTTCGCCTTAATAAGTTATTACGAAGCGGTAAACGAAACTTTAAACCCCGATGGCTATTGATTGGCGGCCTCTTGTGGTCTAAATAAGGCAAAATGCGTTTATGCACGTGTACGTGACCAGAATGTCATTTCTTCCTCAGAGTATATGTCCAGGCTTCGTAAAAACTGAGCTACTGAAACATTCGGACCTGCTGAAGGACTTCTTTGATAAAATAGAGACCCTTGAGCCCGAAGACGTCGCCGACGCGGTTATGTACGCCTTGGCCACGAGACCGGAGTGTCAAGTACGTATAAATATAGTGCCTCTTAGCTGTTGTGTAGTTACATTTAATTGATTAGCATTACCTGCACATTTTCTTTTCTTTTTAATTTCTAGATTTCGGAGTTGATCATTCAACGAAGAGGAGAAATAATATGAAGGATTTGTTAAGTTTCAGTCGATGATCAATCTTAACTATGACTTGCAAATTTACAAGTGTTTTTATACATTCTTTTTTGTTAAGGTTTATTTGTACAAGTAGAATTTGCTATTACTGTGATGTGGCACTTATAAATTATCCATTATTTTCAAGTGCACTTTTATAATTATTGAATTGTAGAGAAGGAAATTAAAAAAAAATGAACCCTATATAGATAGTGACTTACGGGAACCTGGGTGAGGTTATCAGATCACAAAAATCTGTAATATTTAAAAGATTGGTGGTTTATTTACTTATTTATTTATTAAAGAGGCATAAATGCCCGTTTAAGAAAATACAACGAAAAAAAAAATTTCGTAACTAAGGCGACTAATATGCTTCTTTTTATTGTGTTTTTTTTTATTATTAAATTTAAAACCTTTCTACCGAAACAGCCCGTTAAAACGAAATTACGCAAGTGTCGGCCACTTCACTTGCCGAATCCGCATTTCCGTCTCTCTCTGCTTCGAACTTAACCCTGGACTATTCTACAAACATTTGTTTTCACGTGCATTACGTACATATAATAGACGCGCAAAGGCGCGTGGAATACATTTTCCCTCGGAACCGCGTTACCGGCGTGCTTTTTTTTTTGCCCGGAAGAAAACGAGGCCACGCAGGTTTTTTTCCCGCGGGCGTTAAACATCCCGGCCTGACGCGGAGGCGCGTCAAGCGCGGCTGTGTACATTTCATTATCGAGCCGAGCGCGTTCGACTTTATTTGAGATCCCCTCGATATTCGCGCCGTATTATTGTTTGTTTTATGCATTAAGTAGGCTGGCGAAGTACACGAAATAAAATTAACGATCAATAACCGGCCGGCGAGAGCGGCGTAGATGCATAAGCCGGGCCCCGACTGGGCTATTACTTTTTTTTGTTTGCGCGCGCGGAAAAAAACACCGGTATTATTGATTCTCTCTTATTTCTGCGTGTATTTTTTTTGTTTTTTTAATTAGAATATCGCTGCTTGGTTTTCGAGCGCCGCGTCGTAACTGGTGAACTGTTTTAAATTGAAATTAGAAGGTTCGAAAAACTGACGAGAGCTCTGGCAAGATTATTATTACAGAAATATTGGTCTAGGCAGACAGTAAACGAATAAATATTTACAAGTTATATACTTTAAGGACGTTCACACGCAGCAGCGGTGGTCGTAATTTATTACGATAATTTACAATGATAGCCTTCTATAGTTAGTATGTAATACGAATAAAATAGTTAAAAAATTTTATTGCAAAAGCAACAGTATTAAAACAATGTTTCACAATAAACGTGCTCGCGCGCTAACACTATATAAATATGCAAATAACATAGGAGTTATCTTTCGAACAGCTATATCTTCAAAATTAGTATCGGAAGCTGCTATAAAATTGGTAACACATTATTCTATGTATTTCATAGAATCATAAAGCAGTTTTTCACAACAATCCAAAGAAAACTGCTTTTGCTATCTGTAAAAATATGCTGCCTAGAGAGGCTTACCATAGGAACTCCGTGTTAATAAGCTCAAGTTTAACATTGAATTTCTCAAATTTTAATATCGGAAGGTGGGTTGAAATTTTTACCACTTACAAAGTACACTTAAATTGACAATAGTTCCAATTTCAAGAAAATTCTAAGAAATTGAATTATCGTGTGAACGTCCTTAATACACTTAAAATTAATAACCTGTACATTTGATAATTTCCAACGAACTGATTAAAATAAAAAAAGAGTCCCGTCAAGCAATCAGTAATAATAGTTTTAAACGCCCTCGAGAATTGAAAAAAACACGAGTCCATAAGTTGCAGGGCCGAAGAAAAAAAAAAATCGCTCGCGCGAATGCCCGGTAAATAACACGCCAATTCACGGTGCACGGGCACAATGAGCGTCATAAATAACGTTTGAGTAGCCGGGCGCGAGACCGAAGGAACGGCGCCGGTGGCCGAGAGAGGGAGAGAGAGAGGAAAAGAGAAACAGCCGCGCGTTTTAGGCATAATTTATCCCTTTTCAAACGCAGCGCGGCCCGATAAATTTCGGCGCTTTTAATGGCGCCGCGAAATTTTAAGCGACTCCCGGCGCGTGTTTTCGAACGGATTCGAAATATTCGTAATCGCGCCGCGATTGCTCTCTGCTTTTGAGTGTTATTACGGGAATAATCTCTCGTTATTGCGTGCGGCGGGGGAGGATAGCGGTGATTGTTTTTCTCTGCTTGCTTTTTGCGCCGTTGTCCGCTAATTGATATTTGCTCATTTTTCTTTATCAGCTGCAGTGATTTACGTAAACATGAACAAAGTTCATTTTGCATAAATCTAATCTTTTATATATTTTTTTTCGGATCATTCCTCTCGTTGTACTTTAATTAATAGCAAATTTAGATAGCTTTAATGAAATCAAATTGATAACGCATTTATATTTTATCCACAATTAAAGTTTATATTAGGACTTGTTTTAAGTCGAAGCTCAATTTACAGAAGGCATTCAAGCACACAAAATCATTGTGAGCTTTCTCTGAGCTCCAAATAGAATATATTTAGATTTGTTAATCGACAAAAATAAAAATTATTTTAATCCAATAATGCTTCACCTAAAAAATGACGCAAAACTCTGTGCCACTTAACATAAGCTTCACTTCATTAAATTCGTCCATATAATCTCAAAATTCACCTCGTCGATCCGACTCCCGCTAAAATTCAGTTCCCAAGCCACGTTACAGCGCCGAGGCAATATACCCGCGGCGCGTCGCTCCGAAAGACAGTCGTTCTCAATTTCCAGCGGATACGAATCCGCAGCCGAAGGGAGAAGAAGACGAACGGTCCGGCGTATGAGATCGAGGAGACAAATTCGCGCGGCGAAGGAAATTCGCGCGCGGCTACGTGGGAGGAGGCGAGGCACGTTTTCGCGTAACGACCGTCGCCGTTCCCGCAGCCGTCTCACGGCCCATAAGCTTGCGGCGCGCTTACTTTTGTTCTCGCGAGAGAGCCGGTTCGAGCTGCCGCACACCGCGATGGGGCTACAAATTCGAGTACACGATCGCTCCCGATTCCTTTTACCCGCCCCGAGAGGAATTCAATTCGACTGATCGCCACGGGTAAGCAGGCTTGTCATTTGCATCGGTTCGACGGATTTTTACGGCGCTTGGAGTCTCGCTGAATGTTGTGGAAAATTTCACGGTTTTTTTTTTGCCCGGTTCAGCAATAATAGACCAATTTTGTGTTTGGCCAAATATTTTAGTGAAAGATTGGTCAAATATTGGAAAAATAAATATGATCGATTAATAAGAATGTAAACTAAAATTTTACATTTAAAATGTAAGCATCTTTGAATTTATTGTTTAAATTCAAAAGTTTGCGCATTAGAACATTTAATGAACAATTTAAACTTTTTATTAATATTAACAAATATAAATATTGTAATAATTATTCGATACACGTATTTCATGCAATTTTAAATAGAAAATTCTTTAAAAATAATTGAATACTATGATTAAATTTTATTATTTACAGCATTTTTCTATTATTTGCACTTTGGCCAATTTTTGACCAATTTTTCGATCAAAACGGAATCATTTTTAACAGTAATAAATTAGGCCAATTTTTAAAAAATTGGTCAAAAACTGACAAAATAATGGTGAAAACTTCCAACAGGGAAGAGGCAAAGTAAAGTACCAACGTTGGACAGTATATTATTGTAATCGAAATCTGTAAAGGGAAGCCTCGCCAAAACGACGCTTAAGACCTAAAAACGATACTTCAAAAGGCAAGTTTAATTACAATAGTGCGTCGGAAATCCCGAGCTCCCATCAAAATGCTAAAACATAACGCGTCGCGCGCGGCGCAAATGAATGCGACGAGACTCCGGCATCAGAAGCTCGGGAGCCAATCATAGGATAATTGTTTCTCATACGCGCGCGAGTCGCATTATGCATATTATTCCCGTGTCTTCGCGCGCGGCTGCGCGGGAGGTATTATATCCAATTTCCATAATAAACACCAATTCCGGCGCTTCTCTGTGAACTGCGAACGCGCGGCAAATTCGGAAGGAGCGCCGGCTCGCTTTGATATCGCCGCGTCTGTTTTTTTGATATTTTTTTTTTTAATAATTAGCCGATAGGCTGAGAATTTTTTCGCGGGTTTATAGAAATATTGTTGAAACGAGAGATCGATATATTCTTCGACCAAAAGTTGAGCAAATATTTCAGTCGCAAAAACCAAGGTATATATATCCCTCTAAAATTCTTCAAAACTCGTGCAGGTTTTTCAATTAAAAAGTCCTCGTTCTTCCCGGGCAATTTCTCGAGGCAGGGCTCGCAAAATCGTGTAAATTTACGGCTCTCCTCGCAATACAATATTATCCATCGCAGATGTAATATGATTTCGTATATACAAGGGAATCTTCGTACACAGCCTGCGGACGTGCAGCAAAGAGCCACGAAGCGTTTTCCTTCCGACTGCTGCTATACTGCGCGAAAGCGGATTACACGGATCGCGCACTCTCTCTCTCTCTCTCTCTCTCTCTCTCTCTCTCTCTCTATCTCGCTCTTCTTCGCCCTCCTGCAACCATTAGGTCAGCAAAGAGGAATATCTTATTATTAATTTCTGCCGGATGTAATCGCTTTATGTATGGATGGTACGGATATTAAAGATTCATATTACGTGAAATATTTTAGATTTGGTTACTACGGATTATTTTCTAAAGCTGCATTAATGAACTATTCAAGTAGATGACTTATATTTCTAGGTTTTATTTCAATTACAGACGATTGCTAGTTTTAAAATGATTAAATTTCACTCTAATCATTTGAAATTAGCTTTAAATACTAGGTTTCCCGAACTTAATGCGCTGAATTTAAAACAATAATAAAAACGTTAATTAATCCGCACTGAAATGCCAGCAATTCATCTTTAAAATAATAACAGTCAAAGGCAAACTCCACCTCCACCGTCCTTCATAACATTTGATTTCGCTCTTTGCTCTAAGAACAGTCGCCATGTTCAGTTCTTGTTCTTACACTGCAAATCCGACCGAGAGAAAACGCTGCTCAAGACTGCCGGTTGTTATCTCTCGCTACAAATGCTTAGAGAAGAGAAGTTACGAGAAGCACCTGCGAAATGCAGTCCCTGCTGTATAAAGCATTTGTCGCTTTTTAGTGCCGTACTGCGCCTAATAAGATGTAAACGCAAATAGAAACTTTTAGCTCTGTAATTTTCATGCGAAATGCATTATATAATAATATTACAGTAATAAATTACTTTATGTAATCTTATAGAGCTTTTGAAACAAATAATCTAAATTTTACTGCGAAGCGTAATACGACGAAGCAAGCCTTTGCTTACGTATATAATAAAATTGAAATTTTTATTTTTCTGAATTTAACCGAATGCAATTTAACATTGCACTGAAAACAAACACTCGCGCAGCAACTGCTAATCAAATGAAACAACTGCGTAACAACGCTATATGCGCTATTTTCGTTAACGAGGTGTCAGCAACAAATACTTAATTCATCCTCTGACGCTCGAATTCGAGAAACCCGTATAACCGGCTGACCCCCATGACTCTCTCTCTCTCTCTCTCTCTCTCTCTCTCACTCCCTCCGCTAATCCGCAGTTTCAGAACTGCAAAGCGGGCAAAGTTACGCGCAAGGAATAGTTTCAACAGTCGCACATCATTCCCTTCCCCGCGCGCGGAGTTTCCGGGGGAGCGAGCGCGCGAGTATAAATTATTTCGTGCCTAGGTGCCGTATCTACCTGCGCCGCCTCGCCCTTTATCTTTCCTTTCTTTGTGTCCCGGTCGCGAAGGGCGAGGACAATGTCTAGTTGGACCCGCGGATGTTTTTTTTTTTTCGGAATAGATCGGGGGATCGGGAGGATGTGGGTTTGATAAAATGTTATACGTACAAGCTGGGGAGGGTAATTGAGGTTATTGCGGAAGTATATTATGAAACTTAATAGAATTGTTAACCAGGGTGATAAAATGTTTATTGCCGTGTATATAACTATTATTATCTAATCAGTCAATTATTGTTATTTAATTTTAGTTTAATAGCTGATAGCAATACTCTCTTTAAAAAGTGATGACCAGAAAAGGTGAAGCCTTTATAGATCGCTAATTTAGATTTTATATTTGATGGAATAAAAATGATTTTAAATAATTAAATAAATATAATTAACTTATTAAGGTTTTTAGCTTACAAAAATAAATGACAGGTTTTAATTATTCAGGTTAATTATTTTGTTTTTAAATATAAAAAAAGTTTTATATTCGTGTAGCGGTATTAGCGGATGTAGATGGCACTACAATCCTTCACGACAAAAAGAGCGAGCGCTATTGAATTTAAATTGACGTATGTTAACTGATTTAATAAAAAAATTATTAAAAATAATTTGGCTGAAGATGACACAAGAAGTACCTGCAATTACTTTAAGTAAGGTAAGTTGAAAATATATTTTGAAAGTTAACCTAAAAATTTATACTGAAATTTAACTTAAAAGCTTAATCTAAATTCTTTTATTGAAATTTGTTAGTTTTAATATAATAAATTACTTCATTTAATAAATTACTTTATTTTACAGGTATGTAAGGAATCCTTCAAACCAAGTTTGCAACTAACTTTGTTTCTGTTTTAAATGTAAAATGTTTAATTAAAGTTCCAGTTTTAGGTGCTCCAGTGCTATTTTGTGCAAAGGTATGGAGTCTATAATTGTTAATGATGAGCAAAATGAAGATGAGCAAAAAATGCCACTCGTACAACTTCTAAGAGGAGTCAAGACTCCAAAGAGGCAATGAGTGAAATAGATTCCATGGAAATGAACCAACAATCGCACTAGCTGAACTTACAAGGTGGTTCAAGATTCTGAAGAGAATAAGTAGATTTAATTTAACTTTTTCATATATTTTATTCAAATTTTTGTTTAAATGCATGTATTGATTTTTATTTTAGATGTAAAATGTGTAAAATATTTAAATCTATTCATTCTCTTTAGCCTTGAACCCTCTTGTAAGTTCAGCGAGTGCAATTAATGCCATTATTATATAATTAATAAATGTATTTTATTATGAATGTATGTAGTTTATTCTATTAGTATGATATTAACTTTAAAATTTTGCTTTTTTATAGAACTAAATTATTTTTTGTAACTTATGGACCCATTGAAAAGTTTAATTAGATATATTAATGTCTATAACTGTTACTAGAAATAATATGTTACATTGGTGTGAGTTGTAGAATAAATATAATTATATAAGACTGATAGCAATATGTAAACTTCCTTCGAAGGGCCACAAGTTTATTTTAAGGCATCGGGCAAGGCATTTTAAGGCCCCCATATATGCCCTAATAATGGTGGTGATCAAGATAGTACGCACGCAGCGCGCTTGATTTGGCTAGTTCTATAAAATACGCATTATATTAATTATTATTGTTGCAAAAGCTCAGTTTTTATTATTATTGATAAGCGATCATTTTATTTTCATTTATAAGTCATAATATTCGTCTATATTAATACATTAACCGATCACGACTCATTCAAATAAAGAAAACTTTAAAACAATCTGCGAAAGGAAGTAATATACTTAAATATCGATCCCCAATAACACAAGTGCAGCAAAATAGAGCAAAATAACAGCAATATGCCAGCAAACAGCAAAAACGGACGCAGTTTTGCATCAAATTTATGTAAAATTGCAACCTGTGTTATTGGGGATAATACCCTTTACTCTCTCCCCGCAAATTACCGCAGTCACAGATCACACAAAATTACGCGCCTCGAAACTCAACCGAAATACAAATAAACTTTTAAATAACCAACGCGGCCTATTCCTCCCCGACTGTTCGCGCGCGCGCACTAGAGACGAGCGTCGCACAAAAGCTCGTTCGCCCGCTCCGAGTGAGCCGCTTGCTAGAGAGCGTGCGAAGTAAATTGCTGAAAACAAAAAAAAAAAAAAAAGAAAAAAGGAAGAGGGACGGAAAATGAGAGAAGGTTCCCGAGCGCCGCCGCCAGTTAAATAATACCTGCGGGAGAGAGAGAGAGAGAGAGCCCACGCGCACTATTTATCCTCCATTCGCGTGGAAAAACTTTGCCATTCTCTCTCGCTCTCGGCTAGGCTGTGCCTTCCCTCCGCTTCCCACCCCCGGCGAGGGGTGCTGCAAAGAGAATACGCGCTTCGCCGGGAGCGAGCGCCGTACGGAGAACCCGGACGCTGGAGCGCTAAATGTTTGCACGTCCCGGAACTGTGCCTCTCGGCCCGCTCGCGAGCCTGACCTCGCATGGCCTGCTCCACTTCGCCAGCTCCCCTTTGAGCTTAACTCGATTTTTATGCGAGCCTCATGCGCCGTTCGGGAGGCGTGCGCCGGCTGGCCCTTTTCAACGAGGGACGTCCATCGCTCAGCGGGGCTGCGGAATTTATACTTTTTTTTTTTCGTCGGGGGCTCGAGGGTGGATTTTTTTTTTTAAGTAGAATAGGGACGGGTAAGGTGGGACACGTTGGTTTCTTCGAGGTCTATAATGAAACACAAATTTACGGCGGTGAAACGGCAGCGTTGATAATAATAATGTTCGCAGTTTACAAAGTTACATTATTCAGGAAGCTAATCGCGGTGACTTTGCGCTCGATTAGTCCTAATGGCGGGCTAAATCAAAAGATTCTAACGCAATTCCCCCATAACTCTGTTATTCCTCAAAGCCCGAGCATTCCACGTCGGCTAAATCCAACGCCACGCAATTAATCACGCTTCGAGCGAACTAACTTCGCGAACACCTCTCCACGTAGCGGCTTTGACGCCGCGCAATAATAATCGCTTCCAGAGACAAAATTTCTAGCTAATCGTCAAACAAGCGGCTCCTGCATGCACTTAGCCACCCCCGAGAGCCGAGTCCGGGGGGTTAGGAGGGTAAACACGTCGTTGCCGGAATAAATTGTGCATATAGCGGGAAATGAAGTGGCTGATGCCGCGCGGCGGCAGCCGCTCCCCCCGCTGCCGCCGCCGCCGCCGCCGCTTTGCATCTTCGCGGGAGAGGCGAAAAAGGGGACCGTCTAGTGGTTTGACGGCAGCCGGAGGAGGAGGTGCAGCGATCGACAATGAAACGGCGAGGCGGAGGAGAGTGGATGAGGGCTCTTGAGAGGGAAACAATATCGGCGATTAAGTTAAGTGGCCCGCTTTGCCGTGTTTTCCTTCGGCTAACGGGATTTTGAGGGGGTAATTGAAAAAAAAAAAAGTTTCGTTTTAATGAGTTATTTCGGGGATTTTCCAGAACTCCTTCTCGGCGTATTATTTCGAAAAATAATTTATTACTTGCCTCTGGAACAATGTTATTATAATAAAATTATTGCTAATTTTATTATAATTATACAAACATTAATTATTGCAAACATTTTTAATAAAATCTGAATAACGTTAAAGTGCAGGTCTTCATTATTATTAAGCTACGTTTTAAAGTATTTGACTATTAAAAAAATTAAGTAATTTAAAATTTAATTTTTTTAATATAACAATATTTAAAAACTAAACCAGTTTTCGAACAATGATAACCGAAAGAAGGCCGGGTTAAAATTTTAACGGCACGGAACAAACGGCAATTTAGAGCGAAATCTCGGTCCGCAAAAAAAATTTCAGTAAAAAGCCTTAGTCACACAGTCCATGCGTATATACCTAATAAAATATTTCTCAAACCCGCCAGCTCCATTCCCCGGACACGGAAACAATCTTCCCGATCCGCAGCCGCACGCCACTTTACCGTTCGTTCCTCCGAAACCGCGTGTCCGCGTTTCGTATTACCCCCGACACTGTTTGCCCCCCCTCTCCCTCCTCCCTCCGAGAAGAAAAGGGAAGCAGCGCGGTTCCGGGCAGCCAAGCATCCGGCGGCCACTTGCGGCGGAAAAGCGCGCGCGCACGAGCGGCCGACCGGTAATATAATAGAACGGATCGGCTGAATCATTCCCTTCCTCGCTCTCTCGCGCGTCGCGCCAGAGAGAAAAGTCGATAAGCAGCCGCTCGTGTTATTCGTGCCCACTAGAGCGACGATCGTTCGCTTACAAATCCGGATTATCCGAGGCTGCCCGATCGACGGAGGACCTGCTGCTGCTGCTGCTGCTGCCGCTGCTCCGCTGCTGGGCGGACTGAGGATGTGTAGGCGCAGAATAGAGCCGATTGCAGGGTAGATGGCTTGAAAAATGTTCGACGCCGCTGTCGGGGCGAAATTTCGGGCTGCAGATATAGTTTGAAAATGAACTGACGGATGCGCTGGGTTTTTTTTTTATTATGGAGAAATATGATATTTGCGCTGTACGAATAATAATTTTCGGATCCTTCGGGAGAATATAACTACGTGTTTGAGGCCATTTATTACTATTAAATTATAGTTTTTTTTTTCGATGAAGTCAATTTTAAAAACTTGTAAAATTAGCATTTTACATTGATAAAATTAGGTAAGAATCGTATTACTAAACATCGACCCCTTCAAATAATTGTACTTTCCCGCTATAAGTCTCAAAGAAATACAACAGCAGACAAGCTTCCCAATAAAATTGAAAATCCAAAGATAATCAACGCCGATTTAACGTGTCTGAACCAGGAGCACAAAGGACTATACAGTCTATATATATATATATCTATAGAGAGAGGGAGAGAAGAGTACAGAGCGACGGACGGGGTAGTCGAAATTTCCTGCCGGCGTATAAAGCGGTTTCGATCCGGGCCGGTCGGCAGAGCCTCTCGGTGCACTTGAGCGCTTAATGACCTCTCGATGTACACGCGCGCGCACATGGGCTCGCAGAGTCGTTTTGCGCTCGCGCGCCCGGCGAATTAACCAGAAATTAGCGACCATTTCGACGGGGAAGCGGGGACGATTTGCGCCTCCCAAAAGAAAAAAAAAGTAAATAAATAAGGCAACGCGAATTGTACGTGTGTTGTATAATTACCGGCGAACTTTGGCGGCCCCTTCGCAAACTGCTCGTGTGATTGACGGAGAGGTTCATTGAAATACGGCTCATTCGATTAGAGGCTGGCGCGAACGATATACGGAATGATCGCGGAGAGGAGGGACGACCTTAAATTACCCCCTCCCGGTGAAAGTTTTGTCGAAGTTGCACGCAGAACCAGCCGGTCGATCGATTTTGAACTTAGACGGGATTACAGCTCGAGTTTCCACCGCTTCCAGGCTCTCTCTCTCTCTTTTAACGAGGAATTACATTTTTCTGCGAGTGTCATTCCTTCGCTGACTTCCGACTGCCGCGAAGGAATGCTTGTAGTTTTTAATTATGCAGAAATCGATTGGCGGATCGGCTTGTTTTACCCGAGAAGTAATTTTCATTTGTCTGCAGCGGATGTTTGTGGATCAAAGTTAAAATTCCTTATTATTTTTTTAATGAAATTACATTTAAAATGAGACTGACGAAATTAAACCGGGAAACATTTCCAAATAGCCAACTAACCTACATTCTTTAACCGTGGAAGCATCGTTATAAATATTACATAAAGATTCGAATTATTTCGATTCATTATTGAAGAAACATTTCGCAACGACTCTTTCACGTTGAAATACCGGCGGATCTATCGCGCAAAGTGTTTTTTAGCTCTCGGAACGATACGCGAACTCGATAGAATCTCCCGTGTATTCGTTCCCCGTACAAGTCGTCTCAAAGTGGGTATTACGTACGTCTCGAGAAAGGATTTCGTTTGGCAAAAAAGCTCCCTGCAAAAAAAAAAAAAAAAGAAGGCCATGAAAGTACGTGTATAAAGTCGAACGCGCCGGCAGATAAAATGAAATTCTGCGCTTGCCGTGTACAAATAAATGCATTACGCGGAGCGCACTTTAAATTCATTAAAGCGGGGATATAAATTAAAATCCGATTCTAGTCGTATACTCGTGTCGGGTGGATTTTTAGCTATCTTATTAAAGTTAAAATTAGCTCATTTAAAAGCAGAGAGTATTTTCGAGTGCTTCGGCGGAAAAAAATTGTAGATTTTACGTTGACACTTTGCAATGAGCAGCTTTGCTATAATAATCCCGTTTTGCTTTTCAGTAACTGTACAATTTTAAAAACATGTTTTATTCCGCTCTAAGTTAAAAGCAAATCGTTCAAAATATTTTCATTTTCGCAGAAACCTTCTCAAGGAAGATCTTATGTTATTGATAATAATTTTATCTGCCAGCCATCCCCTTTTTACATTACTCCTCGGTGCCGGAACTTCTTTAAGACGTGCATTGTTGCGTCTTAGAAGTCTTTCCCCCCAGCGTGTCATTAGTCTTCGTCATTTGCCAAAAGCGGACATTTAGGCTGGAAGGTAGATCTTTTCCGGTCATAGCACTTTCGGTACCATATATTTCTCAAGGAAAGTGTACTTTATTTCCCTTATTAAAAAGAAATTTTATTGTTTTAACTTTGATCAAGCAACGATAAATTTATACCTCGTAAAAAGAGTTACACCTTTACATTTATATAACAATTGTCCTATATTCATCATTCGTTATTTTTTTCAAAACCCTTCGCCGGCGAGCGCATCGAATGCATTAATTCCGTCGTCGGCAGGGGTCATAATTTTTTAAACAGTTCTTCATCGCCGAGAGCACTCAGAGCAAAATTAGAACCTTCCGAGCTTGCGAAAGAACGATGAGCCGGTAAGGTATGGGGCGATTTCTCGTGTCAGTGATGCCTCTCCGGTCGTCTCTCTCTCTCTCTCCTCCCTCGCGTCGCGCGTCGTTGGAAGACCGCAGATTAGCGTGAAAAATGACCAGCGAAATTGCCTCCTGTATTCTTAATGCCTCTCGCGCTAATTACCCATGGGGATTTTTCCGGGGCCCCTTCCTCGAGCCCCAACGCTCGTCCGGCACCGTTGTTTTTCTTCGTCTCCCGCGTCCTCCTCTCTTTGTCGCGTTAAGCTTTTCAAGCGTCGCAGCCGCAGAGCCGCCACCGCAACTCCTCTCTCTCGCTCTCTTGACTTGATCCCCGAAGGACGGGAAAGGAGCAAAGCCGATGGACGAGGCGCGCAGATGAAAAAGCCCCTTCAAGTATTATTCGCGCGCGCGCGCGGATGCGCAAACAGAGAGAGCGGGGTAAGCAAAGAAAAAAAAAAGATCGCCCCGGCGATTTAGGGACACTTTGTTTTCGCTTTTAATTTCTGCTGAAACCGAGCCGCAATATGACTTTGGCGCCCTGCTGGGAGAGTCGCCGTTTTATGCGGAATGAGCTCTCTCTCTCTCTCCCGCCCCATGTGTTTGCTTGGGGTTATAATTTAATTGCCGGGGTACTCCGCGCGCCGCGCGGCTATATACGGTTTATATATAACGGGATACTTTCCGCCCGGATGGATTGTAAATGTTTTTGTATTTGAGTTGGCTGCTGGGCTGTATGTTGGTAAGGATTACGAAAGTGGGAGCTTTAATTTGGGTCTTTGCTTGGGATTATTAAAAGACTTTTACAAGCTTTTCGTTACAGCGGTATTAACAATTCCGAGTACATACTTTACCGCCATTTTTACAGTTTATTTCAAAGCGCGAAATTATATATTCACCAGCATATACAATTTTACATCCATAACTTTTTCAACTGCAGTCGCGTCCGAGTGCATCTTCCATTCGTTCTCTTTTTTCCCGGCACTTTCCCTTGCCGCTTCTCGGCGGTGGCCCGCCGAGTATAAAGGATTCGAAATAATATTTAACCGGCGCCTCGCTATGAATATGCAACGGACCTGTTTGAATAAGATCCTCCGGAATTAAATGCAATTGTAATTAGGAGGAATTCGAACGTTCGGAATAATTTCGTGTCGCGGCGAGGCGCAGCTCCGGAAAAGGAAACAAAAAAAGAAAAGAACAGAGAGAGAGAAAAACTCGCAAACCGCGTCATTGAAAGGAAAGTTTCTGCGGCGCTTTCCTTGCCGCTTCTCCATGTCAATGAAAAAGATATATCCCCGGCTGATACGCGGCGCTCCGTGTTTTATTGCCGCTCGTGCGTGTGCTTTCCGCGAGAATGCATATCCACTCTCGCGTTGCTTCGGCCCCCCGTTTTTTCGACGCTGCTTTTACGGCGATGGCCAACTTTTTTCCGTACTTTAGCAATTTCTTTACGTTTATACGCGTCCCTCGTAATATTTTATACGTACGGGCGCGCGCGCCGTGGTATACAGCGAACCTTAATTCTCCCGACATTTATTTCGGCCGATCTTCTTATTGGCGAAGCTTCGCTTTTTAATTTTCTTATATACTTTGTTTCGCCCCCTATTTCTTATCCCTTTTAATCAGATTTCTTTATTAAAAAATTTTCCGTCGCGCCAAGCGGGGAATTAGCGCGTCGAGAAAAGGGATATTAGCTTTTCATTATGGAGTCCCGAAAATTTATTTAAAGCGGAAAAAGCGCTAATTATTCGTCATTAATTCGCGAGAGGAATTGAATCCGCCAGACCCGAGAAAGCAAGAAGGTCCGCTTAATTTAACGAAACGTATAATATTTAAAACAACAACCTCCCGAAGTCCGATTAGTATTCCATGAGGTTCGCAGCTAGGATATCTGGCTTTAAGTGAGGAAGTTCGCTCGGTACCTGCACACTGCCGGGGTCCACTATGCGGAGGACGGTCCACGTAATCCTTAATTTGAGTCCGCGCGTTCTCCCCCTCCCGCGCGCGACTATTAAATTTTATTCTAACTCGAATTTCATTTCGGAAAATGAAAAACAAATTAACCTCGAGGGAACGAACCGCGTTTTGGAGTTAATTAAAAAAAAATGTCGTTTCGGGGTTCGAGGTATTTTTTTACGGTTTTTAAAAGATGTATCTTTGTATTTCGCAGAGAGGTATTTTTTATATTTCACAAAACGTGCCGGGCGTATTTTTATTTTTCAAACGTCTGTACGGGAGCAAAGTTTTCTGCAAGTTTTGCCGGCAAAAAATGTGCGCGCCGCGATTATATCGTGCAGTTTCGTCAAATAAAAAAGACACGATATGTATGCCAGAAGTTTGAAAAACATTCTGTAAATTAAACGCGACAAAAAATTCGTTTAATTTTATAATCACGCGTGCTTTGCTTTCTCCCTTAATAAAAACTACTCTCTTTTTGAAAATTACATAAAGGTACAATAGTTATATGAATAAAATTCACAATTTTTTGCCGGTTTTTTCCTTCGTTCTTCCTCTACGGAGCCGGTAAACAAACCGAAAATTAAACGCAGCAAAACAAAACAAATTTTGACAAAAGCCACCCAGATAAAAAAAAAGAAGCATCAACGATAAAAAAAAATTTGAAAAACGAGCAAACCCGAGCGCATTTGAATCCCCCCCGGCAAAAAGCAGCTCACTTTTCACTCGGCCATTTTTGCCGCTTCCTTAGCTTTTCCCCGAGCGTTTCTCGCGCCGCGAGGGGCGACAGCCTCCGTCCGAGGCTCTTTCTCTGCATTATTGCGGCTTATCCGGTATTACGAGTCGCGTGTGTCGCGCCGGCCAGAGAACGTCGGGGGCAGCGTCGCGCGCCTCTCCCCGCCGTTGTATCGGACACGGAATTACCCCTGCGGATACGGCTCGCCTGCATATCCGGCGCGTGTAAAAGTGCTATACGCGCTTTTGCATCCGGCCGGATCGTCGTTATCTCCGTTCCTTATACCGGTCCGGGCGGCCGTTCCGTTCCTTCCTTTTTTTCTTTCCCTCCCCGCGCATTTAATCCCGGACGTTTCGGATCCACGATATTAGCCGTTTAGCGGATCGTAGTTTTTTTTTCAATTTTCGCTCAGCTCCCGGGACGCGTGGATGCGAGCGGCGGAGAAGTTTATTGTCGACGGACGAGGATTTATCGAATATTTTAAAAGTCGATTCTTATAAGTTTCGATTTTTATTGAAGGCGAGGGCTGTGCAGAGTATTTTCGGTGCGCGAAATTTATTTTGCTTTAATTCTTGTTCTATAATATTTTGTGCGTTGTTTTTCGATCGCGATGAAGCGGACGATATCGAAAAAAAACGTTTGTAAAAACGTGCACCGATAGACTGACTGCATTTCTTACGTATATTATCAATTAATCTAAAATAACGCGTTTAAATGAAAATATATCTGATGAAATAATAAACCGATTGATTTGAAAACAAAAGAATTCATAACAATAAGTTACAAGCGCGCAAAAAAAAAAGAATTCTTATTTTTATAAAACTATTTTCAGGATCACCCGCGAGTCAAAAAATCACAAAATAAAACCTAATCCACCCGCGAAACAGCATATCCCTTCGTTTTATCGTCGCTCAAAATTCCGCGTCGTCGCCTCAAAAGACCCAGAGTCCCAGACGTCTCCATCGCGCGCCGGGAAGCGCAGCAGCTTACCCAATCTCTCTCGGCTGCAATCTCAAAAAAGACACCGGGATGGATCACCCGTTCGGGGGTATCACGACAAATTTTTATTGGCCCTCGACTCTCGGGGGGGAGGCAGAGAGAGGCGGCGGTGTGCAAAAAGCCAGCGCTGATAAATTTGCGTATCGAAAAATCATAATACCCGGGAGCTCGTCGGCGAAAGGAGGCAGGCGGCAGAGCGGAGGAAGGCATAAACGACCCGGAGCCACTCGCACATGTTAATAACCGTATCGGCGATCGATCACCGAACGTACACAGAGAGAGAGAGAGAGAGGGAGGGAGGACGGAGAGAGGGGGAGGATGCTAATGGCACTTTCGTCGCTGCGCCACCGGCCGTCGCTTTTTATCGGACCGAGAGTTTGAGAAAAAGTTTGCTTTTCGTCTCGTCTCGGCTCTTCGCTCCTCTTCTTCGTCGTCGTCCTTTTTTCACTGTCCCGGCTCTCTCTCTCTCTTTTTTTTTTCTCTCCCCGTCGCCCTCCCTGGGATTTTTATTGCCAGCGATCGCTGATGGGAATGCGGAGCGGAGAGAAAGGCTGGTTACGCTACTGGAGTAAGTAGTTTTTGTTGACGATTAGATCCTTCTTTTTTTAGCCTTTTTTTTTGTCAAGGACTGACTTTATGAACGTTTCTACTTTATTTTGCGAAACGTCAGGTCTTTTATTTGGTTCTTTGAACGCTCTTTCTATTTATTTATATATAAATTTTACCCAGTATTCTATATTATACAACTAACCAAAAATGTACTAATAACGATTACAATCGCAAGTGTAACAATTAATTATTCTCTCGAGGCCGCGCTTTAAAATTCAGACTGAATTTCCGCGCTAAATAATACCCCGGCTCGTTCCCCTCAGCATCCAAAGAAGCAGCAGGAACTCCGAAGAAAGCCATTCCTCCGTCTCCCCCTTGTCCCTCGGTCGACAAATGACGCCTCTAATAAACCCATCGACGACGCATCCCCGTCTGCCCGCGTGAAAAAGAGCCTCCTCCTCCTCCTCCTTTCCCCCGTCGCCGTCGCTCCTCGCGAATGAATGAATGAATTTCGCGCGTGCCAGCCACAATAAGTATTGGAATGCCATAATGGAAAGGCGTCTGGCACATATCGGGGCGGGCACGTAGACGGGCGACTGCTGCCGCTGCCGCTGCCATCACCACCCCGGAGTAATAACACGCTCGCGAACGAGGAGCCGAGGAAAAGAGCAGGGCAAAATGTAATGGCGTTCGGGCCCGCAGAGCGCCGAGCGGGAATGCGAAAACTGTTTAGTCGATTGTGTGTCGAGAGCTCGGGCGCGAGCTGCTCTCTCTCACTCTCTCTTCACGCCGCGGCGACAGGTTTTTCCGCGCGCCGAGAGTGCATCTTCGGGCGAGGGAAATTCGCCGCGGAATTTCATTTTTGATATGCCGCCGCTGCCTGCGAGCGGAGGAGTTGACTTGTTTGCTGATGAATTTTGCTCCGCTGGGCTATCCTGCACTTACGGGGGTGTTGGTAAATCGATATATAAGCTTTGCCGCGATGAAATGTAACTTTTTATTCGCACTCGATATATATTTGTTGTAAAAACTATTTAACAGCGCATACATTTTTATTTCATTTTCATATTTTCAAATGGCTCCGATATTAAAAAATTGAAGCTTGCATCACCGAAAGCACTGCAGCTTGGAATAAAAAATCATTACCACTGCAACAGTCCTTTTACATCCTCCCCGCGGCATTTCCTTCTTTTCTCCTACTTTCAGTAATCCTTACATCTTTTATTATACTCTCTCTCGTTCCTCCCGCGTCGTTTCCTCTCTCTCTCTCTCTCTCTCTCCCGTCATTCTCTCTCGATTTTCCCTTAATGGAAACGGAGAGCCAGAGAGAAAGAGAGATGGTAAACATTGACGGGTGCTTAAGATAGGCTCAAGGAAAAGAAATCGTGCAGAAAATTCGCGAGAAAAAGAGAGAGAGAGAGAGAGAGAGAGAGAGAGAGAGAGAGAGAGAGAGAGAGAGAGAGAGAGAGAGAGAGAGAGAGAGAAGAGAGGGCGGCGTCGAAGTGTGTTCGATTCTACTCGCGCATCTATCTTGCGCGAATTCTTTGAGACTCATCCTTTCACTTTTGCTTTGATAGAACGATGAGGGATGACTCTCACTTTATTCTCGCGAGCGGATGAAGAGTTTGACTGTATAGAGCTCTGAATACTGAATTTACCTATATCCTTGTTAAGCCAAATGTAGTTTAGAATTTAGCTTAAAAGATTCAAAATAGAAATGAAAAACATTTTTGCAAACTAAACTTTCGTATAATAAATTCAATAAATAATTATAAAAGTGTATACATTATTAAATTTCTTCCTATTAGTAAATATTTAACTCAACATTCCAAATCCAATTTTCTTAAACGCCATTTCACCTTTAAAAAATCTCAATACCAATCCGCTCGTTCGCTTTCCCGCCGAACAAAAACCTCCACATCGGTCCATCGGGCCAAAAAAAAAGATTTCGATCCTCCGAAGCGCGCGGCGAAACGTAATGGGCGCGAAATGCGGGATTATTGAATTCCCGAAAATTGAGGTAACCGATCGCCGATGAATGAGCCTTAATCAACACGCAGGAAATAAAACGTCAGCGCTATTTCATATCCCGCGTCGCGCGCGCTCCCGATCTCTCGCTCTACTCCCCCGCGCCGTTCGAGCTTCGCCAATCGATTGGTTAAACGACGCAATCTCGTTTAGCGAGAACGTGAACGGCCTTGGAAATATACGTATATATATATACGTTTCCAGGAGGCGGCGCTGTGCGAGAGAGAGAGAGAGAGCTTTCGCCGCCGTTTTTTTTGCCCCGAGGCGATGCCAATTCCGGTCTGGGCAATTATCGTCAAATCGCGAGTCTTATACGTGTCTTGAGGGCTCGCCGAGCAGATCGATCTGCTTTTAGGTCCCGTGTTAATTTGTCGAAGGCGGTAGTAAAGCTCGATGGGGTTGTGAACTTTGTTGCCTTTCTTACATCCTGCATCGGTCGATTAATATTTTATTCCGGAACTTTTATTGGAGGTAAATGGAAATCGTTATTAGTAAAATGCAATGAGAACTTTTTTATTCGTTTAATGTGGAGGTGAATAATAAAGCTAATTTATTTTAAAAATGTATTCGTAAATAATAAACATTTAATTTGGATGTAAAAATTGACATTTATATAAATTCAGTTCTTTATTTTCTTTAGTATAATTAAATCTAATTAGCGTAATTAAATAAAAAAATTATTACTTCGTTATTATTTCATTTGTAATTTTATCCTTTATTAAATCTGTTTTTCAAAATTTCATTAAAAATACAGTATAGAAAAATAAGATAAAAAAAGGCAATGCGACGAGATAAGCTTGCTCATCTGTTTTAATTAAATTTTGTTTACTAACTTATCAGCTGGCAAAAAAAAGGAGGGAATAACGTCGGCAACGTTTTCTATAAATAAATACTGCAATATTCGCTCACTGCTAAAATACCATCTCGCCTACTCCATTTCTCGCTGGCCGAATCGGATACTGTTCCTCTCTCTTCCTCCTTTGACGCGCAATATAGAATAAGACCCTCTATTAAAAATCAGCCTTTCACGGCGGGCAAATAGAATTAGCCGGCTAGTAAAAGCGTGGAAAATAAATTGCAAGAAAGGCGTCCTCCCGACGCTTGACTTTTAAGCCCGGCATAAAGGAGGATCAGTCCTGTAGCCACTTGTAAATGACTTCTCGTATCGCTCGGCTCTCCTCGTCGTCGGTTACGCAATGGAATTTTTGAACCCTCTTCGGCCGTATTACTTTACTTCTTTGTCGGTATTTTAGTCCGACCCTTCTGGGAGTCGAGGAGAGGTTGGGAGATGGAGAAAATTATGCTTGTCCATTTGCGCTTCGTCGACGCTTTCTTTGACTGCTTGGGGTATTTCTCGTGATGTGGAGAGGATTATTGGTCGCAGCGTGATGGTATTATAGAAGTAAAAAGCTGTGCAATCGATAAAGGGAAATCAAGGACGTCAATTTATCGACGACGTTCGTTTTATTTTTTTTAGTGTTCTATCTCAGAACCAATTTAATTGTTACGTGCGATTAGCTGCAATACGTCTAACAAAATTGCTACTCGTACACTCGATCGAAAGCTGAATAATAAAGCCAGCCTATCATACAGTCCTCGGCGCCCTCAAACTTCAAAATTCAATTCCGCAAAAAAATTCAATTAAACCTCCATCCCCGTCTCGATCACTTCTCCCAGCAGACTTCCTCGTGCCTTCTCCATTACTTCGACCCTCCCAGCCAAAATTTCTCCGTTTACCTTTCCGCCCCTCTGCCCCTCGCTCATTGTTACACCTCTCGCGGCGTGCAATAACCTCTCGTAATAAGCAGTCTCCTTAAATAACGCAGGTCGAAAAAAAGAAAAAAATAAAACACGCACCCACACTTTGCGGCGAAAGCCACTTTGTCGGGGGCAAGTTCCTTATCGCGTAAACTCCGCCTCGGGGAGGTAGCAACTCGATTTGTGGACAGTCGCCGCGCAGGCAGGCGGGCAGGCTCATTGTCCTTCTTGCGGGGCCCAGCCGGGAAAGAAAAGAGGGAAGAGGGAGCCCCGGCAGGAGAAAGCGGGATTTAATAATGTAGAGAGCAGGGCCAGACGCCGGGTACACATTGGGATTGGTACACACGGCTTTTCGGCGTCTTCAATATCTGAGCAGCGCCGCCGACGTCCCCATTGTCTGACACGCGCCGCAGTTACGACTCTCTCTCTCTCTCTCTCTCTCTCTCTCTCTCTCTCAGCTGCGGGGGCGGGAAGCTTTCGGTCTAAGACCCGCGGGTTCCTCGTGCGATGAATCGGCGGGTAGATGAGGAATGCTGATACTTTTATGAGCTGCCGTATCGAGTCTCGCCTGCACGGATTGCGAGTATATAAGTGCGCTTGGCAAGCAGACGGATTCCGATTGATTTTTTTTTTACGGCTGCTTCGCGCTCGTTATTTATGTTAATTGTAGCAAGAGAAATGATTATGCCTGTACTTGTCTCTTATTATTCAAAAAGAGTTTTAAGAGAAAATGATTTGCCTCGAAGCTCTCCTTTGATCCCTCGTTGAAACAGACTTCTTTTGTGATGTAAGGACGCAATATTGCTGCGTCATGCGTGTACAAATGAGCTACTTTTTTCCTCAATAGAGAATTATGGTTTTTGTGAGCTCGTAGGATAAAAGGAGTGGATCGCACTATACAATGTACTGGGCTGTATAATGTAAAAAGATTTAAAATTTGCACGTTGAGCTTTTCAAGTTAGAAAGGAAATTTAGAAGAGATTATAAGCGAGCTTATTTGTTTCGCGTCATATCACTATGAATATACATTCGTTTTATCAGTAATTTTATTTTTTCCTGTTGTAAATTCATCCAGAAAATAAATCCCACTTGAGAATATTTATAGCGTTAGATAATTGATAAACATCGATAGACATAAATTACGTTTCCGTTTGATAGTGTACAAGATAAGATATATTAAAAGATTATCAGTAAATTGACACGATTTCAGACTAAGAAATATCGACATTTTTTTGTTCCAGATAAGAGAGATCCTCTTCTCCATTAGCAACAGCATCGGCGATTCCAAGATCTTCAAATAAAATGCAACTTCCACTTTGCTAAAAAAACCGATCAATAAAAAAAATTCAATCCCATCGGTGAATATTCCTTAATCCTCTCCTCGCTGCCCGCAAGCTTCTCAAATTAGATTTCTCTCCTCGTCGGCGGCTCGAGTCCTCCGGCCTTAAACGCGCGTAAAACAAAGCATCGACGCTTAGCGCTGCGGGGGCGGCAAGCCATGAAGGGGAGGGGGGGAGGAGGCGCGTGCATTTTCGCAGGAGGTGTCGCGTGAAATTAATTCCGTTCAAGAAGACACCAGCGGCAATAGGCGCGAGGCGCTTCACAGGTCGAGAAGTCAAGGAGGCCTCGCTTTCTCTCTCCCCCTCTCTCTCTCCCTCACTGTATATGACAACGAGGGAGAGAGAGAGAGAGAAAGATAGGGAGGGAGAGCTCGACGGATGTACAAAGGCGGTAGCGGCAGCGAGAGATGTCTGCTGCAAACAATTCCAATTAACTTGCTGAAATTGAAATAGGACTCGTCCGTCAGTCCGTCGCGAGTCAACGCCCCGGCCTCGCTTTAGAGCCTCGGTCGGTCCTTCTCACTTCCAGGGTTGGAACGGCACGAGGAGGAGCCGCTGCTCCGCTCTCTGCGATACATAATAATGACAAGGCCGATCCTTGCCGCTCCCGACGTCGCTCCCGGATTCTGTTCCCGCGAGAAAGTTTTTTTTTCTTTCTTTTTTTTTGGGAGCCGGCGCCCTTTAATTATTGCTGCAGCCGAGGACTTGTTTTTGCGGACTGTCTGCTTGTTGCTGATTAATATAAGCGCTGTCTTTGGAAACTATGAATAAAGACATTTGCCGAATCAGTGAAATTGGAGGCTGGATTAAATGATTGCGTTTATTTTGGATTTTACAAATTTACAATGCGATTATTTTTCTTAAATGTACCAGAGGCTCGAATTATATAATTTTAAAGAAATTAAAAATTTTAAATCATTAACGATCTTAATTATCTGTACAATATTGCTTACTCATGTCGTTACATTTCAAATATTAACGTCATAATCTTATCGATTGCTTAAGCAGCAGTTTAAATGCCGTTATCAAATTTGAACGACAGATAATTTTATTATTTTGTATAAAACAATAAGAAGGCACTTCCACGCTTAAAAGAGTTTCTAAACAATAAAAAAAAAAAAAAAAAGAAACGGAATATTTTTCTATTTTTTTGAAATTATAATACTTTTTACTCAATTTCGCGGATCATGTAAGCGTAGAAATCACCCAATAATTCCAATGCAAAGATAGCCTCGATTCCGCTCTCCTTTGCCCAGTGAAAATGTCGCTGCAGTACGACATTCGTCTGCAGAGCTTCGCACAAATAGCCGAACTGCTGCGATTTTAGAGTGAACACAAACGTGCGAAAGCTCGCCGACGTCTTCATCTTATTGCACAAGAGCGCGTGCAGCTGATCCCTCGGGATTAACCTTAAAATATGACTGATCATGCCGGTGAGCCCGCCCGTCTCCAAGTCGTGCTTGCATCCCTCGTAAGCCGGGAGACTCCGCCAGAACTGGGCGAACTCCCTGACCCGGAGGTCGACGTCCAATTTCAGGTGTCTCAGAATAAAAATGTAGAGCCGCACGTACGGTATCTTGTGGAGCTCGGCGAGGATGAAGCGATACTGATCGTTAACGAAGGCTATCGTGTCGTCGATCTGCTTGTCGTGTTTCGCGTGCTTCTCGACGACTCGCCGTATCTCCGCCGTGGGCATTATCTCGAGGATGTCCTGGAAGTCCTGCTCGAGGGAGCTGCGATCATCGGGATCGCGATCGGCGTCGTAGCGCCGCGAAATGCCGAAGAACGGGAGCACGAGCACCCGGTTGTAGCTGTGGAACAGGAGAGCGGCAACGGTGAACGAGAAGGCGGCGACCGCTCCAAAAACGATTGACATCCGATTCATGTCGCTCTCATCCTCCTCCTTCGTCCTCGTCTTCGGCAATGTGAGATGTAGCTGCAAGGAGAAGGGTTTGGAATTTGCGCTTTAGCGGAGGTCTGGCTGGAGAGGGATTCCGGAGGACGGGGGGGGGGGGGGGGCAGAGGACAGAATCTTTTACCTGTTTTCGCGTGAGTCATGTTTTATTGAAGTGAGAAATTCGATAGAGCCGGATGCGAGAAATGTCTAAATTGAATTTTCGTTGGATTCATTTTGAAAGTCGGCGAAAAATCAAAAGCGAGGATTTCGGAGATGTTGAACGGGATGAGGAGTTTGATGTTGTTACTGACGTGCGTAAGGTTATGACGTGAAGTTGCAGGCGGGAGGGTTTATTTTTCTGATAAAACTTTAGAACTCAAAATTTTTCTAAAAGATATAAATATTTATTTATTTTTTTTTTATTATATAAATGATAATTGCAGTAATGCTCTCATATCTTACACGTGCTTAAAGTAATTTAATATGAGATTGATGATGTCGCTTTGAGTATTACAGTTGTAAAAGTGAATCTGCAACAAACATAAAGGAAAAATTAGATTGTTTATTTTTTTTAATTTAATATTATTATAAAATAAAAATTACTATTTATTTTTGCAAAAAATTTGAAATTATTTTTTTATTTATGTTATTATAATACTGAATAAAAACAAATGAACATAACAATAATGAATATAACAATTCAAGACAAAAATCATGTTAATATACGACTTTAACAAGTTTCAAAAATATAATGTATTTTAATAAAACAGTATAAAATAAATTTTTACCGAAAATAATTCAATGGTGTGGCCGCTCTGGGAATTTGATACCAATGATGGCACTGATGATTTCAGTTACTTTATCCCATTCGACACCTAACTTTTCAAGTTTGTCCAAAAGTACGTTGAAACCAACATGTTTGCCTAAAGCAGTCACAGCATTTTGAAGTTCATTAGTTTCTAGACGATGGACAAATTCTCTAAATTTGCTAGACTCTTCGAGCTTCTCGTCGTAAAATTTGTACAGATCATCTATTGGTAGAAGAGCCCTAATATCTTTAATTAGGCCTGGAACCCCGCCAGTGATTCCAGTGTAAGCGTTCAAGAAGGGCATGGTTTTATCTAAACCAATTAGTTCATTGAAATCGTTGATATACTTGTAAATATCCATACCGACTTCGTCAAATAATTTGAAAAGTGCTTTCATTTCTTTAAGTTCTTCAACCTCATTCACAGTATTCTTGAACTCGTCCTTCATCATAAAGTCAACTACCCTTTTGAAGTCCTCATCCTTCATTAGATAATCAACAATAACATCTAGAAGAGCATCTATTGGGACTTTTGCCCAAATTTGTCGTAAAATATCAATAACTTCTTCTTCTTCGGCTGCGTACAAAAAAATTGGCCTTGAGGGGAATTTCAAACCCAAAATAGAGGTGATAAAATCGAGAATAGCCTGTACATCAACTCCTTTGGCTTCAGCCCTCTTCATCAGATCTTGCAACTTGGGGTTTGCCATGAGTCTGTCAACGAGCCCTTGAAATTCGGGAGATGACAAACGCTTTACCAAAAGAGCGAAGTCCTCCGAATTCTGGAGTTTTTCCTGGTAAAGCTTTTCGATTTCCTCAATTGGAAGAAGGGCTTTGACATCTTGAATGAATCCAGGAAGTCCGCCAGTGATTTTTCCGGCTCTTAACTTGTACACTGGTGAGATGTGTTGGAGACCTAAGATGTCATTGATTTTGTTAATGAAACCGTAAGCGTCGAGACCAGACTCCTCCAAGAAGTCGAG
>JAWWEO010000001.1:26732733-26846370 GCA_035582975.1 Ormyrus labotus | reverse complement strand
GCTTGTACATCAACTCCTTTGGCTTCAGCCCTCTTCATCAGATCTTGCAACGCGGGGTTTGCCATGAGTCTGTCAACCAGTCCTTGGAATTCAGGAGATGACAAACGCTTTACCAAAAGAGCGAAGTCCTCCGAATTCTGGAGTTTTTCCTTGTAAAGCTTTTCGATTTTCTCAATCGGAAGCAGGGCTTTGACATCTTGAATGAATCCAGGAAGTCCGCCAGAGATTTTTCCGGCTCTCAATCTGTACACTGATGAGATATGTTGGAGACCTAAGATGTCATTGATTTTGTTAATGAAACCGTAAGCGTCGAGACCAGACTCCTCCAAGAAGTCGAGCAGCTCCTTAACTTCCGCCATGGATTCGACTTCAGTGATAAGAGACTTGAATTCGTCGGACATGACGTAGTCGAGTGCTTCGCCAAAATCTTCATCTTCAGACAAATATTGGTAGAAAAGATCAACAATTTGGTCTTTAGGAACTAGTTCCAAAAAGTCGTCTAGATCTTCGCGCAAGCCTCTGCTGGCGATGTTGTATGTTGATTCACTGATGGGCACAGCATTGATCTGTAGGGTCACTGTTGCGACCAAAGTCGCTATGAAAGCTGCGGCGAGTTTCATTTTCTGAAAAAAAAAAAAACACCAATATTATCCCGATACTTAATTTTCATCTAGATTAGAACTGTCAGTTATATCGGACGCGTTATTGATACTCACCGCGAGGCTATCGCGTAGCAACTACCTTATAGTCTATCGATCTCGGGTTTATATACTGAATTTCTGCAGGAGGACTTTAGATGCTAAACTTTGATACGTAGTTTACTGTTCACTTGGCCGGTGGCCGATAAGATTAGACTGAGGTTTCAGGTATGCAATTTCCGACGATCTCTCCTTGCTTGCCCGTTCTAATGATTAAAGTCCAAGTGTTTAGTTCAACTAGATTATAAATCATAATATTTTTTTACGCAATCATTCTAACTATTATGAAATTTTTATTTTTTATAAGATCCGTATATTGTTTCAGTTACATTAAAAAGCTAATAGAAAACGAAGCTATTATTATGGAGAAGACTGTCACAGTAAAAAATTGAAATATTTTCTTAAATTTTGAGTAATTTCAAACTTTATTATAATTTATTTATGATATTTTTAACACGGTTTTAGATTTATTTATCGAAACATTGATAAGACACTCGAACTCAAGTGCTTCCAGTATCACAGTAGAAAATAAAATCTATACTGATATAATCAACGCCGTTTCATTAGTAGGCAAGATTTCTTAATATAAATAATGAAAGTTGCAAACTTTTAAAGATTTTTTCATAATAATCTAAAAATCAACACATTTAGTTTTTAAAACCGTCATTGACGAATAAAAAGTATAAGTAACCCGCCAGTAAAAAATCTGGAGCCCCGAAACTTGGACAGTGATTTTCTTAAATCATCGATACACCCCAACACCGCGGGAGGCGCCGTCGGATCGCCGCGCTGAAAAACGAGAGGAAAAGAGCAGCATCAGGGGCTTAGCCGGGGCAATATTCGGGTCCGCTCTCGGGGTGCACAGCTTCGCGGAACTTCCTCGGCCGGGCGATTGAAACGAGCTCCCGAGAAAGTAAAAGGGCGCCGCGTGTCGGGAATGGCCTCTGGAGCCGCGCCACCGGCCCTCGATAAATAAGAAGGGGCGATGTTCGAGCAGGTGGCGTGTGCCAACTTTTAAAAGCAAGAGGCCTTCTTTTCCTCCTCGATATTCTCCTCGGTGCAAGAGTCGGTCTAATTAAAATTCTTACAATTTAATAAGCCCCGTAATTCTCGGGAAGAGCGCCGCTCCGGCAATAATAGCCCGCTTGCGCGTCTTAAAGTGCAGGTAAAAGGGGGACGAATCTCGGGTTTCTTTCAATCCGAACGGTTGGGAATCTTGAATGAGGGAGGGACTTTTTTCATCCGCTCGATACGCGGTGCCCCTTGCCAGAGCTGACTTAACGCAATTTTCAGGACCGAGGCGACATCGCTTCCATCGAGGGATGAAAAGGAGTTGGTCGCGAGCGCGAAATATGAATCCTAAATGACATTATGTCGCCTGAGCTTTGACTGACTATTGCAAGCTCGCCTTTGCTTTCTGCGCCGAGAGAGGAAGGCAGGAGCGAAAAGATTAAAATGAATTTAGTGCAACGGTCGAGGAAATTTTGCGTAGGGCTCCACTTGGGTTTGCGGAGAATAAGTTAAGGTAAGAAAAAAGATTCGTTTTTAATGGATGAAAGATTATAAATGATACTAACAAGAGTAGATTTCTGTTTATTTCTGTGTAATAAAAATAGTTAAAAAGGTGAATTAAAATCAAGTATTTTACAAAAAGTTATGGAAAATTTTTTTTCCTCTTTTAAAGAATAGAGTTGAAAAGATTCAATTATTTCGTGTCATATCTCTTATTTAAGAATGCACATTTGACATTCTTAATATCTTAATTAGACAGTAAGTCGCCGCTTTGTTAAATCAGGAATTTCGACAGGCTTATTTTAATGTTGCCAACTGATAAGTCAATCGACATTTCGATCACACATTTTTCGGCATCTCCAATTCACAAGAGAAGTTTCCAGAAACTCTGCATATATACGCCTCTACATCCCATCGATGTCAGATAAAAAGAAAACGTGCAACACCTCTTATGACACACCTGCGGCAACCTTATCAGCGCCACATGTCGAGAGCGATTGACTTCGTTCCGCCCGTTTATATAGGAAAAATTCCCCCGTCTAATTTCGAATGGCTCCGCAATTTGTTCTTCCTCCGAGTTGAAGAGCGTCGTAACAATTATGTTACTCGCCGCGCGAATGGCCCTGCAATCCCGCGAAAAACGCCATTAGCAGCGCTGTTACCGAAAGGGGAGATTGCAGCCAATGGTGTCAAATGATTTTTTCGTCTCGCCGCCACCGCCGACAAACTTCTCCTGATATTACAGCGGCGGCACGTGCCGGTAATGACTCCGACGCCTTTCTTTCTGTCTTTTCTTCTTCTTCCATCATATCGCGGCGCGGGAAGGAGTTTTGCGAAAGCTGGAGAAAATTGTTGCTGAGCGCCGATTGATAGAGCTAAATGCATCGGGCGAAAAGTATCTTTCGAAGTTTTAGAATTATTTTACGGAGATATTAGAGAAATTATTAACGGATAGTGGAAAAGCAGAAAATGAAATGTTTAGAATCAGTTTAACTGTTTTCTCTAAAGAATGACAATTAATTAAAAAACAATTAATTAATTTCATGTACTTAAAAATTTAATCTGTAGTTAGCAACAATGTAGCTCGTTAATTAGCTCGTTTATCGAAAATAATGGAAAATTGTATATATGTATAACATTTCACAGATTGCTAATCAGCAATTTTGTGCACTGATATAACGATTAAAAGTTTCATCAAAAGCTGTCGATCAGCGAAAACGTGCCAATTTTTGATACGCATTACTTGGAAATCGTAAACCGAAATCCGTAAAAATAGATTTGTTGAAGCAATGACACACCTGCAATTTGTATAAAATAATTTATCGAGTTTATGCAATATAGGCTCAGATTATATCAAGACAATTTATCTGTAGATAATTCGGATCAGCAATCAATAGAAAGTCAAATGGCAAATTATTTACAGGTCGTTGTTGCATTATCTTTTTAAATATTTTAAATGGATTATGTTTTTACACCTTTTTTTATATGATTTATTTTATTCGTGTTCTTTAATTCGTTTTTAACTTCTTTTTGGACAATTATCAAAACAATTGTTCAGACAAATATTTCTAAAAGATAATTATCTGCTACTTCAAAGTCTAGTTTTCCATCAAATCAAGTTTATCAAATAAACTTCAAACAGTAAATCTTTTTACATGCCTGCTATAAAAACTCATTTTACGTAATATTTTTTCCTTTCAAAATAAAAAATCTAATAAAAGTAATAATAATGTTATTTTTATAGTCGAATATTTTAAGAGCAATATTATCATTTCTAGTTAACATTTGTATTCGTGGCATAATAATTTTTAATTACTGATTTTTCTTATCACTTCCGTATTACTTTCTTCGTTCAATTTTGTGCCTCGCATTATTTACACAAGCTGTATTAAACAATAATTTTTATAAACTAAAACTTTTTAAGTCTCTTTTTTATAAGATTTATTTTATTCGTGTCTTTTGATTTTCGGTTAATTCCTTCTTGTGCCATTATCAAAATGTTTCATTATTCAGATAAGTGTTTAAAAAAAATAATTATCGGCTACTCAAAAATCTAGCTTTGCATTATCAAATAAACTTCGGGCAGTAAATCTTTTTACACGTCTATTTTAAGAAATTACGTATCTTTTTCTTTCAAAATAACAAGACAAGGAATTTTTCTAAAGCATCTAATACCGATAGCATCCAAGATACTGTCAGTCATGAATTTAAAAGTATGACTAAAATCCTTATTTAGAATTTTTTGCTAAAATTTACCCGTAAAAAAACGGACTAAAGAACGAGATGCGCTCGCGAAGTAAAATTAATTTCCAAAACCAGCTTATCTAACTGCACGCTCCTATACATTTGTTCCCAGCTCCCTTTTTCGGTCAATCAAGCACTAAGGGAGAAAATGACGTGAAAAAGGGGGCGGAGACTCTGTGTCTTAAAGGTGCGCACGTTAGAAGTACGCCAGTGTAAGGAGCTTTTTTCCTTTTTCTATCGGAACTCCCAGCTCGCGCACACACACACACACACACACACACTCTTTACCCTCCGAGTTTGCTGTCCCACTTGGACCACTCGTGTGTACGAGGTTTCGTTTGGCGCAGGAACGAAAAACCGGGAGGGAAGTCGAGAAGGAGGTAAGAGGAAAAAGAAATGAAGACGGAAGCAGGGAAGTAGGAAGGAACGGAGAGAGAGAGAGAGAGAGAGAGAGAGAGAGAGAGAGAGAGAGAGAGAGAGAAGCAGCGTAAGGGAAGAAGGATGACCTGTAACAAATCCTGCGCGAGTAATCGAGGTCGCGCCACTGCTAGGTTTTACTTCCGAACACTTAACTCTATTGTGATTGGATTCCGCTAGCTCTCTCTTCCTCTCTCTCTCTCTCCCTCCCTCTTTCTCTCTCGCACTGTGCTCTCTCATGCCATTCTTCTTCCGTCGGTCCTTAAGCCCGACGACCTCATCGGCTTTCTTACGCGGTACGGAAACCTTATTACAAGAGGCACGATAAAACACCCGAGGGAGAAACGCGAGCGAGGAAAAGAAACTGGCTCTATTTATAAGTCGCGGGCCTACTGTACTACCCTTTGATCTCGGCTTCGGAAAAATGTTTCCCTCCGCAGCGGATCGCCCTCGACGGCCGAGTCCTCGGAGTTTTCGTTCGCGTAATACGTAAAATTTCGGTTATTTGTGGAAATCAGGAGTTTATTAAATGTTATCTCTTTGGATTATAAATTTCAAGGGGATTACTTTTAAACCTGCGATCAAATATGAAGAGGTTGTAAAAGATCACTTTGCGAATGGCTTAAATATTAGATAAGTGGATGTTTCATGAATATTTTATATACTTACTGAAACATCATGAATAATAGTCTCATTATCTTGCACATCGGAACAAATTAAAAATGTATTACGCCTATAAAAACGATAAAATAAAACGTTAAGTATTCTTAACTTTCGAATGAAATTTTTATAAAACTTGCGCCTAAATTTCATTAAATAATCTTTCACAACAAAAGAAATTATAACAGAGCCCATTCAATACGAAGAAAAGACACGCCTCAATTAAAACTTTCTATCCTCCCAAAATCCTCAACAAAAACCATCAGCATTATTCCAAGACCCTCTCAATCTTAATAACCCAACCCCGAATCTCTAATCCCTCGCGAAAAAGAGAGAGAGACCCACGTCCCTTCGGCTGACAAAAGCCGATCGCAGGACGACCGACGCGGTCCGCGAGGCGCACACGGCACTCGTCAAACACCAGCCGTAACCGGGCTCTGTTTGCGCCGAGCGCACAGACGAGCCCGGCAGCCCGCAAGCGGGTAAATTCGGCCGATGCGCCCTCCGGGATTTTGGGCCTGAAGCCCGACGGCGTAAGCCGAGTCGGCTTGAAAATTTTCACTTGTTTTCATACTGCGGTTTTTCACGCTCAAATTTAGGGAGAGGCGCGTTTGCTATTGATTCGGTTTTGTATGACGCGCAATGATTCGAAGGTTTAAACAGTTTTTTTTTTTAATATAAAAATTAATTGCCGTTTTAAAAGTCGGGACACTAAATAGCAAAAGTTGTAAAAGAAAAGCTTCTCGAAAGAAATTTATTGATCGTTAATTTATTAATTTTGCACGAATTCGTATGAGCGCTAAAATATCGTTCCCGATTCGAAAATGAATAATCAACAAAGAATTTTGTAAAAAAAGTACGTACTATTAAAATAGTCTGTCACAATTTTGCCATAGGTAAGATAATGTTAATATTGTCTTTTTAAAATATTCATGTAATAGATTAATGCTTATACAATTGGGTATCTTTGATTTCCTAGTAACACAATGGCACGTTGGTTTTCGTACTTAGCGATTGGAATACTAATTTGTCAATATCAACTATGCTATTCCGAGCCTGTAACGCTTCTTGCAATAGCTTTCCTGTCTAGTGTTTTCGGAATATATGAGTTTATCGCGAATAAAGTTGCGAGAGCAAATGAGGCTTTCGAGCAAGAGATAGCAAAATTTAGAGCTCCAAATATAAGCCTTGAAATACTTCAAATGAAGAGGCAATTTGTTAAGACTGTCGCGAAATCTGTGCACTCTGCAAGTCTAAGGGCAGCTTTGGAAGAAAATATGCAAGAATTATGGACAGAAACGTTCACCATAGAGGAATGGTATGTACAAATGGAACACTTCAATAAAACGTATGATAATCATAAACAACATCCAAAAGACGTACTCTTACTGGAAGCTAAATCAAGAATATTTAACCAAAATGGTGGAGCATTGTATCATTTAAACAATATCTACGGATTATTTATAGCCATAAACGACCACATACTTATCTTAATGCATAATTTTAGAGAGGTAATTTTTAATGAATTAAAAATGTAATTAAGAATTATTTTGTTTTACTTTCTCATTGAATCTGTATGATTATACCTGAATGATTATTTTATGTTACAGTTAGAAGACTTCTGCTCGTTTAAAGAGTATATTGATTCTCTTCATCAAACATATGTCCAATTATATGCTACAATTACTAAAATTGCAGCCAAAGCTTACATGATAATGGAAATGGCAGGAATTCTTATTAAAAAATATGAAAAGGGTGAGTAAAATTAATTTTAGATCTCAATATCTGCTGATCCATGCAAGTATTACTTGAAATTAAAGGTATTACATAAGTATTAATATTATGACAGATCGACAATCTTAAAAGTATGTTTTAAATAATAAATAGTGCAGATATTGATTTATAAACTAAAATTAGTAAAATTAATGTAAAAAAATCTTAATTTTATAGGATTCAATTATCAAAGAGTTTTGGATGATGCTAAAAAGGATATTACCTATAAGCATGAAAAAGTATTTTCAAAATTTGAATCTTATATTCAAGTTGCCCCACGAGAAGTTTGGAGATGTGAAAAACCCCATGAAGTTGAACGTATGTAACGTATTTATTACCTTTTTTACAAGCAAGTATTATCTATTTTATAATTTGCAGAAAATGACCCGTGTAAATCTAATTTATACATTTATAAGGGAAAAGTATTTTCAAATTATGCAGCTAATCGGTAAATTGCATTAAAATGTTAATTAAACGATCCAAAATATTAAAGTGTTTAATAAAAATAAATCTATTACAGAGTTGTAACAGGAGCCAGATTGGTAAAGGATAATTGCTTGATTTATATTGAAGTCCAGGAAGGAGAGCTAGGACCAATGGCTAGTATAAAGAATAATAATGTTTCCTGGGTGAATTCTACATTCTCAAAAAATGGTATAATACAAACTTAAAAGGTTTATTTTTTTGAAACAATTGTTAAGCTTTTCGTATTTGCAGAAATAGACAATGATCTTTTTCTTAAGATTGATCCGAAAGATTCAATAGGAATTGAACTCTTCAATTTAGAAGCCAAACCTACAAATTCTTTGCTTGTGGGTTTAGAATTTGTAAATAGAGAAGTTGATAATAAGCCAGTAATCAGTTTGTACGTTCATACAAGACTATTTAATTTGGAAACTGGAATTGTCAAAGGCGATGAATGGGGTGAATTTAAAGAATCATTTAGGTAAGATTTAATATTAATAATAAAAAAAATGATTACTTCAATAAATGTAAATATTTGTTAAAGCTTCACATCGAAGGAACCACAAAAACTGGGATTCGATACTTTGGAAGTTGCAACAACTGCACCAACGCCTATGTCTGGCGCGGGTTTATATTATAAAGAAATTTCAAATTCTAATGGGTTTCTCAGTCTGCAACTATTGACTTATGATCTTTTACCGGAACTTTATAACTTATACAACTTATCGAATTCCTCTTCTCTTGCTAAGAGTAAAATAGATGTCACGAAGATAAACTAATGAAATTGTAATTAATGCATTTTCAATAAAGATTATTATTACTATAGTGCAAAATAAAATATGTTTTTGATCAAATGTAAATAGTAAGATGCTTCTATCGACAGTTACACTTTTTCCAATGTGTTCTGAAGTTTTAAAAGATTAATCTTGCTTTATTTTAAATAAAAATTAATAAAAGTAATAATGATGTTTTATTTTCATAGTAAAAATATTTTAAAAACAATATTATAATATCTCATTAAAATTCGTATTTGTGAAATAATAATTTTTTTATTACTTACTTTCTTTTATTACTTACGTGTTATCTTTCAAATTTTTGGAATTAATTTATAGAAATGAGAGAAATTAATAGGTAGAGGAAAAGCAGAAAAAAAGTTTATAGAATTAAGAATTAGAAAAGTAAAAAAGTTAAGCACGAGGGAATAAATAATTGTCTACGTATTTTGTCTAACGAATACCAATTAATTAAAAAGACATTTCACGTATATTTATAAATTTAATGAATAGTTGACAACAATGTAGCTCAATAATAAACGCGTTTATCGAAAATAATGGAAAATTGTATATATAACAATTCACAGATCACTATAATCAGCCGTCGATAAATGATCCAACGGCTGATTATAGTAATCAATTATTATTATCCAACTTTTTACTGAAAGGCATTACTTAGAAATCGTAAATTGTTAAGACAATTGACTTGCAAATAATGCAGATCAGTCATCAGTAGACGGTTAATGCCCTTTTATTTGTGTTTTTTAATTCGTTGTAAATTTCATTTTATGCAATATTATCAAAATGTTTAATTATTCAAACAAATGTTTCAAAAAGATAATTATCGGCTACTCAAAACTCTAGTTTTCCATTATAAAATAAACTTTAGACAGTAAATCTTTTTATTGTAAACTAATAAAAATAATAATAATGCTTTATTTTCATAGTCGTTATTAAAATTCGTATTCGTGCCATAATAATTTTTAATTTCTGAATTTTTTCATTATTTCCGTATTATCACCTTCGTGATACGGAAGTAATAATTTTTTTTCACGATGATTATTATCGTGAAAAAAAATCAGTTTACATTACTTTACATCAGAAATGTAGTGTTTGCTTGCATAAAAATTTAGATTTCTTCATCAAGTAAGTAAATATATTTTATTGAGCACTTTAAAGTTCTTTAAATTTTCATTATTTTTTACTTCTTTAGTAACTCGCTGCAATGGCTCGCTGGTTTTCTTGTTTCTTTCTTAGTTTTTTGTGCATTTTTCAACAACTTCAAGTATGTTATACCGAACCTATTACTCTTACAATACTTTGTTCGGCTGCCAGTCTCATGGGAATCATTGACTTCATTTGGAATAAACTTGACGGAAATTCGATAGCCTCAGAATCTTTTACCTTCCATTCTATTGAAGAGAAAATGGGTGACGCCACGCAAATAGTTGACATTATATCTAACGCAAATAAAAAGCAAATAGTAAAGAAAATAATGAGGGAGATAATGCTCGAAAGCTTCAAGATAGAAAATTGGTACAGACAAATGAAAAGCTACAATGAAACGTATGATGATCAGATAGCGTATGACTTAATCATACCACAAGCAAAAACAAGAATACTAAATAAACAAGACGGTCCATTATATCATTTGAACATTATATTTTCAAAATTTATATTTATGGATGTTCTTCGTTCGCTTGAAAATGTTGTAAATAAGGTAATTAAAATATTTAAATCCATGAAACAATTAGGAATTATTTTCTCTAAAGGAATAATACATGCAAAATCTTGAATTTTGAAATTTAGGGATTCATAAATACCTGTTCTACATCTGATGTTCAAAAATCCGTTCAACAAATGTACTTGCAGTTATACCAGTCAGTAACAGAAGTAGCTACAAAGGCTTTATTAACAGTAATGATTTCTGTAGAATTTCTTCGCAAATATGAGCCAAGTATGTTATAAGTTTTAAATTTTCAAACTAATAGAGTGCCACATGTTTTGATTACGGATTTAGTTGCTACTTAAGATATGTTCTCCAGTAAAAAGTGTAAAGGAAGTCATATTAAGCCATTTAGTCGAATGCTCGAGTTTTCAAAAATTATTCGCCCTTTTAGTTAACATTGAAGAAAAATCGACATTTGTTAATGCACTTTATAGAAATCTAGTCACATCAGTCGCAAGAAAATGATTGAAAAATCAATAGTTCAAAAGTTAGATTCAAACAAAGATTTAAAATGAATATAGCAATCAAAATCTGAAAAAAAATTGATTGATTGTAAATAACTGAACAAACATCGATTTTTCTTATTTTATAACTCCATGATCTAAACGAGTGGAAGTCTTTTTGTAAGCTGGTTACATTCTGCAGGTATCTTGAATTTTTCATTTATTTAATTATTTCAGGTTCTAGTTATCACGAAGATTTAAGTTATATTAAAGAAAGTGTTCAGAAAAAGCACGAGAAGCTAATTTTAATATTCAAACATTATTTTGAAAAGGCATCTAGAGAAGTTTGGAGATGCGATCCAAAAATTTTGATCGAAAGTATACAATTACTTTAATTTTCGTCAATTTTTTTCTAGAGAAATCAGAGATTTAATAAATAATATTTTTTTGTTTAAGACGAAAATTATGTGCAGTTAAATGTTTTCAAAAAGAGACTTACTGTATTGGACGTTTTTGATCCGAAGTTAGGAAGACAATGTAATTATGCAAATCCCCTCAAGGACAAGACTGTCGATTGCTGGGAGTATGGAGGAAAGATTTACTCTGGGATCGAACAAATTGATGATCGTAATTACTTTTAGTGATTGTTTAATTTAACATTTTTTTTATACAATTTTCATTTTCATTTACCGTAAAATAGGAAACACGGCATACAGAACCTGCTCGTATCTTCAACATTGTGCAGGTAACTTGTGGGACTGCGCAAATTCTTTGCAAATGGCATATTTCGAGGGGTTACGCATTCCTTTTTTGGTAAGTTGAGACTGCTCGCAGAATTCTAGAATTTTTGTTTAATCAAATTTTAAAGCCTAGGGCGAACGATACTAAAATGAGTTACGCAGCAAGAATAGTACGTCCGCCTGATAATGGTGATTATAAACCGGTTGATTACGGTCATAAAGAAGATTTTCGGAGTGATCCGCTTTATCAGGATGACTTTTGGATGATCGAATTAACGAAATTCCAAACAATATGCGCGTGTACTTGTGATAGTTCTGCAGAGTCTTATTCCGAGCCGTTTATTAGTTTGCAAGGAGCTTTCTCAAATACCACCGACAATCGGTAAGATGCACGAATGCTTTTTCATCGTTGATTATGCTTTACTTCTGTTGAAGGAAATTGTTTTAAATTTTTTTTCTTACAGAGTCGTCACGGGTGTTAGATTCGTAAAAAGTAATCGCACTATTCGAATTGAAGTTGAGGAGGGGAAATTAGCATATATAGGTACAATAGTTGCTAACAGCACAAGATGGATTACAACTGAATCTTATCCTGAGCCGACAGAAGATGGTAAAGAACTTTAGAAATTAAGGCGAATAACTTTTTAATTTAAATTATTTTTTACACAATAATAATTTTCTTTAGAAATTATTATTTAAAATATTATTTTAATTATTAATTGCTATTTAATTTCTAGATTTAAAAAATTACCGCGTTCATAAACTAAAGTGGACAGGTAACAGAAAAATTGCATTGAATGACTTAGAAGGAAACGATAATTCTGTCCTTGTCGGACTTAAATTTGAAGTGGACGAAGAAAATCCTAATTTTGGCATATACTTACGAATTTATACAATGGAGTTTGATTATCTAACCGGAAAATTATTAAACAAAACATCTGAGATTACAAAACCCGCGTAAGAATCTTTACATTAATAATAAAGTACATAATTATATGCGATAGATCAAAAGATAATATATTTTTACAGAGACGGTAATATAGATCAAGATAATCTTGATAATCCCGTAAAAAGTGACGAATCGTCTGTCGCCATAAGTGAAACAAATAAATTTGTTACATTTACAACTACCGGACTGAGAGAGGATATGGGACAACATGTAATTCCGTTTTTCGATACTCAAGAAGTCAAAACTTCTGTTCCTGTGCCAATGTCTGGTGCTGGTCTTTACTATAAACGCTCATCAACTGGACTGCACGGTGGATTTTTAGCATTGAAGTTGTTTACGTACAATTTTTATCCGAATTATAAGAATTTGGAGAATTTATTCAATAATACGAAAATTGACTTGGACAAATTATTATTAAGTTCTTAATTTTCAGTTTGATACTCGTGGTTATGATATTAAATATTTAACTCGCTTGCCTTTGATTTTAGTACAGTATTGTCAATAAATAGTTAACATTAAAATGTCACAATTCTGACAAATAATGTGGCTAACGTTTTTTCTACCGTCTCCACCCTAATAAAAAATTCAAAACGTACATAATTCAAGAAAATTTCGATTGCAGTCACATCGAAATAAATATTTTAACCCCCGCTCCTTCATCCAGCGTCGGAAATCTTCTGTACAGTCTGCAGCTCTCATTTTCGACCTTTTGCACACAGCGGAGAAGCATCCCAATAACGGGCAGCATCTCAGTGGCGCGTCTGGCCGAGGCTTGACGTCGCCGTCGACTCGCTGGAAAGGCGAGCGAAGGCGAAAGGGGAAAGGCCGTTCAGCGAGAGAAAAAACCAGAAGCGGAGATGAACACACAAAGGGCTTCTCGGCCGGGACGCGTCGTCGTCGTCGTCGTCGTCGTCGCGAGGGGAGACGGGCAGGAAAGGAACTTGTAATTGGTTTGCAGCCGAAGAACACAGGTGGAGGAACGAGAGGCAGGAAGGCCGCCAGAAGTGGCAGCCACCAAGGAAATCTTTGGCCTTTATTCCCCTTGGGTTTTTTCCTGCTCGAAAGCGTGTGCCCGCCGCGCCTCCTCTTCCCTCGAAAATGGCAGTCGAGCCTCGAGCCGCGCGCGGCGCGTTATAGATTTAAGGTCCCGCGAAATTTCACCGGCTGATGCGCGCGCGAGCTCCGTCCCGTTTGCGTGCGAGGCCTCTTAATGCGATTGCCAGCGCGAGTTTTCGGAGAGCTTTAATTGCTTGATTTACGGTGGATTGCCACTAATGTGATTTCGCCTGTGTTCGCGAAAAGCTTAATATATTTCAAGAATTGAACAGTGAGCCAATTTAACGATTTTTTGGCGCAGTACAGCCGACCCGATTGAAATAATAAATGATATCAGCTTCAAATTAAAGCAAAAAATACACTTCATCCCCTGCAACAAACCGAACGAGCTGCTGATTTTTCGTCCTCTAATAAGTCAATCCTCCAGCTCGCAATCATATATCCCACAAGCATCCGCAACTGCCCGCCGAAGCCCGCGGCGTTCAGCTTTGGAGTTCCAGTTACGCGTTGCGTGCGCGCCGGCGGGCTTTTGCGACTTGTCTCTCTCGCGGGCTGAAAAGCGAGACGCGATAATATTACAAGCTCGCCGCCGCCGAGCAACGGATACAGCGAGATAATCGATGGTGCAGCGCGCGCGGCCCCTCTGACACTCGCCTCGATTATAACGAGGAAACTTTCGGCCCGGCCGAGCCACTCTCCGCGGGGCAAAGTAAGTATGCTCGTATTACTCGTCGAGTTACATTAATTAATGCCGCCGCCGCAACGGAGAAGCGCTCCGGCACCCGCGCGCGCGCCCTTTGTATCCGCGCGCGGCCCGAAACGTTCGACGAGCCGACGAGCGAAACACACCGCTCCCTATATCCGCCTCGAAAGCTGCACTCGCGAGGCCGAGGCGAGAGGCGATAATTATTGTTTAAAGTTTCGATGTAATAGCGGATTTTCACGCCGGCCTGCCGCGGTTTTTTATTTCTTGCTGTAATTTCGGTTTTATTTCTTGATTGGGTCTGGAGCATTTGCTGATTTTGACCCCTGCTTTTAGCTGCACTTTCGAATTTTAATTTATTTAATTTTTTTTTTCTGCTCGTTACCGCGTATTCGTGTTCCTTTTAATGATTCAATCCGTACAGGCGGAATTTGAAATTGAGAAAAAATTATCTTTATTAATCATAATAATTATGGCTTTCAATGCGAAATTTAAAGGTTATATAACGTACACTGCAATATTGATTGTGAAATACGTATTACATGTCGAACGAAAAGCGAAACATTTTTTTCAAGCAGACGAGTATTCAAGCATGAATATCACTTTAATTTATTCTGATAATTTGCATACTTCTACAAAATTTACAAAGCTTAATGTATCGTTATCATTCGCATCTGTGAACATTATATTTCAAATAAGCGCATTTTCATAATTGATTAACGCATTCATATTTACGCCTTTATTAAAGAAATTTTCGTAACGAGTATTTTCATTTTAATTTTTGTTAATTTATAAGTTTAAACCAAGATAATTTTAATAAGTCAAGTAAATAAAAACAATTGCTGAAATTTTGATGCGACATATTATGTCACGCTCAAAAAATTACAAATTACTTTAATTCTGCTAATTAATCTTGTTTAATTAAAAACCTAATTAAACATTGCAGTTTCTTAAATATTAGTGAGTAAAAGCCTGAGATAATATGCTTTATGCAATCTTTTGTTTTTTATCAAAACTTTGATTTCGTCAAAAATTGATATCATTAGTATGGGTTTTGTTGATTTAAGATATTCCAATTTATTAACTCAAAAAATATTTGAAAGTTAAACGACATAATTAGGCAAATCATTTTCTCATTTTGGAATCTAAGAGATAGAACATTTTTTATTACGTCCTTGCTGCTCGTTATGCTTGGCCAAATCTATTACCATAATGTATCAAGTCTATAATTATACGTCTTACTATAAAAAGAAAGCATTCGAAGCAAAATTTGGACTGAATAAGAACCGAAGTTTCTAAAATGTACGTCATCACATTATTTGCGTCAGTTTTGCCTTTGGTGTTAGGTAAATTGAATTATAATTGCAAAATCAACTTTTACATAGTGCATTCTTTAAATTTATTCGTCCTTTTTAGCTATTCCCGCAACGCCATTCGATCTAAGCCAACCACGTAAGTTTCCAAACCTATACATTTGAAATCTAGAGAATCTCAAAGTCTCAATTAACACAACTTTTTTTCCCTTCGGATCAGAAAACGTAACCGAAGTAATAACGAGCTTGAACCAAGCCGTTCAGCGAATCGGTAAGTGCTAAAACAATATTCCTCTTTCGACTTTTCGTTAAATTCAACGAAACGTATAATAAATTCGCCGGGGAATCGAGTTAGCGTAAAAAGTAATTCTTAAACGAACTGTCAGACGACTACTCGCAAGGCCGGCCGTGTCCTGCCGGAGAGTTATTCCAGGATAAATGCAACCTTTGCCACTGCGCCGCTAATGGACTCGCAGCTGCTTGCACTTTGATGCTCTGCCCGTCCGAGGAGACTCTGCGAAAGGATCGCGCCGCTGAAATTCACAGTTGGGCGCATATCGGTAATTTTCTCAATTATTTCGCAGTTGTACTTTAAACGAGAGAATTTCTCGCGGGAGTTTATTTAATTAACGCTGCACCTTTGAAATAAGAGGAGGGGATCTTCTTATTTTAGTCGTCGTTCGCTCCTTTAATTAGTAAATCTAAAATCAACCTTTAGATGACTACGCTTACGGAGACAAATGTCCGTCGGGCCAGACGTTCTTCAAGGGTTGCAATTTGTGCCAGTGCAGCAGCAGCGGCGATCTGGCTGTGTGCACTATGATATTCTGCTTTCCGGAATTCATTCAGCTGCGATCGTCTGTGATTGGTCAAATGTTTAACTTGCCGCACATTGGTACGTATTTCATTGTATTAAAAAATCTCAAATTAATAAGAAATTTAGTATAGATGCTGAATAGACAATAATCCTTTTACTTAAAAATATCTATGAAATTTATTAAATGAACCTAGTTTATACAATCTAAAATTTCTGACTAAAGTTTGAAAGGTCATTTTAAAATTGTTGCTCTTTTCAGACAATTACATTCAAGGAAACGCGTGTCCAGCAAACAGACTGTTCTTCAACCGATGCAATATTTGTTTCTGCGACTCCAATGGAAGCTCTGCTGGCTGCACATTAATGCAATGTCCATTTGAAGATAAACATAGTTCTGATGTGTAATTTATAGTAGATTTTTAACTGACACCAACACCACCGAGAAGTTAAAAAAAAAATTCATTTTGCACTTGTATTATCAGTAATTATAAAAAAATTGTAAATTTACAAATTAAAATCGAATAAAAAACAACAGTCAACATTTAAGCTCCCGAATGTTCTCAACAAAGCTTTCCTCCAAGCACTCGAGTAGCTCCTCTCGCCTCATTCATCCCAGCATAAAATCGATCGTAGTGAAGACGGTCGCGTCAATCTTTTCCCAAGCTCAGCAGCAGCAGCAGCGACGACGACGACGCTTGCTTAGCGCAGAACACATAGCGTCGCGAAACGAGGCGCTGCGCTCCGAGGAAAACACGACTCCTACAAAGAAAAGAAGGGAGCAGCGACGGTACAGCGAAGGAAGCGAAAACGAAAACGGAGAAACAGGGTAAACACGCTGATAGAGAGAAAGTGGCGCTTGCTTTCGAGAAGTCACCAGTCGTCCCAGGGGTCGGACGTTAAAGGAAGGGAGGAAGGGAATCTTGTGCCTCAAAATCACATTTTAGTTCGATACACTTCGGCCGCCGTCCCTGCCGCCGCCGCCGCCGCTGTTACTCGTTCTAAGGTACACGGCCGGCAATTTTCTCGAGAGCAAACAAGCCCCGGAGCCTCGCTGGCATGCATTAAACTTTGAACCCTTGTACTTGCGATGCACTCGCGAGCGAGCCCGAGAGCTGTCTCGCACGGTTTTAAATCCGGAAAGAGGCCCGTCCGTAATGGAGTGCGCGGAGAGCCCGAATTTGCAAACGCCCAGCTCCTTGAAATATTACTGTACCCGCAGATTGCTCGCAAGATCATTTTAACCTCGACTTCTCGGAGGCGATTTTTTCCATTCAAGAGTAAAAAGTCGCTCGGATCGGCGAATTAGACCCGAGTGGAGTCGTTGATCCCGAGATTTCTACATTAGACACGATTCCGATAGCAATCTGAATTAGATTAGAAAAAAAACATGCGATCGTTCGGGAGAGATAAGCCGCCGAACGAAATTATGACACCGACAGAAAACGCAACGAATTATTATGCTTTCGCAGTGAAAAACACGAAAAATCTAGCTCGATAATCTCTTAAAATTTCCATCGCGCAACGCTCGCGCCTCTCTCTCTCTCTCTCGCGGGGTTTATCGCCGAGCTTATCTGGGCAATGTTTATTTCCCTCTCGCGGAGACGCCGCGCGTGCGAAATGCGGGTAGCCAAAAATTGGCTCTGTTTATCATATCTCTTTGTAATAAAACGAGGCGGAGGCGGCCGCCTTTTGGGAAGTATCGGGAATTGGACGAGGCGCGAGTTTGGAGAACGCTCCGTGGCCCGGGGACCGGATTTGCCTTTAAAATCGAGCCCCGGGGATTTTTAAGAGATATACGTATTTAAATTTCGGCTGCTCGTGCGAGTTTTTGAACGCGGCTTTTAATCGGTATAGCATTTCGGAAAATAAAAATATTGTTATGTAATGTAAGTTTATACGAGAAAACATCTTCAATAGACCTGCGATTTTTCTTATCATTTAAATGGCTCTGCCGTCGTCAAGTAAAATAACGTACAGATAACATCTCGTCTTGCAAAGATACGACGATTTAATCAACAGGTAGAATAACATTTCAGAGGGAAAAGTGTTTTTTCCCCCCTAATTTCGAACAACATTCATCAATTAAAGTTTCAACGAACGCAATTCCAACGAAACAAACCCCCCACCTCCACGAATTAAAGCAATCCTCCCCGATCGTCGTCGCACCGAAATCCCCCGCCTCCCCGGCATCGAACCCCGAGCCCTCCCGAAAATGAGGCGCAACATCCTCCGAAATCGATTACACACTGGGCTCCGGCCATTACGCTCGCCGGCCAATGCTCTATTCCCCCGGTGTAAATTCAGGGGGGGCAATATAAGGGCTCGTCGGAGCCGCCGCGATGGGCAACGCAAGCCGTCAATCCGAGGCCCGTTAAGTATCGCGCGCGGCGCGCAAATGCACCGGCTACCGGAGAGAGGGCCGACGAGCTAATAACGATTATGAGCGGCGGTCGCGAGAGCTTTTACTCGGGCCGCGCGCCATTGTGCCAGAAGTAGGAGGGCTTCCCGAGTTTATCTGCATGGGACCACATGTTATTATTGTGCGCCTGCCTGCCCTCCCTCCCCACCGGGGCTATACGTGTATCCGCCCGATATAATAACCCGCGACGACGACGACGACGACAATGGCTTAATCCGGGCAGCGCGCCGCCGCCGACAAAAGGCGCCGCGCGGCTGCGAAAGTAAGCTGATTAGAATCGCTGCAGCTTTTCATTTTTCTTTTTTTTTTAGTCGCTCGTTTTCGGAGGAGCGACGTATACGCGCTCGTGGACAATTAGCATTTCAATGCTTTGAACGCTTTATGGGAGAATTGCAGGATGTTTGTATGGAGTGTACGCGTAAAAATTAAATTTAGGGATTAAATGAAAGTGTTTAGTAATAATGTTTAATAATATTCGCATTCGTCGTCTTTATCGACTATATAAATTTTGGATTGTGGTTATTTAACCATGAATTCGTGAAAGCCATTAATTAATCTAAAATGTACGCATCAATGAATGAATGCTATTAAAATTACTAATTGCCCCGGTATCTAACTACCCCAAGAAACTTTGTATTATCAGCAACGTAATACATTCCCAAGAACCGCGCATAACTCCCCCGAAACTTTCTCACGCATTAATTCCTATTCTTTAATCTAATTCCAAGCGAGCGCCATAATTCCCCCTTCCCCATTAATAACAATAAGCACTGAATTATCCCTCCCGAAAAAAGAAACCTGTCTTTATCACTCTTTTTTACGACTTCCCTCTCCCCCCGTCGAAGACGCTCCAGGCATTCCGGGGGGCGCGAGATCGTCGCGCTCGTCGACGCCGATATATCATAGAATTACGCGCCTTGCCCTTTAAACGCGAGGCGCGAGTAATTTATGCGTCCGCGAGCGTAATTATTGGCATTCTTCGCCGCTGTCTCTTTCTCTCGCGACCGCTCTCTCGAGTGTGCTCCGCCGGGCGGCGACGGCGGGAGCGATGATTCAAAGGGAAAGTTTTTCATTTTTCAGGAGCGGAGGAGGGGTGGGACTGACGAGGCTCCGAGTGCGTGCGCGCGGGAACGAAGTTAATGAAAAGCGTCTGCGGCTATTTTTCGGGGAAGCTTTTGAGCGGCCGCTTTTCTGCAAAAGGCGCGCGTTGATTTTCTGCGTTTACTTTCCTTGCGGGGATAATTTCCGGGGATCTTTGTAACGAAGTAAAGATTTTTTGATAACGAAAGTGAGGACAATATAGTTTTTCTTTGCGTATATATTCTGATGCGAAAACAAATAAATAGATTTGATATTTTCTGTATACTCTTGTGTTTTCACTATAAAAAAAAGCGATCAAATGATTTTAAGACCACGAAGAACTTAATTTATCAGCACACCCCTAACAGCTCACCCGTTTCCCCTCTTCTTAAAAACATTGCAAAAGCTCCTCGGTTATAAATTTATTTCGCCCGTGTAAAAGCAAATAATAAAAGCGGCTGGGGGGAAACGGCAACGTTTACAAGAGTCTCTCGCATGCAGATCACGAACGGAGAGAGAAGTGAAGATAAAAAAATTGCATTCTTCTTTATAAAAGCTTTTATCCGTCCGATGCGTTGTAGCTAGACGCGTTTCACCCCCCTAACCGTATGAACCGTAAACTCAAGAGAGTAGCTCGCTCTTTATTATATCTCCGTATCGGCTCGTATATACGATCCACGGTTTAGCCTCCTCTCTCTCTCTCTCTCTCGCTGCTCACGACATCCACTCCTTTATAGAGCCCCCGCCGATAGAGATAGACGGATGATGAGATCCGAGAGACGTAATGATAGCAGTTATGAAAAGTGAGATGCGATAGATAAGCCCCGGAGGCGTGATTACCGTGATTTTTCTCGTACGGAATCAATAATGCGGATTTTATTGTTCCTATAAAAGAAACTCGGGAGCGCGGATTGTTTATTCTGCTTTGGATTTATTACAGAAGGAAGGGGCTGGAGAGAAATCTGATAGAATAATACTGTGTCGTTGGTTTTGATTATATTAATTTTTTAATCTTTATGGTATAATATAGATTATACTCGGATAATAAACCTAAAATAATAATAGTCACTCGGAATTGCTTTTAATTTTCAAGTTAAACTTGATTATCTTTACATTAATTATGTATAGAATATTGCTAAGTATATCTGAAAACGCGCAGTTTATTATATTCTAATGATTTACATTTTAATTAATAAGAAATTTTAATTAAGCTGTACATATATTTGCAATGTTGCCCGTGAGATTTAATTCATATGATTATATGATTACACTATAATGAATATGTACTTATTATAATGGGTTGCAATTCGAGGTTATTTATTTTAAATTACTTTAAGCTACATTATAAAACGTGCATAATATGATTTACTTGAAGCATTTTAGTAATGTAAATCTTTATGTCAAAGTTTCTTACTACCACTAGAAAATAATGTTCTACAAAAATCCCATTTTGCTTATTTCATTACGCTTTGTAAATTTTGCGTTTCATTTTAGAGAAGGAACTATTAAGTAAGAAGCGTACCAGACAAAATTATTACAGACACAAATTAATTTGCGTACGCTAACTCTGTACAAGGTACACACGAAGTTTCTTTATTACTCGTTTATATACATTTCATAAAAATACATTTGTCCCATTATTATGTTTTGTTTTTCCATGGCTTCTAATTGCAACTGTTAACAGAATAGATCTAAGCTGTATCTGGAATTCAAACAGGACTTTTGTTTAACAAAATAAAAGTGCAAGCTTCCTGAGCTTTTTCCAAATTTCACTTCTTTCCTTGTATAAAAATTTGAAAAGTCAATACTAATACCATAAAATTAAAAAATCTAGCTTACTTCTACTCCGAAACCTCCTGTTTTCGTTGCAAATAAATAAAGGAGAAGACGTCCGATTAAATTAAATAACAAGTTTTATTTAAAACTGATACATTAAAAACACATTTAAATATAACGTAACGTTACCTTTCGATTCGAGGGGAAAATAATTGGAATCGAAACGACTTCTAGAAACAAATCGCAGTTTTAATCATCTTGTCATGACAACCAATCAACATTCCAAAACAAATTACCCTCGTGCTCGCGGTCCTCTCAAAAGATCGCCCGCAACTTTCCGATGATGTATTCTGATTATTCAAAAAGAAAATGCGGCCCCGAGGATAACAATATTTACACACAAAATATCCTTTTTGCACTCGCGGCCCTCTCGGCAGTTCGTCCGCAGACCGTCTGCGACGAAGATTCCTTTTTCATGAAAACAGGAAATTCCGCGGTCGGAAAAAGGATTTTTAAATATTTTAAACACCGGGAACACCTCCACTTCGCTTAGGAAGCAAGTAGCTCCCATTCAAATGGATTTCCAATCAAATAAAAGATTTTCCGCCGAATCGAAATCACTCCCGGCGTCGGTTCTCGCGGCGTTAAAAATCTACATAAAAATCTCGCGAAACGCACCGAAGCCGATACAGAGCTCGCCAGTAAAAGCTCCGCTAAACACCCGGCCTGCCCGGGGAAATCCACAGCAGACGAGCGATCCGATTTATTGTCCCTCGGCCGGGGCGAAAGATCCGCGGGAAAGCTCTCCGTTCGGGGCGATTTTGTTTATTCCGTCGCTGCGAGTTTTACGGCGCCTCGCGCGGATTTTTAGCCCGCGGAAACGACGCCGGAGAGAGAGAGAGAGAGAGAGAGAGAGGAAGTCCGTGCCGCGAATGCCGCGGAAGATATGAGATTTTTCATCGCCCCTTCAAGCCCTCCGGTTAGGTACTTTACAGCTTTTAGAGTAAAGTAAAGATTTACTCCTTATTTAGGAGCTCCGCGGCATTTTTATTGCGCGTGAGCGCGCGAAATTCGCCGCCGCCGCCGTCGAGAAATATGCAATTACACGCCCGGAGCCTTCAGGAGGAGCTCTCGTTTTTTCGCGGAGGCTCGAGCTCGACGGTTTTTGCCAGCTGAATGTTAATGCTTTGTTTGACGCTCCGAGGAGAAGTGTGTACAAAAAAGCGTTTATGGGTCGTGGCGACTTGGAGAGAGCTCCAGTAGAACAAACAGCCTTTTATTAAGGGTTATTAAAGCCCCTGCATATTTAACCTGATTTTCCAAGCTCCCTGCGAGCTTCGATTCGTATCTGTTTTGTTTTTTTTTTTTTAGTTTATAAAGTACACTTAAGAAAAAAACGTTTGCACGCAATATTCAAAGTTGAACGATAAAAATTTTTAGATCGCTGCTCAAACTTTATTTTATGCTCCGAAAGCATTACTTCGATGATTAATTATCTTAAGGAGATCAAGTATTTTAAAGGATAACATTAAGCATAATACTTACGTCAACATTCAGTAAGCATCAACTTAGATGTGTTATGTTTTGGATTTATATATTTTCACTCTTTTAATTCTACAGCCTTGCAGATTATCGCTATAATAATTAAGAAAATGTTGGCATACATAAACGTAAATTTATTGCTTAATTGCTGGTATACAAAAAATGTTAAGCACGAAATAAAGCCACGTCAAATAAATTCGCTGATCTTCTAGATATGCTATAATAAAAATAATCAAGAAAACCGCGAAATTATCAACTTTATTCATAATTAAGCAAACTTCTGCAATCAAGTAAATTTGACCAAAGTACGCTGTTCATTAGCCCAAGCCCCATTATCGGGAGTTTCCAGATCGACAAAATAACTTTCGACATCACGTTTCAATCAGAATACGAGACCCACATACCAGAGCTTATAAACGCGCCTGCGGTGGAGGCAATTTAAACGAACCTTCTCGAGGTAGCACACTGTTTTACGGACAAGACAAACGGCGTCGTGCTGCAAATGCAGTAACTCCTCTACCTCGATGCTTCGTTTAATAATTGAATCATTATACTTTGCTTAATTTACAGCTATGTGTATGTGCTTCTTAGATAAACCGACCAAACAAAGTTTTCAGCAAAACTAAATTTAACCAACCCCTTTCACTTTTGAATAAAATTTTTGACGCACCGAGCATAAAATTATAATTGATAATGATTTCGGGCCGGGGCCCGGTAATTTCATTAATGAATCCTACACGCGCGCTGCGCGCGCACTTTCACCTTCGCTTAACTGCTGAAAATCGCGGGTGCGTGTGTAGGACCGAATTGCGATTCGAGTTGCCCGCCTGGGATTGGTTCTGAATGTTACGCGTACTCGATACGATTCGCCTCGCCTTAATAGCCCCGTGTATGTACGCTCCCCGTACTTTGCCGAGAGAGGTGCGTTCATGCAAATTTCCACGGTGCGCGCAACCGGCGCGAGTGTCTGCTCGTTTTTCTTTTCTTTTTTTTTCGATGAATTATTTTCTCGCCTCGTAATTCGGTATATTGGAGGTGTACGTATAAAGTGCAAGATTATCTGAGAACGTTACGTGCGAAATCGGTTTTTGATAAAGAAAAATAGTAAATCGGGTAGGTTTAGTACAAATGACGAAGTTTTTGTGATTACTACAGAAATGATATATTTATATCTAGCATGTTTACAAAGTCTACCGACTAGAAAGGCTTGTAAGCTTATGAAAAATCTACTCAGACGTGAAACGACAAACATATACACACATTTTTGCGTTCGAGACCCTCCCAACATTTACGTCGTACCTCCGGCCGCATTTCCATCTTCCTTCATTCCCGCTTATCTCGCACTTCGTCCATCATCTTTTATTAAATTTACGTACTTTCAAAGTTACAGCTCACAATGAATTTTATCTGGTTCCCCAGGCCTTTTTACGATATAACGCATTTCTCGTGCTACCGCGGCTGTTCCTTTCCCTGCCCCGCGTCGTCCCCGAAAGAAGCGGGAGGAAGACGCGGCGGAAAGGCGAGCGAGCGAGAGCGTAAAGTAGATAGGGCGCGTGAGCCAAGTGATGGAGCCATGTTGTTTTAGCAAATGTACACTTCGAACGCGTTGGCCCCGGCATGAACCTCGTCCAAATCCATTATTACGCAGCGCGGCATATTGCAGTATTTGTTTAGCGATATTGTAGCGAGCGAGAACTGTTTTGATGAAACGTGATTTTTTTCTTCTTGTTAATGAACGGGTAGTGCATTTTTTCTCAAGTTTTATTAATTGAATTCGATTGGTAGAGAGGGAGAAATATGATGTTAGAAAAATGTGTGGTATAAAATAGGCCATGTATTGCGCTAAGTACTTATTAGATTAAGTTTGCCAAAGCAAAATCTTATCAGGCCTAGACTTCTCAAGTTGTACATTTCAAACTGATTATGTAAAATGTCTTCAATAATATTTTCCTAGTAGGCGATTGGGAAAAACACGATGATATTTTTGGATGTACTGAATTTATTATACTGACTCATTGTGTTTTTGAATTAATTAAAAGTTCTTCAACTTAGTGGACCTCCTGGCCACTAATCAAAAAATACGTTATTCTTAGTCATGTTTAAAGATAAAAATTTGAGTATGGGATACAGGATTAGCTCAGTCATACTTATTTGTGCATAAAGTAGACTTCTTTGGGTTCGTGTTTAAGTGGACGAAAAAGATTATTATATATTAGTCCGTAAATAGAATGATAAGTCAGGCAGTAATTTTTGAAAGGTGTAACATTGGTTCATCAATATTACTATATTTTGGAACACATAATAATAATTAATATAAAAGAATTTGGACTTTCTTGCTTTCTACTTTCAAATAATACGAAGAAAAGACATGCTTATCTAATACATTTGAAAACAAAAAAATTTTTACCTTTATTTGACCTTTTTATTATCTGAAATCAGCGTTTTATCAAAAAAAATTTGCTAAAATTCAATCATTTGATACAATGTTTATGAGCCAAACACCCTCTTTTAGATAATTACCTTTATCCTTCAATCACACTAAAAAAAGAATATTACATTGCGATTAAAGAAAAAGTTATTTTCGTACCTGCCGTAGATTAGCAATTAATTTTCAGCAGCAGATTAGCAATGGATTTAAAAGGACTTATTTTTACATAAATCAATATACAAAGTGACAAAACGAAAAAATATGATCTTTGCACTATTCTTATAAACAATGAGATAAAGATATAAATAACCGAGCAAATGCATATATCCACAAAAAGATTTAAATCCGTTGCAGTATGGTTTATGGTATTGTACTTTGAACAGAACGACGCATTCCACAACTCATCAACGATACAATAACTTCAATTCCGATAAGATCTAAATCCGCGGGCTGCACCTGCAATCGATCGGTAACAAGTGGCGATAAAAAAAACATCTGTGCTTTTTCAGATTTCGTTCATAATCAGCGAAGATAATGTACGTAACGAATTTGTGCTTTAATAAGGAGGGGAGATAAATTTCTCGGGCGATCGTTTTACTAAGAATTGCCGAAAGTAATTGAGGACACCTGATAATCTAGGTCAAATGTATGTGAACAGTACTGATATCAATTGGGCGGAAGAATCATCGATGCTTGGGCACTAAAATTAAAAATTGATTGCGCATTAAAGTATGTGAAGTTGAATGAATACTCAATGTAACAAAAGTACTAAATATTTTAAACAATTGATCAAATGCAACGTCTGATAGAAAGAAAATAGTATGCAAATCAAAGTAATTTCGCAAAAAAGAAAATATTTTAAAAGAAATATTCCGTTTAATCCAAAGCGTACTTTCCAACATTTATGGATTTTATACTTTTCTCTTATAGCTTCAGTATAATAAATGCATTGCTACTGACTTTATCATACTTTCGAGATTTTCATATTTTTAATGTCTTGATCGATCAGAGGGAATTTAATCTCTCGCGTGTCTCTCTTATCTTGCGAAATATTTAAACTACATCATTGTCAAATTAGCTTATACGCGCAGAATATCTTAAATCTGTGCAAGAGATATAACATCGAGAGAAGTTATTTTAACATTATTAATGACAAAGATAAAACCTCGTATAAATTCATCAAAGTTATTGATATATGTAATTACTGCGATTTTTGTTCTAGAATGTTCGTTTGTTGTTTTGCCACTAAGAAAATTTCTATTAAAAATCAATAACTTCATTGTTTAATCGCGCAAAAATTTAACCGATAAAATCACAATTGAGATCGTGTGCAATTAAAACGCCGCAGTACAATCAATGTACTTCAAAACTAAAAATAGAGAACGTTCTCAATACACATATATCGTTAACGCTCAAAAGATTAGCCATCTTCCGAAAAACATCTCGAAAACTCGCGACAAAATTCTTACGCAAACAAAGTTTATAATTGACGCGCTCCGCCACCGCACGCCGCAGCCTTTCAAAGCCTTTCACCTCGCGCTTTTCCACACAGGCCGCCGCCGCCGCGGCTAAAGTGAAAAAGCGGCCGTCGCGTATAATTCGCGCCTAAAATATTTAACGAAGGTCGGCGTCGCCGTCGCCCGCCTCCCCCGCAAACCACACGAGCCGACTTATTCACGTCTTACGTGCGCGCGGGGAGAGAGAGCCGTGCCCCGGATAAGGGCCGCCGCCGCCGTGTAATGAGACAACAAGGAAGCCGCGATAAAGCCGGCAGCGGCGGCGAAAGGACGCGCGTGTCTCCCCTTTTGAATGCGCGCCGCGCCACGAGCTTCCACCTACGTTTCGTGAATAACGCAGAGGTCGTCGGTTCGCGGCTTTATCTGTTTTTTTTTTTTTTATATTGGCGGAGGGCGCCGGGGAATAAGAAAGCCGTCCCCCCCACCCGCCCCTTTATCCGGGGCCCCGAGGTGAGCTGCCAGCAGTCATTAAGAGAGCCGCGGGATAATGGCCGGGAGGTGACAATGGAGCTGAGGCTTTTTGGAAATCGATTATATTTCGAGGCTTTGCTGTCGCGATTTTATACGGGGAAGGACGGAGGCGATATGGGAAAATGTATTTATAGGCTTGGCGAATATATATTTCGTAAAAATAATTTATTAAACTTTTTTCTTTTTTATTTTTGCTTTTAGATTTCAATTGGGTAAAGTTTATTACGGGGGTTTCTCATCGTGTCGTAGCAGACATTTTTATACAAATAGTCCTCGGTTACGCAGGTAAATGAGGTTGATTATTTACAGTCCGAATCGTAACGTTTATATTTACATTTAAAATTAAATTAACATTCGCATGTACAATGAAATTAAATGTGAAAAATGCAAATTTAAAGACCATGAGAATATTCTTAAAGATTTCCGAAATAAACTTAAAATATAAATTAGGATAAATTCTACGATAATACGCTCTTTCCTGCAAAATTGAATAATTTCCAGAGTGAAAAAAAAACGTATTTTCTCTTGAATCTTACCAAAGCTTTCTCGTTAAATATTTACCCGAAAAATCCGAATGAATTACCCCAGGTGACCGATGAACCAAAAAAAAAAGAAACACCATCAAAACCGAGAAAACACGGCTGCTTAAAGCCCAGCGGCGGCGAAAGATTCGCGCGTTCCTCTCTCGTCTTAACGGGGGCAAAAGCGCTCGCTCCAAACAAATCTTCATCTCAAGCGGCGACGTCTCGGAGGCGGTATTCGCGCAAAAAAAGCGTGTCTGAGAGCAGAGAAAAAAAACGCGCCCGGTACTCGCCGCCTTCTTCGCTTACGTCCTCGTGTATACATTTATTCCTCGCCGTCTCGGCCAGCTGTTCCTCCTCCGCGTCTCGAACATCTTTTAAACGGCGTCGTCGCGGCGAGGAAGAAAAAAAAAAAGAAAAGGCCGCGCCGTGTGTACACAGTGGCTTAGGGAGAAAAGTTGTGTCGCAGCGAAGGTATTCCCTTTGTGAGAGAGAGAGAGAGAGAGAGAGAGAGAGAGAGAGAGAGAGCGACTCTCGGCGAGCTCGAAAGATTCGATTGTCTTCCGGGGGGGGGGGAGGGTTTCGCTCGGTTTCGCTACCGTCTTTTTCCCTTTAACGAACTTTCCTATGTTTTCTGTTTACCGCTCGGCAAGCCGAGCGCTTATTTAATTTCTGCGGGAATGAGCGAGAGAGAGAGAGAGAGGAATCGAAACCCCAGCCGAGCGAGAAATACTTATGCCGGGCTGCGCCTGGGCTTTCTCCCTCCGACGAGGTAAATCCAATGTAGCGCGGAAAGTAGCGCCGCGATGGGGGTAGGTAGAAAATTAACGTGACAAGCCGAAGCCAAGCGCCGCCTGAATTCATTTAGCTCGCCGTCGCCGTCGATGAATTTTACGCTATTTATATCTGTTAGGCGACAGAATCAATTCAGCGCTTTGTTTTTCTTTGCTTAATGGGTTCCTTGGCTCCTTAAAGGAATTATGGATGTCGCAAATTTAAAGCTTTTGTAATAACTAACGTATTTCAAACGGGAATTCAATTGAAATTAGTCTGACAAATTATTAATTCAAAATCAAGTGTAAGCGAATTTTTTTTAAACATCTGCAGTAAGTTCCTATCACTACTGCTATCGACTTGTCGCTCAAAGTCCGACGAAAAATTTAATAAAGTTCCTTTGAGACGTCGCGACCCTTCTCTTAACTTCAACCCTCCCCCCCTCCGAGTCCGAGGGACTTTTCGAACGCAGACGAATGGTAGAACGATGGAGGCAATCGGAATAAGAGATATCGCCTGCAATGAGGGAGCGTAGCGTAAGCAGATGGGAATGAAGGAATCGACTAGACGAAAGGGGGAAATAAAACTAAGAGCAATCCTGGAGATGGCAGCGGAGTCTCGGTAAATGTACTGTTCGTAAGTAGTTTACTAGTTCTTTGAGAAAAAAAATACCTGCTTTTTCAGGGAATCACTGCAGATTTTTAAAGCAAAATCTATGTTTTTTCAGTTTTCAAGAACAAAATGTACAGGTGAATTTTATCGAACGTCGATAAAATTCGGTTATCACTCGAGTCTTACAAACTAACTGTACGTACGCCAACGCTTATAATTCAACGCCGCAAGAAAAAGCCGAAGGGATCGCCGATCCGGGCCCGGGCGCGCGGGCTTGTTTCCCGGGGCTCGGTGTTACATCCCAAAGTTGTCCGGGGTCCGGCGTGCCTTGGGAAACATCCCCCCGGCCCCTGCCGAGCGCAGGCGATCGCGTCCGACGGCGGCGCGGCCCGTCTGAGGCCAAGTTACAAGAGCCTCAGACAGCGGACGTCACTCAGCGAGCCCCTTAAGAGTTTCCGGGACGTAACCGCAGGAAGACGCGATATCGGCCCCCTTTGCCGGGTTTGGGCGCCGGTCGGGGCGCTTGGGTTTCCTGTACCTTGGCGCTTTTTTTTTTCTCTCCCTTGATTCTCGGGGATTAGATGTTGACGGTCGGCGGGGCGATTTTACGTGGTGTGTGTTTGAAATTGATTAATAATTGGGAGGTATTATTACAGTCACTATAGAAATTATTAAATTTAAAAATGAAATTAAAATATTTTCACAGTTTAAATCGAAGTTGAAATATTTTACTCGGAAAGTCCGCGGAAAAAGTAAATAATAAGAATAAAATAAACGGAATTGATTATTCGTTTGAATAATTGGTGCTTTTATACGAGTTCAGCACATTGGGAGCGGTTCGTTTGAATAGTTCCCCCTTACCTGTCTGCGCCATATAGATGCAAAGACTATCTTAATAAGCAAATCAATCGTTCAATCAATTTCTCCGTCTCGCTCCCTCTTCTTTCGCGAGCCTTTCAGCATGCAAACGACGTCTGTACTATACCTCCTCATCCCTTTTACGCTGCTTTACATCCCCGGGATCTTTACTTCCGCTTTGACGTTCGATATTTGCAAGTAAATTACTCCATGGATGCCGACCGGCTCTTTCCCCCCTTTTTTTTTTATCTTCTTGTTCCTTCCTCTGTCTTTCCGCGGAGTCTTTTTTTCCCTCGCGCCCTTATTGCTTCCTTGAGAACACCTTTTGAATTTGACACTTCGGCGGGTCGTTTGCGTTTTCCGGATCGCTGATTCGGAATGCATAATTTTCTTCAAACTGCGTGCGCACTTGAACTTGACGATATCTTGCTCGAAAACATACTTGTTTTTGAATATATTCGCCGTATTAAGGAGTTGAGAATCATTTGAAAAATTACTATATTTACGTAAATTACGTCACTATTAGGTTGATAAATCAAACCTGTTGGGACATTGCCATAACTATTTACGAATCTAATGAAGCCTCAAACTCTTTTTAACTCGACATTTACCAATACATACCTCGTTTTATTAAAACCCAGCGCAATGGAAGCCTTATTTGCCTTCGGTTCATCATCCGAGAATCTCGAAAACAGCCCGAAAATTGGAAAAATTTCTGCCTCGGATCTCCCAGCACAGAGCGGAGTAAAGAAGCCCCCCCTCCAAAATCAGTATTCAGGAGGTACCCTCGCTCGCCGCTCATATCGACTACTTCTCCCTCCAATTGTCCCTCGGCCCTTTCAAAAAGCCAAAAATGCAAAAATGTCCTCCGGGAAGTAGCGGCGTCGTGCGGCCCGCGTATACACGCTCCGCTGCCGGGCGGGGTGGGAGGGGAGTTCTGGGAGAACAAGGAACGTGCGAGCCTCGCATAGATTAGAGAAAATTCGCGGCGGGGGGAAGGGAGAGGAGCGGCGCGGCGGGAGCAGCAGCAGCCTTTGGGCGGTGCATACATAAATTATCGAAGGAAACATAATTCAAAGAGGATGTGCCGCGGGCTGACATCTATTCTAAGCTCGGAGCGCCCTGGTACACGCTTATACTACCTACACGATCGCGCGCCCGGGCATAATCTTATCTGCAGCTTTTTAATCTCGGGGCCGCGTGCCTGCTTTGTGCTCGGCCTTTTTTTTCGCAAATATTAAATCCGGACAAAGGCCCGCGGCCGTTTTGATCTATGGGACGGTTTTTTGGAAAAAAAGATGCTTCGCGGCTCAGACGTTTCTCGGCTTCGTCGGGTTGTATACAAATTTAAGAAGCTTTTCTCTTATTTCGTTATACGGCTCTTTTACGTAGGTTAGTAAAAAATAAATGATGTAGTTTTAATGAAGTTCTGTAAGTAACCCTGGGGTGCAACAGTTAGTGGTAATAAAAGTGTGAATTGAACACTGTAATAAATTATATAGAATAGAATGATTTTCTTTTTTCTACTAGGTTAATTAAAATTTTCTATGTTCAAGTCATTAATAAAAATTGTCATTGTTCATAATACTAAATGTTATTTTATGACCGCCGAAACATTTTCCAAGCGATAGATGTATCAAAGTTGTGATTACTTTATATATCAAAAATCCCCGTTCAAGTTCATTCCAGCGCAAATATTGAAACTCCATCCTATATACATCCGAAATTCCCGCACAAAGCCGCGCTGCTCAATACATTCCTCCGTAAGGCTAAAAATGAAGGGACCGCGCCGTGGCGTTTTCGTCAAACACCTCGACGCCCCCCCCGACGTCGGCGCCAAAACTTGCTTTCTCCTCGGTTCTCTCTGGCCGCTTCCGGCGCAGCCTTTCCGCGAGCGACGTCGAAACACGGCGAGGGAACGACTGCTGTCCGCGACTTTTCAGCCAATGGAAAAGGAGTGCGCGCGCGTTGCCTAGGCTTTTCTCCATTAAAATGGGAAAATCGTCGGGGGGAGAGGTGGTCGAAAAGAACCTGCCAAGCAGCAGCGCGGCACATACGGCGCACAGAGGAGGGCATCCGCACACTCGCGCGAAATTGCAAGAGGCAAAAGGGAGAGAGAGAGAGAGAGAGAGATAGAGAGCCGCTGCAGGAGAGTGTCCTGCGCGTACGTCGAGAAATTCAATTTCCGGTCAGCGGCGGACGTCAAGCGCTCCGGGGAAAACAACTGTCAAGCGATTGCGCTGTCTAAACGCGCACCGCCGCGGCGGCGGCGGCGGCGGCGGCGGCGGCCGGGCGCACTGTTTACCGGAATTGTGTCATGAGCAAAGCCTGCCGTTGTCGGTGTACGGCCTGCCCCCGTGAAACTGCGCTCGCCGAGCCGGGCTCTCCCGCCTGCTGCCGGAGTCCTTTCAATCGGCCGAGCTAACTGTGATATATGTATGGCGCTCGGCTTTTGCGTTTTTCTTCGCCGAGCTTTCGCCGCGGTCGGTTTTGCGCCGGTGGCTCCTTTCGCTGATTTTACCTGCGACTGACTGGGACTGCGATCGAGGAGAATGCGCGTGTCAGCTTTTTTTCTTTAACCCTTAAAGGACCGGGATTTCACAAATTTTAAAAGCTCATAATTTGTACTGAAAAGTAATCTGAGTTCCCCAAGTTAGAAACAAACCAAGGTCGGATGTTGGCGAGTCAGACCATGATGCCTCAAGGCGTTATCCCGGCCCGGGAGGGTAAAAGCCCATGTTAAATTTTGAAAATTTTTTTAAAAAGTTGATAAAAATGTTTGAAAGACCTTATTATCAAGGCTTTAAAATGTACAGATATAGGTTTTCGAAGTGGCTGAATACAAATCTGCAGTCAGAATTGTAAAATACTTTTTGAATTAAATTTGATATTTTTCACTGATTATAGTTGAAATAATCTGTAAAAGCATACCAAGGCTTGAAAATATTCAAAGACTGATATTCAATGACATCGTGTTCAATGACCCCAATAAGGAAGCACTTTGGTCCTACTTTAACTACTCAGAAAAATTATGACGCTTCAAGGCGTCATCCCGGCCCCCTAAGGGTTAAAGAATGTGTATTAGTTTTGTTCAACCTTTAGAGGACGAGATGGCCCCTATACGGGCCATGCCCATGATAGACTATGATAGTTTTTACCTATGTTAGTTTCGAGATATCAGATATCATCTTTACCCAATTTCTATAGAAAAGCAAGAAAAATAAAAAATCCCAAATTCCCGTCCTCTAAAGTTTAAAATACATTTTATTCGAAAGAACGAACTTGTTCATTTTACTTGAAAATATAAAATTTTTGAGCAGGTCGTTAACGAGATTCAAGATTAATCTCCCCCTAAATGCAAATCCTCCCAACGAGTGAAATCCGGCGAATCTTCCTAATAATAGACCCGAAACTCGCCTCTACTCGAGGGTAGCAGCTCTCGCGAACGGCGTGCCCAGCTATATTTCGGCCATCACGACGACCAGCCGCATTACACGGCCGCCGACAAAACGCTTAATCGAATCCCGAGCGGCAATAAAAGGCCCCCGCCCGTTATAATTATAACGCGGCGAAGTACGTCGGGGAAGCGTAGTATTCGGCGCAGTCCAAATCGGGATTATAGGCGCGGGTGGCGGCCGCCGCCGCCGCCGCCGCCGCGTGCCTGCCGGGATATTGCGGCTACGCGGCGAGCATCGACATCACCGCTCATTTCGAGCGCGCCGAGCATTTCCTCGGAGGTCTATTCGAGACGTGCCCCGCCGCCGCCGCCGCCGCCCCGCGTGCGTTCGGTCCAGGTTTTGCCGACGGTGCGTGAATTACAGGAGGGTTGCCCGGGGGGCACGGGAGACGAGGAGATGGTATTAGAGGCGTCGATGACGCTGATCCTTCCAGAACTACGTGATTTACTTTTCGATTGCCGGCTCCTGCAAGGGCTGCGGGCTTTCCGAGTGTCTTATATAGAGGATCGTCGGGGAAGAGCGGAAAAACTTTTCATTGTTGCTGAATACTTTATTTGGGGGGGTTAGTCAAAGGGGGATCGAGTTTTCAACGGGATTTACCTTCGACGAAGAGTTCAAGTAGCTGCGATTATGCTGAATAAAATGATTTTAGTGTAAATATGAGGTTTTCCGAAAAATACAAGGGAAACGGTATGATTTTGCTTTATAAAATTATTGAATTAATTTAATATTTTAGAAGTAAAACTAATGGTTTTAAGTTTTAATTACAAATATATTGACTTAAAGTAAGTTAATTACGTCAGAAATAAAATTGAAATACTGTTGAAAAACCGATTGTTTACAAATACATTCTTCTAAATTAGATTCATTAAAAGCACAGATTTTGCTAAGCGTTGGCTGTGTTAACATTTTTTTAAAAATCTTATTAGATTGCAAATTCAGAACGGCAGCTTTTTACTAACGAAAAATGCTTTGTATAAACGATAGGAATAATTTTATCACTTTTTCGAGAAAGTCTAATCGATATTCATACTCTTTCGCGGAGAGTAGTGGATTGGAAAACGTGCTATGAAAATTTATGCGATATTAACAAAATAGAATAGGTAGATTGAAAGTGCCGTGCAACCCAGCATCGAGGTTTACAAATAATTTAACCTTCACTTAATTATTAAAATGAACTGCTTCACGAGCATAATATTTCAAAAGTTTATTAACTACGTTTCAGGTAAAGAAAAAGGGGGAATAAGATGCCGATAAATGAGGAGTCATCCGCGAAGCTCCTCCGAGACGCGATTTTTCCTGCCATTGGGAAGTATGAATAATACGAGGATCCTTAGGCGACGACGAGATTCTTCACTCTGTTCGCGTAGCTTTTTTTTCAGCGAATTTTTCATCGAGCAAGGAAATGGTCCACAAGGAGAAAAATGCTGTTTTATCGAAGAATTTTTAGCTAAGAATCTTTATATTTCTTCAATTTTACAACTGAATTCTCTAAAATGCGCAAATGAGATTAAAAAAACATTAATTGTCACATTTAAGAATCTATTAAAAAAACTCAAATAGTCTACATATTAATCTGCCTCAAAAAAATCACGTGATAAAATATCCCCGAGATTCCCATCATATTTCTCCACTACGTTCCTCATTCTCAGTCGTGTAAACAACCCACCCACCGAAAAAAAAAAAATGTAAGAAGCGAACGTCGTCTCTACACTCACTTACGCAAGTCTTAGTCGAATCCACTCGCCCGGCTGATGCATCCCGGCGATTTTTACACGGATTTACATATCGACCGATCAAAAGCGGATCAGAAAGGCGCCCGCCGCCGCGAGCGTCTTTTCACGCGCGCGTCTTGTAAATAAGCTCGGCGAACTAAGCCGGTTTTCCGCGCGGCGACAAAACCGATGGCTTGCGGATAATAATCCAGTTTGCCGGCAGGAGGAATCGAAATCGAAACGGATTATTCGACCGTGGAGCTCGGGAGGGAAGGATAACGGAGGAGAGGAGGAATTTAAAAGGATGAGGACGATTAACTCGTAATCTTAATGAATTAAGAAATGAGGCTTTTGGCTGGGTTTTCCGTTTTTTTAGAAGTAAATTTCCGGATTAGAAAGATTTTGTAGAAATTCGAATTGATAAACTTGAAAGGGGGCACTTTTTTAATATTTCCACTTACGAGACATACTTCAATTGGAAAAGAAAAGATTGACAATTTATAATGATTAATTTATAATCCTCTTTGCCCTACAAATGCTGATATATACTTATAAAAATTTTAAAAATCTTATTATTAATCGCCGACTACTTAATTAAATCTAATCAACTCACTTTCACCAAAAAATTTCATCTCTCACCGTTCTCTCCGTCGAAAATTTTTCCCCCCGACGTGAAATCATTAATTTGCATAATAAGCTCCGCGATATGGCAGCAGTCTACAATTAATGATAATTATAAATGAAAAGTAACCCGGCGATCCCCTCCCTCCGACAAAATCGAGAGTCAATTCCGCCGTCGATCGATTAATCGCGCCGATTTCGGCGGGGCTTTTTTTGTTAATATCGACTGCGCAGCTCCGTGGCTCGTTAATATTCCTCAAGCCTCGGCATCATTACGTCTAAGCAGCTGTCTTCTCTCCCCCTCCCCTCCCCCCTCCGAGGCTCGCGCCGCGCTCATATATCTTTTTAACGTTTCGCTATCCATTCTTGTCTTTCTTCGATTAGCTTGCCTTTATTTTTCACGCGCCGCGGGGAGCTGCGCAATCATTCCGCCTTTCTGACCCCCTTTCTCGCGTGCTTTAATTCGCCGCTTCGCTATTTATTATCGCGGCTTTGTTTCTTTTGACAGTCGAGAGGCTCGTTTTATCAGCCGATAGATTGAAAAATATCGGGTTGGGGCTCGTGACGCTTTGGCAGGACGGTAGGACGAATTTTTAATCTGGATAGTTTAAAATTTTAAAACATAAATGTTCGTTTGCTTACTCGTTGATTGTAGTTTATTTTTTATGAAATTATTGAAACATTTACTGCTCACAGAGAACTATGGAGGTTTCACCATGCCGGACCAATCTGTATGATTACTACTTACTTAAGAATCTCCTTTGAGTATAACAGTAAGTAAAAAGTTACGAAATTCAAATTTTCTGCCCGGCAAAAATTGTACCTGCTTCTATTATTTCCAGACTTGACAGAAGTCGCTCGAGCATTCGCGTCTTAATAAGTTTACTCCCGAACCCGAAATAATTATTTTCGCCAGATTAGAAAGTTTCTCGGTATTCTTACAAGGCGCAAAAGCCCGGGACGAAAAAGTTTGATCGCATTCTAAGCCTCCTAATCTCCTCTCCCCCCGACCTCTGATTTTTCTCGGGGCGCGCATTTATTCCCCATTACCAAACAGCGGCTCCTCCGTCGGGCCTTCTTTCCACGCTCCTTTATCTCTAATCCTTCGGCATTCCTGGGGCGGCTCGATCAGGATTACGTATTCGCCGGCTGCGCGTGCAGGAGCGCTTAGGGAAATTCAGAAAGCACCTCCGAATTCCAAGCCGCGCTCTGGAATCCTTAATTAAAGCGCGAAAAAAATCCGCACCGCTGTCTTCATTAAGGATTCCCGCTCCCTCTACCGTTCCTCCTTACTCTTTCGCGCTTCTTAGCCAGCGGAGTGTTTGGACTTCGGGTCTCTTTTATTCGTCATGCCTTATTGCGGCCGAATCGCGCGGGTTAATGCAATTGCTCGGAGCTGTGATACGCTGATTGAATTTTATCTCATGCGTGGCGAATCGGATGGTGTACATATTTTTATATTTTTTTCAGTAGACTTGTAGGTAATTCCACGTGTGAATTATTTTGGCCAGCGATCTTAATTAAGATTTATTACTTTCCTTTTTGCAATTAGAAACTCTAGAGGTATAGTGTAAAAAAGAATGAAATCATTTTACAAACAGGAATGAGATGCATTTATTTTACTGGAACTTGTACAGATAACGAAGAAAAAACTGCACTTTGGAATCCAAAACAACAAACTGATTATGAATTTGAAAGATATGTAGTTTTATATGAAGGATTCGCAATAAAATTATCAAGCGAAAATGAACCAGACGCATACGCAGCAAACACAAGCACAGGAATCAAATTTGAATTAACTAAACAATCCGAAATATCAATTTGTGGGTATACTTTATTTAATATAGAACACCCAAAATTATTTATTTTAGAAACAGAAAAAGGAAAGACATTTGTTACTAAAAAAGAATTAAGTATAAAGGACATATTACAATCAGTATACATGAATACAAAACTTTTAACTTTTTCGGAAAAATTAAAGGACAATTTTGCAACATTATATAGAGATATCATTTTACATCGGTGTTTATTAGAGCAGAAGGTGTTAAAAAACTCTCTTATATTAGCTTCTATTAAACCAGATGAATTTGCTCAGGTAATAATGAAAGAAGATGGTTATATGAGTGTACTAGCTGGAGAAGTAGTACACATAATCAAGTGCCAAAGTATAAAATGTGAAATTAGAGAAAGAAAAGAATGTTACTTAGAATTACCAGTAACAAATTTTCATTAATAATATTTAATTTTGAATACATTTTTAATTGTTTATTCTGTTCTTATTATTATAATTTGTTTCTGTTTCTTCTTCTCTTTAAAGAGTCGATGCTGTAGGGTTGGTATTCGATGAAAGTTTATCAATTTTCATTGAAGTTAACTGTTCATCGTCCTTTCTTGAAGACTTCCTTGTTGTAAGATGTAAAAGTAGATTTGTTATCAACTTTAAACATTATTGGTAAAACTCTGTTACATGTTGTTTCTGTTCCAATAGAAGTCAATATTTTTGTTTTTGGAGCTAAATAAATACGTGAATATTTATAGTATTGTAAATTTCATTATTTTAATAGTACAATTTCTTACTTTTCCTTTGCTGTTGAACTCGAGCGGACTGGAAAGGACGCTATGGGCCTTAATAATCCAAAAACACTTCACAATTTGTTCAAAATATAAATTTATTGATCCCCAAAATTAATTAATAAACGAATTTATTTTAAAGTTAATTATCAAACAATTGATTTGAGTGTGAAATAAACTTTTAAGTTACAAATTGATAATCGAAAAGTCACAAACGAATAAGTTACAACTCAAGAATAATAGTACCGAATGAGTTTAAGAGAGTACCAGTGTTTGAATGAACTGGTCGTCCGGGTGGAGTAGACTAAAGACTTAACGAAAAGACTAAACTGAACTGAACTCGCTGTTGCTCATTGTTGCTGCTTTTATAGTCTTTAAATTATTGATTTATTGATTGAAAATGCCTTTTGCGACTGTTCAGGAATGCTATTGTTCTTTTAAAAATAGCTTAGTAAATTGATATTTTCTTATTATTTAAGAAAATTAATAAAGTAGCGTCAATTGACTATTCATTTATGTTCCTAAAATTATTATCTACTAAAATATAAATAATCAAATAAACCTATTGTTAAATGACAAAGTTATTAGCAAAGTTATTAAATTAATTAATTTAAACAGAAATAATTATTTTATTATTTATTTGTATTTATTTCTTATAATAATTCATTTATTTATTAATGAATTTTAATATTATTTATTAAAAATTAAATTTAGTTAATATTGTACACACGTATATCTATATTTGTCAATCAATAACTGAACAATCAATAATGAAATCTTATGCTTTTCGTGACTTACAGATGTACGTACGTACGAAAGATAGTTTAATAATTATTATTCTATATATAAATTTTTATAATTCACAACAATAGTTTTCATCTTTTTTTGCATTTCTATGTTAAAAAAATTTTATTCTGAACTGTATAACTTGTTAAAAAGCTCGCTTTTCTCGCTTGTATCAACAAATGTTTGCTATGGAGTTGTTAATTAGGACGCGTCCGTTTTAATTACTTGCATTACTCTATTTGTACTACTACGCTTTAAATCTACATTTCACCTCGCCACTCTCCGAAGCTACGGCAACGAACAAATTTCAAATTGAAAGAAACAAAGCACCGGGCGTCCTAAAACCCAGCAGGGCACACAGTAGGAAAATTGAGTTTCCCGATATCCACTCTCCGTCCGTGGGAAACTCTTCGTGAAATTCGCGCGAGTTTTCGCCCCCCCCCCCACCCCCCGTTCCTCCTCCTTCTCCTCCTCCTTCCTCGCTGCGGCCTTTGTCTCGGACCCTCGCTCGCTCAAGCGGTGAGCTGTATAGAGTAGTTAGGCTCGTATTACATTTTACGCGACGTGCCGCATTAATTTATTATCTCGCACGAGCGAGCGAGTCCCGTGGCTTCCTTTAGCGGATCGCGCCGGCCGTCGTTAAGGCGCTAAGGTAATTATAACTCAACTCTCCCGCGTCACTCGAGAACTATGCAAAGCCAGAGCAGCGGCGGCGGCGGCGGCGGCGGCGGGAGCTTTTCGCCCCGCCGTCGATGTCTTGCCGCGGTATAACGAAGATCGCCTTGCGGACTGGAGATGGATGTAGATCGATGGCGCCGCGTTTTATCCAAGCTGTTGCGGCTGGATGCTGGTTAAGTTTCCTGCGCCGATGGTTTTGGACTTTCCTCGTTATTGATTGCCGCACGAATTACGTTTTATTTTGCGAGAGGAATGTGTGCTTTGGGGGAGTGAAGTAAAAAAGGCGGGTTTGCGCTTCGAAGCTCGAGGAATGAAAGTAAATTACAGAGTGCGCACTTTCGTTGAATAAAAAGAAATGTTTTAGCGAATCGCATTCGGATAATCGGGATGGAAATTTTATGCTCCACAAAACAGTCGATACTATTAACATTTAAGATTATCTGCCTACATTCGTTTTTAATGTTTTGTTTTCAATAATATATATATTTTATTCGGAAATACACCTGCCTTTGTCACATAAAATCCATAAATCTGCGTGCCCGGTGCACCGAATTCATATACGTAATTATTATTCACATTTTACGGTGTATAAAATTATTTCAACAATAAAACAATGAACCCGTAAAATATGAACAAATAAAGTATACACCATCAAATTTTAGGTCCTTGCTACCAAAAGAACGCAGTAAAATAATACTGTCAATCATTTCCGAAACAGTTTTAAAAAAAAGAGAGACGAGTGAACAATTCGTCGAAACTCCCGGCGAAAGCCGCAAATTACCGTCTCATTTTCCGAGCGACTAGCATCCCCCAAACAAGCCTCCCAGCCTCGGCAGTCAGCGCCGCGAATTATAGCGCGATATAAGTTCGGTTCGGCTCTCGTCTTCAGTTTCTCCGTCTCGTCGTCCTCCTCCTTCTCCTCCTTCTCTCCTCAATTTCGTCGTCGTCGTCGTCGTCGTCGTCGTCGCCGTCTCCGCCTTTGGTTTCGCGCTGCTTGCCTCGCGCGCGTATCCCTCGAGGCGGGCGCGCGCGCCGGCGAGGCAGCAAGCTCCTCTACTTAACATGCCCGCGAGTCTCGTATATCAGCGAGCGAGCGCCGGATACTGTTTCAAAATGATCGAACTGTCGGCCTGGGAATTGCCTCGGATTAAACTCGAGTAAAACAGCGAGAGAGAATTTCATGTCGAGCCGGTATTAATTCGACGTTTTCTTTCATTTTACGCCAATCCTTGCGGGCTCCTTCTCGCGGGCGTTTATCGACTTCCTTCGAGGGGGGAAGGCGCAGTTAACGGTAGGGGATTACGTTTCGGTTTGAGGCTTTTATTATAAGGATTGTTATCTGTATTAGGTAATGGTAATGCCTGCAGTGTTAATCAATACAGAATTATAGAGACGTAAGTCAACGCTTAGTGAGGTGTAACTAATATTTTTAGACCATTAATCTATCTCTTATTAATTTAATTAACTTATCTATGATTTAAATTAAAATTTCAGTGTTTCTAAAATATGTAATGCAATAGTTACTAAATCAACTACGCTTGTTTCTGACAAATTCATATAATTTTAGTCTTTATATTTATTCATGATTCAAATGCAGTTTTGACAGCAACAAGTAACGTAAATTCGTCTATTTAACACAACTGCACACAGCTACTAGAACTAAATCACGCACTCCTATTTGAAGCTTTTCCTCTGAATCTTACAACCCTACCAAGAGTATTTAGGTCACGCGAAACTGAATTAAAGCTTAATATTCAGCACCCCGGCGTAAAAAGAAGCTCCGGCAGGCGTCCCCCCTCAACAACGAGGCGACCTCGAAAAAAAAGAAAAAAAGGGACGTCGACGTGTAGACCAGCGCGTACATCCCGAAAGAGGGCGCCGGAACTTTCCCTGAGGGTAGCATGTGCCGGCCTTCCCTTAACACAATTCCGAGTCGCTCCCAGCGCCTACATAATGCAGCCGCTCGCGCGCCAAAGTCGCTCGGGCCGCCATAAAAAATCCAGCAAGCGCGCCGGATGGAACGCGTGTCGCTGTACTCGCGCCGCGCGCCCCGACTTATTATTAACGACAGGGGGGCCGCGGCGATAATTGCCGCCGCCTGGTGTTTTTATCTTTTGAAGAGCGCGCGCGCCTACGCCGTTTGTTTTTGCGAGGTGTGTTCATTTTTTCAAGGGAGGCGCGCGCGAACGGCCACGGGAAACATTATTTTCCGCGGCTTTTTTGAGGTTGCGACGGTTCGGGGCGGGAGGAAAGTGGGGAAAAGTGCGTTTTGTAACAATTCGGGATTCAAGTTTTTTTTTTTTTTTTTTACGGAAGGCAAAAAAGTGTTTAATTCTTTAAATGGACTAGTTTTTAATAAAGTTTGTGAAAAAAACTTAAATATATTAGATAAAAAATGGAAAGAGATAACAAGAATATATATTATAAACAAATAACGACTTTTGATTACTCTACTTTTAGAATTGCTAATCTGCAATGCAAACATTTATTGCCTGAAGTTAACCGTCAATTGTTTAATGATACATTTCAAATGAGATAAAAATTAATAAATTCATCTGGCAGTATGCGACGGCGTTTTAATGAACTTTAATTTATCCGTGTTGTTGTAAGTGAAAGCCCGTGAATGTCCTCTGATAGGTTGACTGATCACTCTCATTAAATCGTGTAAACGCCAATTAGCAATATGAAAATTGACATGGAAATCGAACCTACGGAAGAATATCACGATCTTAATTCCTTTGGAATACCATTTCAATTTTGAATTTACGTTTGCTTAATTTACTTACGAAACTGTTAGATCATTTAATTAAAGTGTAAGCTTTAATTATTGGATGTCATATTGCAGTAGCATAGTTTATCGATTTAGATTTTAAGAAAACTATCGTCACCGGGTTTTGGTAAAGAGAAATATGACAAAGGTTCTTTAAACATTCTTTTAGGTACATCTTGTCGGTCGTAAGAAAATTTACATAACCGTTACGTAAACGCATAAAATAAGAATAAAGCATAAACAGTTTACGTCTTGAATGCAAAGTAAATCTGGTCCATTCAACTTTCATAGTTTCTTTACTGCCTATAAAAAATTAGAAAAATGCATTTCTATTCTTCTGAAAGGCAACAATGTACTTCAAAAAACGTCAATAAAACCACTTTTCAACTTCCTCGCAGCCGACTTGAAAGCTTCAACTTAAAGTCCCTCGCAAAAGCGGGCGTAAAACTATAAGCAAAAGGCAGAGAGAGAAAGAGAGCTGCGCGCATCATCTCCGCAAAAAGACAAAGAAGCCCGAAGACGTTCGGAATGAAAAAGAGCGCGAAGGGATGTCCGAGATTTCCAAAGGACCAATGGACATCGGGTCACGTTTCGCGCGGCCGAAAGCCTTGGGGATATCAAACTTTCAGTCTGATACATCGGGCGCCCGGCAACTTCTCACTTCCATTCCTCCCCCTCACCCCCCTCCTATCTGCGCAAGCTGCAGCCGCCGACTGATCAGCCGCTATTGTAATCCGAAAGGCAAAGGGTCGCCTCCGCCGACGCTCGAACTGCAATTGGTCACAGAGACTTTGGATATTCTTGGCCGAGGGTGAGATGTGCTTGAAAAGGGGATATTCCTTGTAAGGGAGGAGCTTCTTGCTTTATTTCGGAAGTGGGAAGATTTCTTCTTTTGGAAATAGGTTTTGTTACTATTTATGTTGGGGTAATAGTAAGAGCTCGAGCGCAGTTTTGGGAACTTGATTTTATTTGTCGTAATCTTTTCTTTTTTCATTGCAAAACTTGTAAGTGTTGCACGTTTTCAATGCATCGAACTATAGTTTTAAAGTAAACTACAGTTTTAAATCAATGAACTATACATCAACTACGTATATCCTTGTGGTAATCTGTTTCATTGTTTCGCCGAAAGCGTTTCACGAGTACCAAAAAAAGGGCAAATCTAGCCATCTTTTAACATTTAAATTACTGCCAGGCTAAATTCAAATAATTATCTGACGGCGGATATTCTTCAGATTACTTGTGCAAAAAGAAGCTCCACGTATATTATATTTGATTTTAACATTTAATTCTATTTTAAAACGCAATTAAACAATCAAATAAATAAAACATTGAAAACGCAAAATTGCAAAGAACTTTGGCATGGAAATGAATAAAAACACGTTGCTCTGCGAATCGAGCTTTGAGATTGAATGAAAATATAAACAAAAAGCTCGACACGCGTCATTCGCCCACGTATCCTTTCAAAGCATATTCCCGAAGATGTCCCATTCAATTTAATACATAATTCAAAATCATTCAGCTGTGTTTGCGCAAATATTTCATTTGTAAACGAACAATTTTGTTAAAATCTTTGTTAAAAAAAAAAATAGAAATGTAATAAGCTAGATCGAATCTCATACTTATCAGAAAAGACGCTTTGAAAGCTATTTAAAAAGCTAAAATAAATCAATTTCCCCCATAAAAATCAATCAGAACAAAGCCAGCCCGCGGGACCCACGACATCTCGCCGCAATCGCCCACCTCATCAGGCCGCGCTAAATTAATATCTCAAACTAACCGCGAGAGGATCGCACGAGGCACACACTCTTTAAGCGAGGGGGGAGCGACAAACGGCTCAGCAATATAACATGCGCCTGGAGCCCGGGCCACGCGTCAGGCGCAGCGACACTTGCTCAATCATCCGGCAGGCGTGCGCGAGCTGCGCACTGCTGCTGCTGCTGCCGCTGCTGCTGCTGCTGCTGTCTGCCAGACATCGACTCGTTCTACTTAGCACTGCTGAGCTACGTGTGCGGCTGTTGGGCGGCTAAATTGTCGGCGGAAAAATCGAGGCTTTGGTCGGCGGGGCGAAGTGCTTTTATGGCTTGCGGATGACGTGGATAAAATGTTTGGTTTATTTTCAGGGGGATTTAATGTTTAATTTATGATGCTGTACGGATTCTCTGGAAATTCTTGTAAAATGAAAATTTGATTGTATCCTTCGCGAGGAAAAAGAGTATAAAGGCTCTTGCAGTCGTTTTATTAAAAAAAAAAAAAATTGAACTCCTTTACTTGGATAAACTTCCTTTGTTTGAGAAATTTAACGTTTAATATTTCACTTGATAAGTTTCCCAAGTAAAAAATCTGAAAAATTTTTTCTACATTACTTCTTAGACAGCGGAATTCTGAGCTGCTTACCAACTGAAACTTTGTTTGTTCGGCAAAAAAGAAAGAGCCGCTATTCTTCCAACTCGAAAAATAGTTTTATCATGACGTTCAACTACTTCTCCTTCCTCCCGTAATTTTATTTCTCCCTCGTAATATAATTCCGGTATAACAGGGAGTTATTCTCTCGAATCAATTAAGCGATATCTTTTTTCGTCTATAAAACCCGCTAAAATAATCCATAAAGCAGCCCGTTAAAGGAATCACGGATCGGGTGGTATTAATCTCGAAAACGGCCGGGCGTTAAAGCGGCCCCTCGGCCGCAATAAAAGGAGAGCTCGAGCCTCTTACCGAGCTGTCGAACGATTCAATTTGAAAATCATCGAGGGAGAGAGAGGTGGCGCAGATAAACCGGCGATGCACCGCAGGCGGATTATCGACGGCTCTCGGCGTTAGGGTGGAATGCGGGCCGCCGGCATTGGATTACGCGACGCTCGAATAACAACGGGGAAAGGGGGGCCGCCGCGTATACATTGGCCGGCCGGAATGGTGGACTTTCGGTCTGCCGAGACGCTCGATTGTCTTTTATGGATGTCTTTAAGCGCCGCGCTATTTGGGTATTAAGCTTTGGGGGGGTTTATGCGGAGTTTCCAAGTTTAGCGAGCTGTTTCTAGATTTAGATTTTTAATTTAAACTAGTTCGTATGTTTTCGGCAGTGGAAAAATTGATTGTCTTTCAATGCGTATAAAAAATGAAAATTAGTATAACTGCCAAAAGTATATTTTCTGTTTAAAACACCTAAATTTACCCTACTTTCTAAACGGAACTCAAAAACGCCTAAACCTTATACGCCCCTCATCAAACTCGAAATTATTTCATACGTACACGCACTCGGAGTCCTCTCGCTTGTCATAAAAAAAGGCCTCTCCTCTGATCAACCCCTCGTAATTCCACACTCCTCGGCTCTCCAATAGAAAAGACTCGCTCTCGAGCTTCCCATAAAGATTCGTCTCCTCCCCTCGGCCGGAGAGAGAATGAGCGCCGTTTATATATATATACATATATATTTCGCGCGCGAAAAGAAAATATCGGGTATCAAATATCAGGCCGCGCGTGCAAATAGCAGCTGCCGGTGCAGAATTAAATTCCGACGAGACACCGAAGCGCACTGACCTCGCTTGCTTTTTGCCTCCTTGAATACCTGCGCGCGAGCCCAAAGAGATTGAAAATCCCGGCGATCGCATTGTTATTCGCTTGAGTGCGAGATGCGCGAGAGAGAGAGAGAGGGAGAGGGAGAGCTACGGAATTCGCAATGCGAGAGAGGCTGCAGACAAGCTGCACCGCTGTCGCTTTTTTAATAAGGCCGTTTCGTCGATGCCGGGGTGCCTCGCGAGGATTTTCTTTTTTCTTTTCTTTTTTCGAGGCATCCGATGGGAATGATAGTCGGGTTATTATGTGGAAGTATTTTTCAAAGTTTGGCGAGGGTATACATTTTTAAACTATGCGCGATATTTTTTGTTAAAAGCGGGCCGTTTCCGCTGGAGAAAGGCCGTAGATTCTGATGTAGTATATATTTCCTGGAATTGTGTACAGTGGAAAAACAGGAGCATTCAAAAATCACGTGCGACACTGTTATTGTACAAAGTTTGTTCAGCTCACTCAGCTGGTAGAGACACGTAGTGCAGCGTAAGAAAACTCGAACTCGGACTTGGAGCGCTGCTCCTTTCAAATACGAAAGGAGCATTCTCTAATAGGAGTGTAATAAAGAAAAAAAACTCTTACACAATCTTGTTTTTGATTAATTGTTAAATTTCAAGTTTTTTCTACGTCTTATCATTTTCGTTACAACGAGACATTGCTAAATAAAGAAATATTGAAATTTGATTCTCCAAATTATCCTAAGTAACCACCATCCATTATCCTTATTTCAGCATTTTAATCCTTCTCTCTCACTATCCTCCCTTCGCAAAAGATCGAATTGTATTTTTAATAATAAAAATCTTCGCCGCAGCCCCGCCCCTCGCCTCTCGACTCTTTTACGCGGTTTGTTCGCCAAAGAGGTTTCCGGGAGCCGCTGTATTTTATTTGCAAAGCTTAGCCCCCGCCCGCGAATTTATTTCTCTTTCGGCGCTCGAACCCGAGAACAGCAAGGCCGCGATCCTAATCCGGCCGCTTTCTCGCGCGCAAACGGAAATAGCTCGGCGAAATCAGAGGAAAAAAGCCTGGGCCGCGCTCTCTCTCTCTCTTTCTCTCTCGGAGCGCGCGGCTTGGCCTTGTTACAACCCCGGGACGTCGGCCGATGGCTGGGACTGATAAATTTGACAACGTCGTACACAGCTACAGCGGCGGCCGATCCGAGCCCCGAGATAGGCCCGGCTACAGCGCTTGATTCTCGTGTAATTGTGCGCTCGCTCGAGCGAGAGCCAGTTTTCCAATGGGATTTCCTTGGCGGAATTGAAGCCCGCCCCCTCCCCCCCCCCCCCCCTTCCCGTCGCTGTAAGACGTAATTGGGGACCGCTGCCGCGGGAGCGCAATTTTTGCTTCGGCGGAGAAAGCTGGTGTGTGCTCGCTTAGAAATATTGCCGAACGTTCTTTGGGGCTGGAAATTTTGAGATTGCTCGGGTGGCTGAGTGGACTGTCGGAAAAGTTTCATGGAAATGGACGAATGGAAAATGATGTAATTTTACAAATTTTACAAAGTATTCATATAAATTTAATTCATATAAACATTTTTCAATTTTTTATAAAGAAGCCACTTTTTGTGCTTGACGAAAACGTAATGCTGCTCTTTATTACGTATAATACATTCTCAAACAATTTGTTTGTGAAGTAAACATCGACTTTTAAAAAGGTACGCTTACATATAAATATATACCTCCACTTTTCGAAAAGCCCGTCGCATCCGAAATGCAGGAAAGCTCGGGGCAATGAAAAAGACAAACTCCGCTATTTATATTTGATATTTCGGTAAATTCTCGCTCGCCTTCCCTCGCACTCCTTAATAATTGCCACACTAATCTTGCCTCCTATACGGTATTTCACGACAATAAAGGAGTTAAGAGCCGGAATCGCCGCCGTCTGTCCGTTCCAGATTTCGTTCCCTCTTCCTCTCTCTCTCAGTGTATACTTTACGAGAGAGTAAAGGAACGACACTGTTCCAAAAGATCTCTCGGATCGCGGAGGCGAAGTGTGTCCCGAGATTAAGCCCGAGCCGACTCTCTCTCTCTCTCTCGCTTCCTCGGGGGAAGATATACCCCTTCTATCTCGCTGGCTGGCTCCTTGATTCACCGGGAAGGAAGCCGTTTAAAGGTTTTATCTCCGCGGCAGGTTCGGCTATATTTTTCTCACAGTTGGCTGCTCGCTCCTGCGGTCTCGAAAGCTAAGATCCTGGCGCAGCGAAAATTCCGACGGTGACTACTACCCCGTGTCTGCGACCGGAGCGCCGCGAAGAGAGCCGCGCGCTGTGCTCCTTCCATTAAGGAAAAGTTTTTAAAGGGACACACCGCGCGCCGGCCGTCGTTCGGGCTACTCGTCTCTCTGGTTGGCTTTATTTATTTCGAGGATTTTCAGCCCGCTGCCGCGGGAATTAAGGGGCTTTGGTTTCTTGAGCTCGATCGAGGAGATTGCTGTGCTTTTTCTCCGTCTCGCTTCGACTTTCCATTGCGATAATTTTGGTAATTATCTGATTTTAATTATGAATGAACTTTGAAAAAGCGTTTCAAACATGCTGAATTACATCCGTTGAATTAAAATGACTAAAATTATTTATAATAGACAAAATTACAAAATAGATAAATTATAGATCTACAACGTACTCTGTACAAGTACAAAAGCTGAATCAATTTTCTTTCAAAACATAAGAAATCCCGGTAAACTCCGATGCATCACCAAACCGAATAAAACAGCTCCTCTTCTAAAAAAAAAAAAAAAAGAAAAAAGAAAAACTGCCTTCTCGCGAAGCTTTTTTCCGAAAAAGCTATAAAACTAGAAGCCTATACGTTAGCGCGCGTAACAAGCTCGGCGCGCACGTGTGCGTGCGCGGTAGCACTTGCTGGCGGGGCAAAAAGCTTCGCGCTCGACTCGCCGGGCGATATCATCCACTCGAGCGCGCGGTGCGCGCGTCTGTTTTTTTTTTTCTTTTCCTTTTTCAGAAGCTCTCAGGACTCCTCGGAATATATATGTACGTTCGCGCGGGCGTTCGCGGAGTTTGAGAAAAAGCCGTTTTTCTGGGCCGCTCGCTCGGCGAGAGTGTTTGCCACGCTAATGTCGGAAAAGTAGGTCCCGCCGAGAGACAAATCGTACTTCTTAGGAGGGATATCCCTCCTGCGTCCCCCCCCTCCCTCAGGAAGGAAGCCGTTTAAAGGTTTTATCTCCGTGAGCGAGCGAGCGGGCAAACTATATTTCTCTCACAGTTGGCTGCGCCGCCGCGAAACGAAGGAACGCGAGATAGAAGAGAGAGAGAGAGAGAGAGAGAGAGAGACTCTCCACGCATCGTTTGACGGAGGAAGGGGTCGACACGAGAGTTTTAAGAGGGAATACCCTTCGTTGTTATTCCGGCACGAGCGGAGACGGTGGAGAGCTTCGAGCTGTAGATTGTAGAGCCGCTACAGTTTATTTGCCCGGTTATTCATTCGCCGCTGGCCAGGAATTTACGTTGGAGGGACGGAGATGAGCGCCGGTCCTTACTACCGGGATGTCTCGTCAAATGGCAGCTTTGGTCTACTTTTCCGGGGGATCTCGGGCGGCGTGTGCATTCTTGCGCTGTTTATGTGGAGATCTTTCGTTTGGATTCCTCTCGATTCTTTTAATTGCTTAGAAAAGCGGGGTTTCTTCGGTTCTCAACCGAGCTTTCATTCATTTCACTTCAAAAATTGCATCTCCAATCTCTTTTATTCCGCAACAAGCCAGCATCGACGCGTCGAAACCAGAACCATCGATAAACCTCGTCATCTCCGAATCGTCCTACACAGAATTTCGACGCGAGAAACCCAAAGCAGCCAAGGACAAACCTCCAAAGGCTCGCGCAATCCGTTTTCATTATCGTTCCCGTCGCGGCGACGCAATCGCGGGGAATGGCCTCGCGGCTCTCTCGGAGATTCCCCGGCGTTCTCGCGCGCAAAAATTCCTAAGCGTGTGCCGTCGTTGGAATAACGCCAATGGCCTCCAAGTCGTTAAAGAGTAAAAGCCCAGGGCGCAAAGTGCGTCTGCTAGGCTGCGGAACGGATAAAAGGGCCAGGGGAGATAGCCGAGTGGCTCGGCGACGAGGAAGCCATCGGGAAAAAATGAGAGCCTGCCGGAGATGGGAAACTTGATTATATGCCCTGGATTGCTCGGGGAGGATTTCCGAGTTGAGTGAGAGGTGTTTGCATTTTTAGCGGATGGAAAAGTGTTTCGTGGGTTATAAGCGTAATTTTTCAGCTGTTTCGTCAGCGGTAAGTCACGTTTGGAGGAAGGAGATTACAATGCGCAGGTAGTCGAACGACAAAGGCAGGTTGATTTCAACTCGTAAACGCTAAACAAACAATTGTCCCGACGCGTCGTCTATATAAAAACTTGATTTAAAGGAAAAAGCGTGCATGGGGTGGAAAACTGAAAAGAAATCTCGCATTCGCCGAGCGTCCGTTTTCATTTAGCGGTATCAATGGGAAAAGCTCAAAATGCAAGCGCAGCTCGCATACCAAGATAAGTTAAAAGGCAAAGTCGCGCCGAGCAAAAAGGAGGAGGAGGAGGCGGAGAGGGGCAAAAGAAGAAGGAAGGCTCGCGAGATTGCGAAAGGAAAAGCGGTAAAGGGACGTTTATGGGACCGATCGGATGAAAAGCGAGTGTCCCTTTATATTTCGTCGCTCTGCAGGAATGGCTCCGTTCTCTCTCTCTCTCTCTCTCTCTCTCTCTCAGTCAGCGGGAGAAAGGACACATTATAATTTCCCATAAAACGGTTTACGATGACAAAACGCTGCGAAGGAGCGAGCGAGGCGATCTAGCAATAAAATCTTCCTCGAGCCTAGCCGTACTCTCTCTCCCTCTCTCTCGCTCTCTCTGCATTTGTAACGGTTCGAGAAACGCGTGCACGTGTGAATGATATGCGCCAGACGTAATTTCCGCACGAGCCGAGCGAGCGCAGCCGCGTGTATATACGTATATATATTTTTATATACGTCCTTTCACAGAGATTTCCTCTGTGTCTCTGCCAGGCTCCGCGTACGTGCGGAGGGTTTTATATGCATGGAGCTCGGGGAGGGGAGAGGGGATTTTTATGTCACCGAGAGCGAGGATGAATAATAATTATTGCGCGAGAAGTGCGAAGAGGAGCGTTTGTTTTAAGATTCGCCGGCGAATGGATTTTTCGAAAACCTGGTTGGATGGTTTCTCGAGGAGTTGAGAAGGCTGATAATAGTAGAAATGAAATATATGTCAATTTGAAAATATATTTCTTTTTGCTTTATTGAAAAGGGTAGAATAGAGAATAACTTCGTTAAACCGTCAAAGTTCAAAGTGAATTTTACAGTTGTTTTAAACGCATGAACATACAATAAATACATCAATGCGAATACAATCTATATAGGAAATTGCTAATTTGGTTTTGTGGTTTAGTGAAGCTCATTCTGCGTGGTATAGAATGATGTAGATTAACCTACATACATATTGTAAAATCAAGAGATTGGTAATATACTCAATTGCAGTCTAAATCCATGATTGGCTTTGGCAAAATGGAATAGAAATGAAATTTGAAATCTTCATTATATTTAAGTTTTGTAATAAATTAAAGTATACAATTGGCACGTTCCACTTTTAAAATTAAAAAATAATGCATGCAAAGCAGACGTTTATATTTTCTCTATTTTAGTAGAAAACAAGCTTAATGGTCAGCCCCATATATTGCTAATATTAAGCATATTAGTTTCTTAGTATTTTAATAAGTAAATGAAACAATCTTACCTTTTTATATTTTCACCAGCAACATGTGTTAAAATAATTTGTTTCTCATCCGAAAATTATGCAAAAGTTAAACAAAAATTTTTGCGGAAAAGAATAAAACTTAAGTAATTCAAAGTAGTTAAGTGAAAAGGAAAGCAAACCCGTAAATAGAAAATTAATTACTTCATCCGATGCCGGAGTATTTGATCTGCGAGTTCTGAGATGAAAAGGAAATAAACGGCTCTTATCGTTTCTGCCGAGTAAACGCCATACAAGGAGGTAGGAACCGAAAGGAGCGAGCAATGAGAAAAAAAGTCAGCATTTTCAACAGGAACGTACGTTTATTTTGCACTGAGCAGAAATACAAGCTATTCATGAATGATGAGGTTACAGCGGCCGCAAGCCCCCGCTTCTCTCTCTCTCTCTCTAAACTCTCTCATTCTCTCTCTCTCTCTCTCTTTCGCCTCGAAACTTTTCACATCTTAGCGAGCTTCACCTTTCCTCGGCGAGCCTACAAAGCGAATAGAATAATCGCCTCCGCCCCCCCTTTCATTCGACCGCGCTTAGCTTATAATATATGCAAGAGGATCGAATGAAGATGCGCAGCAAAGAATCGAAGGACGTTGCTTAATCAATGTAAAAGTAAATAAACGAGCGATGCGCTTGCATTCCTCCTTAAAAAAAAAAAATAGCAAACTCCCCTTCCTTCCTTCCTTCGCCGTCCCTCCGCGTCGCAAAAGAGCATTAGAAGGGAGCGGCCAAGAGGACTTACCCCCGCGTGCATTTTCCCTTTTGTGTTTGCCTACTTTTTTCTCTCTCCTTCCTCGTTTGCGGTGTGTATTTATCTTCATAAATAATATAAGAACCATTCAAGAGAGGGAGAGAGAGAAGAGAAAAGCGAAGTAGGAATAAAAGCGCGGCTTTCAGCCGCTTTGTTCCCTCTCTTAATTTCTTCTTTCTTTGCCTCCTCCCGCCCCCCTTCTTTTTTCTATGTATATACATCCTCGGCATTCTTCGCGATTTCTACATTTTCCCCCGCCCTAATCTTTCTTTTATCTCTTTTCTCCCTTTTCTCCGCGAACAAAAAATGCGTTTAATTTCGAGATAACTTTGCGCGTAACGCTTCGAAAGTTGACTCTAATTTTTCGAGAATTTAGTTCGCGTTTTCAAGGAAGAGAATGTCTGGTGTAGCAAATGGAAAAGCTCAAAGTTTTTTTTTTTTTTTTTTTTTTTTTAAATTTCACATTTATTTAAGAACAGAACAAGAAAATACACTTAAACTTAGACATTGTACATCAACTGCATAAATTCCATGAAAAAGAAAGAATTAGCTTAGTCGTTCTTTATCGGAGAACAAAAAGCCGCGAAACACACACTGACAGAAATCATACATTATCAAATTTTTTGTCCCCGGGAGCTGTTTGTCCTTTGTTGCCTGCTTGTTTATCCGCTCCTTCGCTTTTTTTCTGTTTTTTTTTTTATTTTTCGCTCGTGGAAAGGTAAAAGCTTCTCGCATCGCGCATACACACGCATACGCGCACCACTCACACCCGCACACGCACACCTTACAGCAAACATCCGCGGAAATGCGAAAAATTACGGCGCGCGCTTTTTCAGACAGAGTCGAGGAGAGGGGGGCTCGACGGCTTTAATAATACACAAAAAAAAAAAAAGAAAGAACGAAGTACGAGAGACGCGAAACTCGTCCGCGTGGCTTTGTTATCGCGTACGAAAACAACAAATTGAGAGAACAACGGCGGTGGGGAGGGGGGTAAGGGAAGAGGGGAGGGGGGGGGGAGAGACATTTTACGCCGACAAGAACAGAAATCGATATTCGTAATGTTACAATCGATGGGTAGCGACGTTCTCGAAAACCTCGAGGGATATACAATGAATATCTCCGATTGCGTTTTTTGCTGGATTTTCTTTTCGCATCCTTTTTCTCTCTCTGCGTGTGTGTGAGTCCGGTGTGTATATACCCAGACGGCAAAACTTTTCCAAATGAATTCTTTTTAAGCAGAAATTGCTTAAAAAGAATTCATTTGGGATAGTTTTGCCGTCTGGGATAGGTTTCTCTTTATCTTACACGTTTATTTTACTTGAAGCTTCCTCCGACGGAAAAAAAGACACGCGCGCTGTACACTTACACACATTTTTGTAGTTTTTTTTTTCTGGTATCCATAGTTTCTCGTATTTTTTTTTTTTTTTTTTTTTTTAGTTTTTCGAACCTTTTTTCTAGTCATAAATGTCGCTCACTTTTAAAATTTGTATACCACGCACACACAAGCCGTCCAAGAGGAAGAAAAAGCTTCGTTCGTTCGTTGTTTTCGTGTTTCACTTGCTCTTTTGTTCGTCTTTTATTTTTCTCTCTTTTCTAATGGAATATTTGGAAATAAAGGTAAAAAGTACACCCCGAATTATTTTCAGTTTTTTTTTCTCAACTCTCTCGCGCACTTTATACTCTCTTTTCGCCCTCCCCGCTCATTAATATTTTCTTTCTAACCTTTTTCTTTCCTTTCTTAACGCTTTTTCGCGGTCTTACACGTGGGTTCATTTTATCTTGAAGGAGGTAAGACGACTCGCGAAGGAATTTATAGCTTTTTTCTGATATTTTCACTTATTTTTTTTTTCTTAAATCCGAAAAAAGTCGCGGCTTTTCTCGTCTTTTTAATTCTCTAACTAATACAACTCTCAACAATGTCTTTCATTCCCTATTACAATTAAGAAACCAATCGCTACAAACTCGAACGATTTTCTCGCTTCTCTGAAAAAGAAAAAAAAAACGCATGTGAAAGAAAAGAATAAAGGAAATAAAGGTAAACGGCCGACATGATCGTGCAAGAACATCGTCACGTCTTTGTCACTATTCATAGAAAGCTTTTCGAAGCGGCGAAAAAATTCATGATGGGTTGCCTTTTTCAAACTTCCTTTTTTCGCATGCCATTCAAAAGCGCGTCACGTGTCGCTAATATTTACAAAGAAACAATATATTTATAATTACAGATAAGACTTTTCTTACAAACGTATACACACACATATATATATATATATATATATAATAAATATATATATGTGTATGCGCAATACACGAAGAAACAGCGGAGTGTGTGTGTAAATTAAACATCTTCTTTTTCTCTCATAAAAAAATAATCCTGTACTTTAAAAACGACTTTGCTTTATCATTTCTTTTTTTTTGTAAATAATAACGTAAAACGACATCGAAGCTTCAAAAGCGAGCTTACAATAATAGATATAACCTTCATCTCTTTCTTATTTTTTTAATTCTCGTACGAAATAATCATCATATATATATCAACATCATCGCTATTTACAATTTGCACCGACCCATTTTTTTTCATCATACTCATTTTCATCTTCGTCCTCTTCTTCGTCTATTCTCCATTCCTCGCAATATTTTTCGCTTTTCCTATTTTTGTTCGTTCGCTTTTTAGTTTTTTTTTCTCTCTATATACTCTTTTCCCTATAAAGAAATTCCATATCGTGCACTCCTATAAAAACGAATTAATCGCTGAAGAAATGCGGAAGAACGTATTTGGCGTCGGTCGACAATAATAATTTCCTCTTTATCCATCTCTCTCTCTCGCTTATTCTCGCCTTTTTTAATTCCACGCGCTAACAGCTTAATCAATTTTTCCTCATTTTTTATTTCATTTTTTATTTATTAAAGTCGTATAATAATTAATCATTGATCTTACAAGCGACAAGAGGTTTTTCTTTACTTAGCTAAGCTTACTTACAATTAATTTATCGACTAATTAATTCTTTTGTACAATTAAACAGCTTAGAGTGGTAATACGGAATCGATAACGAGTTAATAATAATAATGAGAATTACAATAATAATCGTAATAATTAATTAATTAATAATTAATAATGACAATGACAATAATAAGCGTTAGCCCTAGTCAATAATTTATGTAAAAATCATATAATCTGAATTATCAACTTGTATCCCTCGCTTCAAACATCACACTCCCTTCCTCCTTTCTTATCCTCTTAAAATTTTTTCTTACTTTTTCCTATAGACATTCAAAAATTTGATTTTATTTATTTATTATTTTTTTTTTTTTATTTAATTCATCTCTCCCCCACAGCATGCCTCACACTCGCACACACAGTTATCCGACTAAAGTTCTCGACGCGCGTCACGCATTCACACGAAACATTACAAATGCCTTAATAAAAATCGATGGAGACGGTCTCCTTTAATGCGAGAACACTTTTTTTCAATATTTCGTAACTCTTACGTAAAAAAAAAAAAGAAACCTCGAGAAAGGATCATCACCTCGATACATTTTTTTCAAGTTATTGGTTTTCGCTGTTTTGTTTTGTGATTGTGTACTTGTGTCTTTTGCTTTCTAGCTTTCCCTTTCTTGTTTCCTTTATTCTCTCTCCTCTCGCGATGAATTAACTCGGTGGAAAGGAAAGGATAAACGACGGAAAGAAGAGAAGCGATAATATAATCTACTAATAAAAAAAACAACGATTACACGAACACGCCTCGCGGTTTATTAATACTAACTTTAATTAATTCTATAGAATAAAAGTAACGTAAAATAAAAAAGAAAACGTATGTATAGATTTAAAAAATAAAACAACATAAAATATAGCATATAAATGAAATTTTCCTCTCTCTCTCTCTTTTAAACTCGGGACACATCGCTAGATAAACAATGTTGTACGAATCTTTGGTAGCTGACTTTAAAAACGTCGCTTGTGCGCATCTATATACTTTTTCTCGCAATTCATCACGAAGACATTCCCGAACGTTCAGGGTTGTGCGTTCGAAAAAATGCAACGTTAAAATCTGTCGAAAACATAAAAAAAAAGTAACGTTCCTTCGCCCTTCGCGTTGTGCTTTCTTTCTGCGAGAACAGCGCGAGGAAAAAGCAAAATCGCCTCTGTCGAACAAGTCATGCATCGGAGAAAGGAATTCGAATCTCGCGCGAGCTTCCGAGTTAGGTAGTCCATTCCGCTCGAGCTTTTACTTTAATTAAGTTTCGCGCGCGCGTTCGCTTCGTTTGTTCTTATTGTTGTTGCGTTTTTAGTGCCACAGTGAATATAGGCCCGACGCCTTCGAGGCCACATTATCCACCTGCCCTACGGACATGCATTATTTCAGACGCGAAAACTTTTTATTAGATGCTTACATTTTCATTCGTTCTTGCGCGGTTAAAAAGTTAGTTTTTAATTTGCGCGATTAAATTGTTAACGCGCGTAAGATTGTAACAACTTTTACGAAAGTTTCAACCGAGTTATAAGTATTTATTAAGAGTCAAAGTCCTAACCATTTTATTAAAGAATTTAATGAATATTTCGCGCCAATTAAAAGTTGTCACGTCCGAATCAAGTCTTAACTCTTTATCGCTTCGTTTATTTGTGCTGAAATTTTTAAACGTTACTTAAACCGCGAGAATCCTTACACAACGAGTTTAATACTGAATTGACGGCAGCTCGAAGCGGCGCCTTTCTACCGATACTCAAACTCCAAAAAAAAGGCGTCGAAATAAAAAAAAAAAAAAAAAACGGCGCATTAAAAAAAGCAGGCTTTAAAAAAATAAAAGAAGAAAAAAAAAGGTCTCCGCTACGAAAGCGGAAATAAATAGTTCGAAAGACGCAATAAAAAGACCGAGAGAGTGGTCGTAAAAAAATGGCGCGGCGTAAAAGAAAGTGGCCCGGCTTCTTGATCCCCGCACGCAGGGCGCGAAACACGTAAAGGGAATTAGGGGGATAATTTAGCGTAAGGAAAGGGGCGAATTGTGCGCGCATTTGTGCGTGTGTGTGTGTTTGTGTGTGCAGATATTAGATCGGAAACGGCCCCGAACGAGCGAGATGTGTGCGTGTCCGGCTGAAAAAGGGATATGGATGGACGTCTTTCCCTCCCTCGGCTTTATCCGAAGAAAGAGTTTTAGACGATCGCCGGCGGAGGAGGAGGAGAAGGGAAGGAGAAGGATCGGTTTGCCTCTTTATGTGCGGACGACTCGTCGGCGAATGCACTCGCTGTTTTCTTCGAATCATTTCGAAAATAGGGGGGGAAGCCGGTGGAACGAGACACCGTTGCGCACCTGCCGCTTCGAACCGAACGTTTTAAGAGTTATTTAAAAATTGATTTATAAAATTGGTTTCTATTTATTTATTTAAAAACACTTTAAGTTTAATATAATATTTCTCTTTGTTTAATATACATTGATATAGCATAAAAAGTGACATTAACATAAATTATATATATAATTTCAATAGTTGATTTTTTCTTAATTACATTATTATAATAAGCTATATTAAGGAATGAGTGCTAATTTATAATTACGAATTTTCACATCGACACACACTGTAATAATTTTTCTAAACTGTTATACCTTCTATTAAATACATAAGCTCGATAAATTCAAAAACTGTACAATAAAAATGAACTATGATCCGGCTGAATGAAAGCTCTTTTTTGGCACAGTTCAGAGATAGATCGATTGCACGTAAATTTGAATGAATCAGTCGTTATCGAATTTCACAACAAGCAGTCTATTTTAATTGTAAACCTTTTGAATCCTCTCCGTCAATACTCCAAAAGACTAACAAAGCTATAACAGTTTGAATATCGACATTTATCCCTACTTAACTTTCGTAAATTTCAGCAAAAAGCAAAGGATCAACAATTTTCAGCCTCGAGTGCGGAACCGACGAGTCGCGGCCAGAGGTGAGATAAAGAAGCTTCAGGGGAGAAGAAAAGCGCGATAGTTGCAGTGCAGCGAAGCGCCCCCTTTTCTTTTTTATCAAACGAAACCCCCCACTAACGTTTTTTAGCGTCTTGATTTTTCACTCCTTCGTTTTTTTTTAAGTGTCGTTTTATCTACTTTTAAATATTACGAAATTTTGTTCGTTGCACGAGGCTCACTTCTTCCCTTACACACAGTTTTATCTTTAGTTTATCTTTTAGTACAAAATTACATACTCGGTTCGCGCGAAGCCGTTTAGCGCGCTTATTATTATTTTTTTTTTTCTTTTGCCTAACCGTTTTGCTTCCATTTATGCGACTTTTTTTATTTTTAAATCACACGTATAACAAATCACATTATCATACGCCTTATATCCACTTATATTCACAATTATACAAATAGATGATGTATACACAACGAGGTACGGAATTTTTTTTGTTTTTCATCATTCGCGGTAACGCTTTTACTGCACTTGCTCGGTCACTTAAATATTCTCTCGCGCATCTTTACGACCTGGATTTTCCCTGGACATCGCGAGAACTACCTATAGAAGAACCTTAAAGATAAACCTTAGGCTCTTTCACCGTGAAAAAGTCTTTAATTCCATCGATTCTCCCACTCGCAAAGCGCGGATCCAGACCGAAATCCTCGGTTACACTCATCCTCCCGTCTTATCTGTCCCCTTAATTTTATTTTTTTTCTTTACTTCGAAGACGGCTACCGATCGATCTGTAAAACTGCCTACGCGGTTGCACTTTAGCCCGAATACAAAAGAAGAAGAAAACTTGGCCGTCGCGACTCTAATTTATCCCCTTTCTGTTGCTCGTTTTACATTAGTTTTTAATTCATTTACTTTTTTTTAAATTTATTTAATTTACTTTATTTATATTATCCTCGCTCGCGTCGCGATTTTAATTTCATCGTCGCCGTCGTCGTCGTAGTCGTCATCGAAAAATCCTCGGCTCGCCGCGATGATCCTTCGAACGAGAAGCTGAACGATCCTCCCTTTAAAAGTGAATCTTGGCTCTATTATATTTTAAACTTCATCTGACGCTGGCTAAGAACATAGATGCGCTTGGATCTGTCGTTTTTTTATTTTATTTATACTTTAAACCTTTTACTTTTAGTTTTGTATTTTTTTTTCTTGTTTGTTAAATCTTAATAATCATCTTTTGCATGCCTGTATAAAATTCCTAAAAACTCTAGCCTACTATGAAATCGGTGTGATCGTGTCTTTCTTTTTATTATAATCCATTATCTTCGTCGTTTATTTTTTTGTTTTTTAAACGTGCTTGTCGATGGCGTTAATAATGACTATGTGAGACTGACTCGGTTTTGGTTGGAAGATTGGATGATCCTCCCGAAAATCGGGAATCACGTTTTTTCTCCTTATTCTCCCCTCGATAAATATATATATTACTTTTATATTTATTTCTTTCGTGTGTGGTTTTAGGCCTCGACGCGCTCGGCGTTGCCCTGTGTTTATTTTTTCTTTATCTTTCATTTGCTCAGTGTTCTGCTTCGCATTTTTTTTTTCTTACGATACGAAAGACGCGATTTACAACGGAATGTTTATAGCGTGTCCATGTCGGCCCCCTAAAAAGGAGGCCTTACGTCGTTATTATTCCTTGTGCTACTTGTGTACTTAATTATTTTGTTCATTTTGTTCGTCATTGCTATGATTAAAACTTGCACACACCTTTGTTTTATTTTCATCTGGAAAAATAAGAAAATTGCACGGTACGCGAAGAAAGTTTCTCTTTCACACATAGCATCGTATCGACCCTTAATCACGTACATAATCCACGTCTGCACTTTATATCACTGCGCACACTCTCCTCTCTCACTTTTATTTTTTCTTTTTTTTACTTCACACATACGCACGCACACATCCCATCCGCGCAAGCGCACGAAGCACCCGAGACTGGCGCAGAATTATTAATGATCCCACAGATATACGCGCGCTACATTTTTACGTGCATGCACTCGCGCGCAGGTAAATTCAAGTTCATTTGGCCACTGAATATTTCTTTGTTTTTTTTTTCTTGTTCTTCTTCATGTTATTTATTTATTTATTTTTTTTTTTAATCTCGCATCTAAATTATTATACAATTCTTTTTGTTTTGCATTTGCTTGATTATCGGACGATTGGGGCTAGTCTTTTCAGGTGATTGATTCTTTGTTGCTTTTCGTTTGCTTGCCTTCTCGCACTCGAATAAATTTTAGGATATTCGTTGTAAGTCGATCGGTCATTTATATCCACATCCACATCAAATTGAGGACTATATAAAAAGGTAGAAAACAAGAGAATCGGTTGAAAAGCCACTTTTCTAAACCACAGCCAGAATGCTTAAAGTTCCGTATCAAAAGTCAGACTGACAAATCAGAAGAAACGCAAAGAAAAACGCTTTCCAAAATTTTTCGAGTGCGGCATCATTGCGCGTCGACGCTCTCTTTCTCACTCTCTCTCTCTCTCCCCGAAAAAAATAGCTTTACGCACTGCTCCGCCACTCGGAAATCGAAACCGCCAAAAATGGCGCGTCGAAACAAGTGCTTCCGGGCCTCGGACAATGCCGGCTCGGGAATAGACGCAGCGTGTAAATCCATTTACTGGCTCCGAGATCGAAGAGTCCGCGTGAAAAGGCACGCTCGCCCGTGAATAAAGAGAGAAAGAGAGGGAACGAGGCGCGTTAAAAAAGAAAAGAAAAAAAAAACAACAGCTATCGAGCGTTCGTTAGCGATAGATTTCCATGCGGGGCAAGAAACGAAACGGTTGAAAACAATCGTGACATTTGGCACCGCGCGTTCGGCTTTGAAAATTTTCTTGCTATTGTCACCTCGCTAAATGATTGTTTATTGACACATGCACACTGGCGTTCAGGCATTCATCTCTCTTTCTCACTCGCTCGCTCACTCTCTCTCTCTCTCTCTCTCTCTCTCTCGCGTGGCGGCGGAAACGCGACTTTGGCGAAGAACAATGTCGTCTACGTGTAAAAGAACAATAGAAAAATTCCTTTTTCGCGGGCTTCGTTTATACTCTCTCGCTCTACTTTCTAGGGTTTATTTAATTTTTTTTTTTTCGCGTCTGGCTTTCTCCTCGTATAAAAACGCCCCTTTTTCACGGCGTGGTAGTTGCGGCATCTCGACGCCCCGGGAGAGGAACTCCTCGACGGCATATAAATAAATATACGTTAAACGAGGGAGGTATTTAATTAAAAAGTCGATTGCACTAAGAAGGGTCTGAACACGAAGAACGAAACCGGCCACTGGCTGTCGATTCGGCGCGCAGGCGGCGTTACATTACAAACAATCTTACGGCTCTAACGTCTATTACGAAGTATAAGGTTCTTCCTCGGTGGTCGAAGGACTCTGGTAACTCAGCAACACGAAGGAGAGAATACTAGGAGCAAGCGGAGGGCGCGAAACTCGACAGCCAGCGAATCAAGGAATTCTCTCCGCGGAGACGCGCTCTTTCGCTCCTCGTCTCGACCTGAAAAACTGCGGCGACTCCTCGCTTCCTCGGGCGTTTTCGGCAGTGATCGAAGCTCGCTTCGTTCAGGTACGGCTGCTGCCAGGTGGATCGCGCGATTAGACGTGTCTCTTCATGTGCAGGGCGAGGTGGTCGCTGCGCGAGAAGCAGCGGTCGCAGTGCCGACACTTGAACGGCTTGGCGCCGGTGTGCTTGCGATAGTGGCGCGTCAGCTCGTCCGAGCGCGCGAATCGCCACTCGCAGCCCTCCCAGCTGCACTTGTACGGCTTCTCTCCTGCAAGCAAACGGACGTTAGTGTCGGGGATTATTGCGGCACTGGTTGCGCGGTGCAGGGGGGGGGGGGGACGCGATATGCTGCTGATGCCGGGAGAGGCTTCTTAACTTGGGGGAATATGTCGAGTTTCGACTGTGCGTTTGAAATTTTCGGACGTAACGTTGAATTTGAGTACACGGGTAAATTCGTATAAAATAGGTTGCATACTTTTATAAAACTGGTTTGTTTTTACATAATAAACGGTTTTTACTAAGGAAACGGGAAAAATGAATAAAAAAAAGTAGCGCTTTTGGGAATAAACTTCAAAACCGTTTCGACAAAGTATTTACTGCTAAAAAATGAATAAATTTTACTTTTTTCAAATTTTACTGAGACTTCAAATCGATAAGTTGCAAATATTTATAGAGGAGGATCAATCGGGTGTAAAAAGTGGGTTAATTAAACAGTTAATTAAGAGCTCTTTCCAAAACTTTTCCAGATTATTTAACGTTTCTCCATCGATTATAAAATTTTCAGCTCTAAGCGCGTAATTATAACGTTTACTTTTTCGCGGAACATCAAAGCAAAACGCAAAAAGGGTCATGTTGAAAAAAAAAAGTGGCTACGCTAGTAGTTACGGTCGACGATTAGGTCAGCCGGGAGAATATTTCCAGCATTAAAAGCTGTTTATTCGTTCGAAACCAGGCTGCCAAATAAAAATTCCGGCAGCCTCGTTCCGAAAGCTATGCATAAAGCTGGGGAAATTGAAAAATTCTCAAAAAAACCTCATCTCCCCACCCGTCCCAAGACGAAAATTCCCGCAAGCTCGATATACGCAGGCCTCGTCATAAAGCGCTTGCCGCACTTGCGGCGAGGCGCGTTTTTCGCGGCGAAAAGGATGGAAGCGACGGCAGCGCGGCTGCATTATTAAGCCGTAAATAATCCATTTCGACATTGCGGAAGGCGGCGCGGCCCCGGCGTGACGTTGATGAGGTCGGGCTAAAGGAGAGAGAGAGAGAGAGAGACAATGCGGGGTCACCACCTGTGGCGCGACGTTACTGCGCGCTTAACAAGCCGAGGGAACTCGAGCCTCCCACGACACACAGACACACACACACACCCATCCACACAGCGGGCTGAGCCTGAAAGCTCGGGGGCTCTTCCGCGGCCGCGTATAATGCACGAACGCGGGCCCGAAGCCGCATATCGCTCATCGAGTCCGTAATAACAAACGCGGTTAGCCGGAGCGCGAGATTGACTTCTGCCTCGAGCACACACTCCTCTCCGCCCCGAGCATTACGCGCGCGCGCGCGCGCCGACTATTTTCGATTAACGACGGGAGACGGACAGTTTGAGGCTTCGATCGCTCGCGGAGCTGGGTTACTTCTTTTTTTTTGGGGGGGGAAGCGGAGGGCAGCTCTGCGGAGGATGTGACGGAGAGCGGTCGGGGCTGCGAATGAAAGTGGTCGCCGGCCCGGTGATTAGACGCTGATTAGACTCGGTGCGCGAGAGCCTTTGTTTCGACGGCCGGCGGGATTGAGATTTGGTTTATGGTAATTCGGGAGAATATAATCGCGTTCAAGTTCATTTACGGGAATAATTTGATTTGAAATTGATATCGGCTCGACTGCTTTTGTAGGACAGGAGGCGTTTTGGTTATTGGGATTTCGTTAAATTCGGTAACAAGTGCCTCCTCGACGTATATGAATTAAAAAGTGCTTCAGATTATAAAGTGATTAAAGTTACAGTCCGTAAAAGTAAAATCACTCTGAAGTACGCGAATCGCATTTTTTCCTCTGTCCGATACGAGAAACGCAAATAAACGCATCCGAAATTCTTTCGCGAGCAGCTATAAAGCAAATTTTTCAAGAGGCCACTTTTTTTCTCGATCGACATTGTATAAAATTTGCAATTTAATAAAACTTTTATCGGGGCCAATTAAAGAATAATGATCGCATAAAATTAATTAGCAACGCGTTTGGCTCCACTGGTTTTTCCTGCGCTCGCAAACGGGTTAATAAAACAATATCCATTACAAATATATATATATATATGGTCTCTCGAGTGCGCATAACGAATCGCCCCGACAGTAATCGATTATTCGTCGCGATAAAGTAATGCGGAATAATTAAAAAGGGGGAGGAGGAGAAAAAAATTAGCCGCTCGTTACGCAGGTAACGAGAGGGACCCCCCCGGCCAATAACGATCAATTATAATGTTCTTCATGAGTTAATTGATGAAATTGCCAGGGCGCTTGCGGACGCAGAAGGAAACCGCTTGAAAAATAATCGAATTTCCCGACCGGCCAAAGGAAACTGACGAGCGGAGTGCACTAAAGTTTAATGAACGCGCTCTGACGAATTACATTTTTACCCCCTCCTCCCCGTCGCAGTGCGTGCGAACCTCCCCCGGAAAGTCTTTCCATTTAGTCCGGCTCTCAAATTTTCACGACACGCAACAACAACAACAACCGCGATGACTAGTCCGTCAGGCGAGTTCGCGTAAACAGCGGGAATGAAATTTTCATTTGCTGGTCCCGACGGAAATTTTAACGAGTTGCACGACAAGTCCTTCCCGATTCTGATAGGAACTTGGGGTTTATTTACAAGATTACTCATTGAGCCCATTCGTTTCGTAAGAGGAATTAGTTGTAGGAATTAAGTGGATTTATTGTATAATTTTCAGCGGGGGAGCCCGAACCTCGTTATTTCTTTCTTAAACGTCAGCCGCGACTTCCAACAACCAACATCAGATCCCCGACATCCCCGACAGAAAGCAAGCTTCTGATTAACGAGTCGGGCTCGGCAAAATTTTTCAACCCGCGGCTCTCTCGATCAACGTCGCTCGCGGGGGGGGGGGGGGCGGGATCGGCGCGGAATTTCTGCTTCTCCGGGCCCGCCGAAATTGTTTCCCCCGCGCCCTGACAAATCCGGCCCGAACGTGGCGACGCATAACCAAATCATGCAGTCTCTCGCGGCCTCGGCCGGAATTCCGCTCACGCGGCTTCTCTCTCGCGCAGAGCCACTGTATCCCTTCGCCGCCGCCGCCGGGAATATGTGACTGCATGTACGGGAAGCGCCGCCGCCGCCGCCGCCGCGGCGCAGAGAGAATTTTTTAAGGGACTGATGTGCGCCGCGGAGATGAAGTGCCGCGCCGTGACGCTGCTCCCGAGTGCGACGCGGAGAGAGAGGCTTTTTCCCTCCGGGAGATATGCCTCTCCGGCGGTTATAAATGGTCGCGATTTTTTTCGCGAGCGGATCCGCCGGCTGCGCTTTTTGACGCTTTATGTACTCGGTGTACTTTTGGAGGTTTGTTTTTTTTTTTTTTTTTTTTGGGGAAAGAGGGTAAAGTTTACGTGAACGTTTTATCATGTAGAAATAAGGTACAAAGCTAGATTGGTGGAAAAAAAAACTGAGCTATATCCCTTGGTCTCTCAAACTATATTTAATCGCAAATAAATCGTACATTTTTTAAGATAAATTAAACTAAAGTAAAAATGGCTTTTGACAATTATACCTAAACACAAAGATAAGAGTCCCTCGAAAAATTCAGCAATTTAGCCGTCCCGTTAAAAGTGCCGGAGAAAAAGAAAAGCGATTGGAGGCAAAAGAAGAAGAGGCGGCTCGCCTCTCGCTCGAGTTCATTAGCAATTAAACTTTTATCTAGGCCCCGGCTCTGTACACAGTCCGGGGCGATAATACGTCTTCCTCCCTCTCTCTCGCGCTGAAAATTTTTCATTCGGCGAACAAGAGAGAGAGAGAGAGAGCCGCGCGAGAGAGGCGCCGCGCATCGCGGTAATTTCATCCTAGAGCGGCGATAATTTCGTTTAATAACTGCGTCTTTGTTGCAGTCCGTATCTCGCGGCGCGATCCCCTTTTGCCGCGGCTTAAATACATTTTCCCCCCGAGCCCCCTTACTTACTCTCTCACCTTTTTCACGCCCCTCGCCCTCCGCGCCCTCCTCGTCCCTTTTGCGGCGGCGGCGGCCTTTCTGCTCCCTTATTTTCCAGACCTTAACCCTTTTGTGCGCGGGCTCGTATTATACCGGCCCGCCCGACAAGCTCGTTTCCACTGCGGATGATTCTATCGCCGTTTGCGAGTTATCTATTCAGCGCTTCTTGTTTTGTATTTTTTCTTGTTACTACGAAATGCGTAAAGCCCCCCTTCGGCCTTTATTCGAGAATAAAGTCATTGAATGGCCGCGGGGCTTTTTAAGGAATACTTTAATTAAAGCTTTCAATTTTTATTGCGGAAGAGTACGAGTTCTTTCTTTTTCTTTTTTATCATATTTTTTTCTCCGTACTTGCGGAAAAATGTGTTATGAGTCGAAAGGAGACTCGTATTTTTGAAATGCTGCTAGTATATATACAGATTTAAGTTTTCAATAAAAACGTCAATACTTCTCCCCCCTCTCTCTCTTTTATTCGGCACTTTATAATTCAGCAAAGCGAAGGCGTCTCTTTTAAATATAGATTTCATTCAATCGCGCCTTTTCGCGCTCACCGCTTCGCCGAAGAAAGGATCGCCAGACGTAACTCGAAAATAGAAATCAAAGGCATTCAGCGAGAATCCCGCGGAAATAAAAGCCTAAGCAGCCGACAGCTTACTCATCCCCGCGCGCGAGAGAGAGAGACTCAATTACACCTCGGCGAAAAAAAAGAAAAAAAAAAAGTCTCGTACGAGCTCGCCTCGACCGCAGCAAGAGAGGCGCGCAACCTCGCGGAAAATCCCGCTCGTCAGTTCTGCTCCGGCCGCGGCTTTACAAAAGCGCGGGGGCCTCTCGCGCGACACATTGTACCCGCTTCTCGCAGGAAGCTCGCGCGCTCGCGCGCGCGTCTGTGCGCGGCCGACCGACCGGCCGCAGATATAATACAATGTACGCTGCTCGCACGTCGCGCGCATTTTATCACCGCATAATGGCCCCCCCGGCGGTTCGGCCGGCCCGACGCTGCTGCTGCCCTCCCCCCCCAGTAATAAAGCTGTATTAACGGAACGGCTTAACACACGCGCGACCGGCGCGTCCGAGCCCTAAGCGGAAATTACGTAAGGCGTTTATTCTTTTCACTGTTTTTTTTTCGGGGTATGGCGCGAGAGCCGGCGTCGACTGCCGCGTGCGTTTTTAACGGGCTCGCTAATTTCGTTAGCGGCGCCGCTTCGTTTTTGTGCGACCTTTATGGTAATGGAGTGAAATATTAGGGGCGCGGGATGGATGTCTGGATGGATTTTAACGAGACTTTAAAAAGCTCGCGTTATTTTTCGTTAATTTTGACAAATTTTTATGACGAATATTACTTATACATAAACATTGACAAAAAGTCGGACAATTATAAAGCAGTTAAAAGTCACGTCTCGACCTATTAAGAAAATAAAGAAAGGCTAAGCGAAAAGTTTTCTCTTTCCAAGAGATTTGATAAAATTTAAAGGCGGTCTAGACGAGAGGACACGGAGTAAGTAAAAACGGTCAGCGTCATGTCCGCCTGCGGCACCGGACAGACACAACTATACTCCCGCACGTACGTCCACTTTTGAATGAACCTTTCTACCCTCCCTCTTATCTCCCGGCCTTTTCTGCCATATCTCCGCAAACGAGGAAAAGTCTAATTTTAAGAAAAGAGCGAACCGCTAATAAAGCCATAACGGCCACTCCAGATAACTAACTCCCACTCGATCCTCAAATCCTTTGCATCGCTCCTAAATTCGAGAGGTCCATCCATAACCCCGCTAAAAATTCCGCCCGACGAGGAGTAAAATCAGCAAACACCGGCGTATAACAGGCCGAAAAGGAACGATCAACGATCGCTCAACCCACCGGAGAGAGAGCCCATCGCCGAAATTCCAGCGGGCCGGAAAAGCGCGTCGCGCCATTTCTCATTTCGAGCCCGTCGCGCACCGCGGAGCGAGGAGAAGAGAGAGAGGGAAAGAAGATCGGGCCGCCGCCGCCGCCGCGCACACGTGCGTTGTCAGTCCGGCCTGACGTATCGAGGCAATAGCGCGCCGCGCTGCAACTGCGACTACGTGCTCGCTCGGACGTAGAATGATCGCGGCCCCGAGAGCCGCATCCCTTATGCGCTATGTTCCCTCCCGCGCCGCACTCGATTTATTCGCGCGGTTTTTCCTCCCTACCCGCCGGGGTTTTTTTTAATAACAATAGCCGCGGACGTTTTTCGGGATCGGAGCGTTTCGATTTTTGGCTGTGCTCTGCGGTGCTACGTTCGTGGATATTCTGAGCTTTTTAACGGGCGAAAAGAAGTTTGTCCGGAAGAAGCGGCGGCGCGCCTTCGAATCAAGAATTCCAGTCGCAGTCTCTCGTCTCGCGAACAAAAAAAAATGGCAAACCTCATTTCCCCAGGCTCGAAAGCAAAAAAAAAAAAAAAAAGAAAGAGCCCTTACACGATGCGCGACACGACCGAACACTCGCAATTCCAAAGCGTTCAGCCCCGTTCGCAACACGCTTTTCAGCCGGCTCTGAATATTTTCCCCGCGCGCGGCTCCCCCCGCCGCCGCCGCAGCTCGTTCGTCCTCGTCGCCTTTGCATTTTATTAAGTCCGCGCTGAGCGTCGGCGCGGCGATGTATATATATATATATATAGTATAGTATAGCCCTTTCTTCCATCGTGTCGCCGTCGGCCTCGCAAGAACAAGCGCGGAATTTATGGGGAAGGGAGGAAGAAATCCCGCGCTTCCGACGGACAGAGACGGAGCTTATTTTCCCTCGGACGCGAGATCGGAATATCATTTGCGCGAAATTTCTCTCTCTCTCTCTCTACTTTTTTCGAGGATGGGACGTAGGTGAAATTTCGCCCCCCGCGCCGTCGCGAATTACCATACTTTTTAAGATTCAGCGCGCCGCTCCCTCTCTCTCTCTCTCGTGCACTCGCGCGATATATTTCTTGCGCGCGAGGAAGTGTGGATGCTGTAAATCAATGTTATTTGCTTTGCTTATCGCGATCAATTTACCCCGGGGATTCGCCGGCTGCTGCTGCTACTGCCGCTGCTCGGCTGTGTGTTTTACTTTTTGCCGGGGCAGGGCGGAACGATTGTTTGGAATGTTAATGGAAAAGCTGCCGCTTTTATTTGATGTATGCTGTTGAGATTCCTAGGCGTCGATTAAGGGAGAGTGTGATTTTCAGTTGTTTCGAGGGATTTGAAATCGCAAATTCGCAAAGAATTCGCGTTTGAGAATAATTTCTTTTAGAGAGAGCAATTTTTTAAATCATCTAATAATTCACTTTGGGGAAAACTTTTTTACGAATATAAATAGCACGCGGCGATAAATTTCAAGGCTAATATTCATCTCAAGAGCAAAAGTTTTCTCCTCCCGCTGAAAAATAAAATAAAGCCCGACGATAAATCTGCGATTCTAAAGATCCTAAATAATTTTCGACAAAAGCTCTCGCACTAACAAATCCAGCATATCGCGCAAGTCGGCACAAAAGAGGGAAAGTTTTCGATGCCGCGGCGAAATAAAAGACACCCGCGACTCTCTCTCTCTGCCCCGGAGAAAAGATTCCATATTTCCAGCTGGCTGCGGGATTCGCCAAGTGGCCGCGCAGTTTGTCCGCGGAAAAATGGCGGCTTTTGCGGGCAGGGAGCGCGCGCGACGTCTCTCCTCCCAACTTGCATGGGACATAAAGTTTAACGTCGGAGACGGATACGAGGAGATCCTCGTATAACCCCCGACCGCGGAGCGTCTGCGGTATCGGGGGGAGACTTTGAATTTGCGGTCGAAGGTAAGAGGATACGCGTTCAATCGCGCAGATGCACTCTTGGCTAGTATCCGCGACGCCCGTACGATATATTTATATTTATGTCCCTCTCTCTCTCTCTCTCTTTTCTCCGCGCGCGCGCGCTCGGGGCTTTTCTTTGATTTTTAATTTTCTTTTATGCGCGCGTCCCGCGGCGGCGGCGGGGCGCACGTTATTTAGGAGTCGCATTACGCAGATGCATCTGAGAGAGGGTCTTAAACGAATTTCGGACTCGGGCGATTTAACGGCGGAGGGATCGCGATGCGAAGGAATTTCGTATTCAATGGCCGAACTTTTCGCGGTGTATATCTCGAAGGAGATCGAGCCAAAATTTGGAGGGCAGCGGCGGGAGGAGGGGCTTTTTTCGAATGCCAAATGAGCGAGGTTATAACGCGGCAGACGTGGACCGTAACGGTAAATATTTTTTTGAATTTGTGTTCTGGAAGATATTTATGCTGCGGGATTTTCCGACTTATGCTTCCAGCGTTTCGATTTTTAGAGCAATAATTCGTTACGAAATTGGTTTGCATTTTCATATTTCATTTATTTTCAGCTCCGGCTTACTCTTCTCTATTTGTAAAAACGAAAATTTGACGTCGGCTTCGAAAAAAATTGTTCCAGCTAGATATAAAAATGCATCCAATAATTTCCTAGTCGTAAATAAATATTTTCACGCGCGGCGCACGGAAAGCCTCCCGAATTTATTTACGTATTTTCCCCAAATCTCCTTTCCCGAGCCTTCGGTAAAAAAAGCGGCATTATTCAGGAATTGCATTACGGCGATGCATCGGGAGCAAGTTTCGCGCCGCGCGGCGAGAGAGTGAGAGAGCCCGAAACAAACCCCAAGTTCGGAATCGGCGAGCTTGGCGGCATAAACTTTTTATCTGCGCGCCGGGGCGAGATGTTTATACTAAGTTTTGCACAATTGCGCGCGAGTGCTCTTGTATATTTCTAAAGGGGAATTGATGCCGGTCGGCAGAGAGAAAGAGAGAGAGAGCCGAGCTGTTATTGTAACTACCTCGGGAGGATTTACGAGGAAGAAATCAACAGCGAAGTTAATGCGCCGCTGCGAAAAACTACGCCCAGAAACTACCTCCCCGAGTGCTCGAAATGAATTTACTTCCGAACTCGGAGGGGGCTATTGTTTGCGATGAATTATGTAAGCGTCGGTTCTGATTTAGACTATTATTAGAACGAAATTTCTCGAATTTTCTCGAGTGCGGAACAGTCAAATTAGTTTTAGAGCCAAATATTAGCTCGAACGTTTTACCATTTGTTTTGAAATACAATGCTACAACGTTAGTAATTTATTTAATCCACGTAATTTATTTTTGTTTAAAAGCTTTTCGTCGACAAATCCGTTTCGAATTTTAGGAGAAAACTAACAAATGCACTTTTCGTCGATAAAAGGTATAAAAACCAAATTTCATATATTCCACAATCAGGCGAAGCTCCGCGCAAATACTCGCAATCAATTCCCGGGACGCGCGAAGGCCGAAAAGCAGGGGGGAAAAAAAAACTGGCGCTACAAATAACTCCGTTTATTTATTCATTCAGACGCTCCTCCCTCATTTTTATCAGCTCGTCGGGCGCGAGAGAGACGCCGCCGAATCTATTTACCGGTGATTACTTTTTCTTGCTGTTTACAAAAGCGAGCGGCCGCCACACTTTCCCGGGGATCAAAGTCGCCGGCGGAACAATAGCTGGAATTGAGTGCTAAAACGCAAAGTCCTTGTAATTGAAAGTCTCCCGTCGACGCGCCAAGAGCTAACAATTGATGCTTCAGACTTTTATTGCTTTTTCTTTTTTTTGCAGAAGGGAAAATCTGTGTACAAAAGATGAGTGGGTCCGACTGTTACCTCGTTTGCGTTTGGAGAAAAATTGAGACGATCAGTATAAAGCGCTACTTTTTTCCTATTTAAGAATTGTAGATTCCCGTCGAAAAATGTAACGGATTTATTTTCGGAGAAATTTAATGGAGCTTTTAATAAAGAGGAGTAATTTGTTAAGAGAAGCAAAGTAATTCTTTTTTAACTATGACAAATAAAATAGTGAAATCAATATTGAGTGTCTGGAGTACACGAAGACGAAGGCATTAGGTTCGAGGCTTCTCGCTGGACCTCCTAAATCCTTCTCAATCTCCCTGTTGCCTTACCCAAAGATCGTTTATTAATGGCTCATTAAAATGGAATTACTCCGGTAGCTTCGCGTATAAACAACAGACTTGCCTGCTGATTCCAGGCGAATCGGATCATAATAAAGCACTCGAGTATCATCGAAAAGTCATTCATCGAACCCTCAGTGATGTACTTAATTCAGCGTTAAGCAATGACGGATAAGTGCGTTTTTCACTAATTGCTACTCTTTTGCTTATCGCTTGTCGATTGACGAAAGCTTTTGCGTTTATTTTATCTGAAATCTGTATGAGCTATTTTATGCGAATTTACTTATTTTACGTCACACCGAAGCACGATCTAATATTAAATTCCAAACTCTACCCCCTTACAATAGTTAATCTACATTGCGTGCATCCGCGTGCAAATAACCAAATCGAAGCGGCACAGTCTTCGAGCTGGAAATAGATCGATCCCCGAGCTAAATACGGCAGCGCGGAGAAATCGTCCGGTAAGGCTCGAAACAGCCGAGTCAGACGTAAAGTCCACTCCGCAGTCGCGGCCCGTCCCTCGTAACGAACCTTTTCATTTGCCGGCTTGCTGACCTTAAAGACACGGAGAGGGTCGTACGATTCGTCTGATCCCCGGTTCTCTCTCTCTCTCTGCCTTTGCCCCGAGCCGAAATTCGATTCGCGAGGAGCCAGAGATCAAAGTCCGTCCTCGGCCGTTACTTTCTTTCAATCTCTTTCCCTTTCCCTCCCCGCGCGCGCGCGCGCGAGCATTGCTTTTTCGATTACTCGGGGAGAGGAGAGAGAGAGAGAGAGAGGAGGCAGCTTCTACTCAAAGTCTTTCATAAGGCGCGAGAGCGCCGCTTACAAACAGATTGCATCTGCCGCCGGCGACGCGAAGCTTCAAATTGTGTTACGACGAGGGCGCGCGCACAGACGATTGCGCGCGGAGATAAGTTGTTTTCGGAACCCCGAATGCCGGGAGGCTTAAATTAATTAGCCGGCGGAAAAAGTTTGGGGATTGCCTTCTTTGGAGGCATTGTTGTATAACGGGGGGAGGTGGACAATTTAGCAATCGATTGCAAGTGAGAAATAACAAGGTCCAGACGGAACCTTTTATATACTCTTTCCAAGACTTGCAATCGGGATAATTGATCGGTTCGAATCGGATAAAATACACAACCGCGTTAAAAAAAAAAAAAAATGAAAAAAATACGAGATTTTATCCGGCACGATATACAAATGTTTTGATACCCGAGCGAATCCGATAAATATAAATGAGATGAATTTAATCGCCAGCTTTATTTCCACATCAAAGCGGCCTCCTCGGCGGTCCGCATCAAACCGTTAAATTTACTCATCGAACAAATTTATAAATCAGGAATAATACGCTCATTAAACTTAAACATTTATAACGCCGCTACCGCGGCTCGGCCTCGTCGGCGTCGGCTGTAAATTTGCGGGGTGGGGGGAGAGGGAGGAATTTTCCTCGCGAGGCTCCGGGGTGCTTTAAAAATTAAAATTAAAACCGAAACTCGGCAATAAATGCTTGGCCCGCTTTAATAATAGCCGCGGCGCCGAATACATTATTCCGCGTCTCTCTCTCTCTCCCTCCGCCTTATATTTTGCTTAACGGTCCGCGTAAAGCAATTCGCGGCTTTCGAGGCGAGGGGGGTAGCCGCAGTCGTTCCTGCGAGCCGAGGCTAACCTCGAATTCGAATAAGCGCGTTGATTTGCATTTCAACGTCAAAGGGTATACACACAGAGCCGCGGAGGGGGAAAAGGCGCCGGGAGAGCGGAGCGTAATGAGTGAGCGCGGGAAAAATCTCTCTCTCCGAGTTAGCGAGGACTTTGGGAGTATAAACTGACGAGTTTTACACGGCGCAATTCGATTAGACGCTGCAGCTACGCCGGCTGAGTTGATGCGCTTGCGGAAAGACTCTATTTTTTTTTGCTAATGTTGCTCTCGAAAGTAATAAATTCATTATACAATTTTGCATTTAATCTACGTTCGACGTCCCTCTGCGCGCGCGCGCTACTCAAATCTCTTTTAATGAATAGGAGCTCTCATTTACCAAATTACTGGGTCAAGAGTAAATCCCCTCCAGAATTCCTTCGCAAATTCCTCCAATTACGCGGAATCGCAGCTATTTCGCAGAGACGCGCGGCGTATAAAAAAAAAAAATGCCTTCCATTTCCGCGGAGCCGCTAAACGGCGCATTTTTCCAGCCAGTCATAGATAAAACAGGCGCCCTCCTCCTCCGCGCACCTATCGAGCACGAGAGACGAAAGCGGGTGTTCCTTGCATTAAAAAAAAAAAAGAAGAAGAGACGAACGATCCGCCGAATCCTCGAGCGAGTCGTTACGGCACTTACGTCGCGATCCGACTTTGAATTATTTCGGCCCTCCGAGACGTCCCCCCCCCCCCCTCCGTCCTATTCGGCTCGGCCATTAATACCGCATTTGTCTTCCTTTGCAGTGCGCGCGCGCCTACGGAAGAAACGCACGCCGGGCGATAGGGGAAAACTTGTCGCTATTCCCCGGGCGCTCTGATTAATTATGCATCGTTACTCGCGCGATAAGCCTTCCGCCCGGGCGTCGTGTTCGTTCCTTTTTTTTTTCTCTTTTTCCGTCCGCCCCGCCGTGCGTTTTTGGCATTCCTGACCCGGGAAGGGGAGAGAAAAATAAGGCTCGCCGCGCGTCGCCGATCTTTTATCGGCGCGGGATCGATTTTTTTCTCCCGCGCCCTCGGGAGGGGGGGATCGCTGATTTATGGCGGAGGTTGAGGGGCTGATTAGAGTTCGCGGGATAATCGGTCGTTATTAATGTAGGACTAATCTCGACTTATTTACGAGCCGATTCGGGCGGGTGGAAAATTTATTAAGGGAATTAATATTTTGATGAACTATTGATCTTGTTCCGATATTGTACACATTTGACTGGGAAATTACATTAACCAATGAATAAGAGAAAAGTAACGTTCGAATTTACGTAATCTAAAACGGGGGGGCAGGATAATCTTGTCGGCAACCAGCGCTCGTCCAACAAGCTTAGCCCAACTCACCCGTGTGCGTCCTCTGGTGAGCCTTGAGATGCGAGCTCTTGGTGTAGACCTTCTTGCAGCCCGGGAACTGGCACTTGTGTATCCTGCGCTTCGTGTCGGGCGGACTGTGCTCGTGACTCCTCGCGTGGTGCCTGCTGTTGACGCTCACGTGATTCGTAGCGACGACAGTCGCGGTGCCCGCGCCGACGTGCTGCGTCGTGCCGCTCACCGCCGGGAAGCCGTTCGTCGCCACGGAGATCAATCTGCATTCCGAAATAATCCTGAGTTAAATGCGTTATGCAATATTGCTTGCGAGGTGAATGTTTTTGTTCGCTCTCTCTTACCTCGCGACGCTCTGGGCGTTCGCGGTGGTAACCCTGACGATCGCGCTCCTGCCGTTCGTCCCGTGGAGGTTCAGATTGTGGACGTCGATCATCGAGCTGCCGGTCGACGAGTGACTCGAATTCGAGTGACCCTGTCCTGACTCTGGACTCGAGGGTGGTGTGAGGATTTGTCCTTCGCCCTCGCAGCCGCTGTCCTCCTCCTCCTCGATCTCCTGGGGAGCGAAATCACGTTGCCGTGAGCTTGCTTTGGCCGATGGATTTTGAAATAAAGGAAAGGGGGTATACGCACCTCGTGCTCCTCGTCCTCTTCGAGGTCTTCGCTGGGCTCCTTTTTCAGGATGAGCGCCCTGCAGGAGAGAGACGGGGAGCCGCCCTCCCAGGAGAGGCCGGAACACGCCGAACTCGATGAGGACATTGACAGGCAGTCCAGGCGCTGGTCGAAATCCCTGTCGCGGCCGTTGTGACTGTGATCTCCCGGGCTCAGCTTGATGTCTTCCAGACACAGCGTCTCCCTCTCGTCCGTCGACGTCGTCACCTGATTTTTTTTTTCGGGAGGAGAAGGGTCGTTGTGGGTTATGCAATTTTTTTTCAATCAGATGAATATTCTTGTTTGATTTTAATCGCTATTTTCGTCGTAAATACTTTAAAGGGGATTTATTAAACGGGATTAGTTCAAATTAAAGTACATCAAATAATTTCGAGAAATATACATAAGAGATGATGATGTCTATAACTCAAATTAATTCAGTAAACTGAATTTAAATAACAAATAAAATTTAAAGCGGCTATTAAATGATGTTTTTTTAAATAGCGAAGCTAAAAGATATTTAATTAATTTATCGATTCCTCGAAATTCTTATTCTATTTAAACGTTAATTTAAATCGACGGCAGAGGAACTCTAGCGACTGGAATTAATCGGCCAAATAAAAATTCTAGAAATTTATTCAAGTTTTCCAGTACTATTTATTCTTAAAATAACCGTTTCCAAGAAAATCACCACTACTAACCTCCATTTTGATTGAGGGTTCGAATTGTGCGTTTGTGGTGCCGGTGGTGGCAGTCCAGATCTGCGGTGCCCTGAATAAATTCCACGGTGCCGTGTCAAGCTCCGTGGGGAGCTTCTTGTACGACTGTAGCTTCGGCTCGTCCTTCAGGTACCTTTCCATCTCGTAGCAAGTCTGTAATCATCAAAAGGATTCCCTTTAGTCTAAATACTCGAAATCACTCCAGTAATTTGTTTATTGCTCCGTAGAGCTTATAAAAGAACATAAGCTATTAGCTTAAAATGTTGAATTATTTATGTATTATACGGATTTGACAATGCTACTTATGTTATAAAAATGAAGGTTTACATTAAATACGGAGTAATATATTTGGTAATAGCTGGTTGACTGTATCCAAATATAAGGCGATTAAAAACGGGCCACTATTTTACACAATACACTGCGTTAAAGGCTTCATTTGATTTATACAGGCGTATATTCCAAATTTTATGGTAGCTGGGTCAACATATTCGAGCTTGTAATCCCACGAATCCCCGTGTTACGCCGGTATATGCTACATTTATTCCACCTATGATAATGATAATACGCGATGTTAATGCTGATCCACTTACGACGGGTACATCATCGTAATCATAAGCCGAGTAATTTTAACATGTTCGAAATGCCCGTCCATCAACATAATAATCACCGCGTCAATGTGGCTTAACTGCTCATTAAGCTCGAAATTTTTGGCTTGAAGAAGCCGAGGGCCCAAAGAGGGCAGGTGCAACGATCATTTGCCGCGATCGAAGAAACAATAAAAAGATCCTCTACACCGGCGATCCCAATGATTGAAAGTCCACAATCAGAGACCGCAGCCCCTCGCCGATCGAAAATATCGGGTCAATACAGAGTCCGCGGCACAATGTCCCAGAGGTTTCGCGCGAATCGGCAATAACCCCGCTGACAATAGGTCCTTAGAAACTGGCCTCCTCCGGCCAAAGAAAAATCCATAAGGCCGGCCTCCTCCTTGGCGCTCGTCGTCCCGATGAATCGGAATGATTGGTCCCTGGCCGGTGTCCCCTCGGCGGCAGGCTCGTTCGACATTCATTTCGGGGTATATATATATAGATATACATATATATATCGATCGACTGGTGCACGTGTACACACAAGCGGGCAGAGCGCGAGTGTGCCCAGAGAGATAGAAGCCGAGGGTTGCAGCGGCGAGGACCTATTAACTTAACGACAATGCGGAAATTACTCGGGGCCGAGCTTCCGCAAAGCAAAGCAGCGCGCGGCCGGCTGCCCGGGTGTGTATATACACGGCGTCGACGACGACGTCGACACGACTGCACCTCCTCGCAAGTTAGCCAAGTTCTCTCTCTCTCTCTCTCCCTCAGCCTTAGGCTCTCCGCGCGGGAGACCGCTCCGCAGTTCAGCGTCACTTTGGGCGGAGGGAGTGTGCAAAGTTATGCCGTCTACCGCGATATATTGTGCGGGGGAAAGCTGCCGCCGCCGCCGTCGCTGCTGCTGCTTCCTTCGAGTGATATTGCGTTACTTGCTCCGTGTGTGCCTTCGTGTCCTACCGCTGCTACTGCTTCTCGTCTCGTCTCTTGACAGACTCTTAAAGGGGCTGAATGATGTTCGAATGTCTCCGAGGAGTGGGATTGGCCGCCCTTGCCGGGGAAGATTTCCGAAGTGGGTTTCTTTCTGTTTATGTGCTTTTACGCGCGTCGCTTTATTTTGATTTCGCGAGGTGAGAATTTGAGTTTGGGAAGAAAATTATCGAAGCGTTTCGGTGATAATTGATTCGTTAATGGAGGACTATTAAAAAGGCATTTCCGATAATATAGATTCATCGATTAATAAACGGAAGCTCGAAGAATCGCGGAAAACAATCGCGCGGTATTAATTATAGTTTTAACTGCGATCCTATTACACTTTTATTATAACGTATACGCCATGAAAAGATTCCCCCGACGAGGAAAAATTTACTGAAAACTAAACTCTTTTATGATCTCATAAATTTTTTGCAAGCGCATTAATGGCACTCCCAATGAATCTCCCCGGCAATTATCGCTTAACGAGTACTAATCCTTTATATTAGCGAGTCTATTTGTATCTCCTCTTCTCCGAAACCCCAGCCAACTTTGGAAAAACCGAAAGAAGAGGCAGGAGAATGAGTTTCGATTAGATATATATAAATATCGGCCTGAAAAAAAGAAGAAAGCCCATTCGAATTGGTCCGAGGCGCGATGACAAAAAGACGAAAGGAGAGAATCAAGTTTGCGTGGCTCCTCAGGTCCATTGTTCTTCAGAAATAATCGCGTTGGACTGAAGCGTCTCCTCCATTATTCACGGTTAAAAGTTCGCGCTTGCGAGTAAGAGGTGAGGGGGAGGAGAGAAAGGACGAGTTTCCTCGAGTAACGACATTATTATAACTTAGAAGGAAATTTTATGGCTCGCGCAGCACTCGCAAGCCAGTACGCTCTTGTTCCCGCGAGCGTACCATTGGCCGAATTTAGCTAATCTTCCGCACGCGCCTATAACACTTTCGAGAGCTATCGTTTTGCATAGCGAAGCAGCAGCAGGTCGGTTTTATTTTTTTTTTATGTAGAAAACTTCCTGGTGGGGGAGTTTTTTAAAATATGCTTTCGCTGATATTTTTGTATGGATGTAAGTTTAGATTCAGACTGATTGATTGAATGGTTCGATCTTTGTTTTGAGATTTGTGAGATTTATAACAGTTACTAAAATTTAATTTGAAGTCCATTTTTTTATACTGCGTGGGTTGAAAAACACTGAAAAGTTCTAACTCGATGAAAAAATAGAAAATTTAAATTGTGATATAGAAAAAGTCAGTGTCATTCTATAATAGATCATTAATCCCAAAAAAGTATTATACGACATCCAACGCACCACGTCGAAGTATAATAATTGAATGTTTCAAACTTTTTTCAGGCCCATTGTTCCCGCTTACCAAAATAAAGCACTTAAAGCAGGCGTTGGCAGCTTTTTCATCGAATGTATATCGCGGCATCTACCCCCGGTCAGAAAAACCATTGAAAAGCCATTCGCGCGCACAATCACGCCACGCGCCTCCACTGCGCATCGGCTGCTTTTTCAGGCCGAGAAATAAATAAGCAGCAGCGGCGGCGGCAGCGCTGCCGCCGCCGCCGCGAAAGCGTGTGTCACTTTCCATTATTACAGCGGCGGCATCGGCTAATGGCAAAACTACGTAATAATGCAGAAGTTTCGCGCGCGGCGCATCGCTCCGGATAGGAGGGAGAGAATTTCGCCCCGTCGTCCCTCGTTCGATCTCGCATAAATCAAAAACACGTCAGGCCGAGAGCGAGAGAGAGAGAGAGAAGAGCTCCTGACTGCACATTTCCATCAGTGTAACGCGCGCCGCGCGCTGTCACTTACTCCCTCGTCCCCTCCCCCCGCCGCCCGTTCACTCTTTTAGCTGTGTGTGAGTGTGTGTGCACGGCTTTCTCTGTCGCTTAGTCCCCCGGTCATGATATTCGCGACGGCGGCGTGCGTCATTCGAATACAAATTTGAATTTCAATTCTAATTTGAATCAGAAAGGACGCGCTGAGAGAGAGAGAGAGACCCGGGCTTGGAAAAAGAGAGCGAGAGAGAGGCCGCACTTTGCGCCTCCAAGTTTTGTAATGAAAATGGGTATCGAATCGAACGGCGGGGTAACAAGCTCTCGGTTTTTCGCCTTTTTTTCTGGAGCGTAACAACATCCCGGGCCGATCTCGCAACGACACCGAGAGCCGCTGTAATGAGAAAAATTTTAAAAGAGGTCTTTCGTCCGAACTCGCCCGTTTGATGTGCGCGAAAAGTAGGCTACTCGGGTTCGAGATATTCCAAAAAAGCCGATAGCTTTCTAATTAAATTTAAAAACTAAAACTCCGCGGGGGAAAAAGCAATTATGGCATTTCGCCGGAATTCCCTTTAAGCGCGCCTCCGAAAATACACACTCGGCGCGGGCAAAAATAAACGTCGTCCTAAAAAGCAGCGCGGCGACAGCGGATTACTAAAGAGTAGCGGTACCGGCGGAACCTTCGGATATTGCGCGGTTAGGAAATTTAAAGTGAAATTTTCCGAGCGGACTGACCGGCGAACGACCGCAACGCTCGGAACGGACGCGTAGGCCGAGAGAGGCTTTAATAATCGCGCCGAGAGAAATGCAGAATGCGCGGGACAGAGACGGGGACAATTTTATGGAGGTTCGACAAAAATTTTCCTCCGTTTAATCACCGGAATTGGAAGAGAGGAACTCTCGGCGGGATTTTGTAAAAATAATCGTGCAAAAGTGCACCGTCGAAGAGAGGTTGGGGTTCAAACGGCTTTTCCGTTGAATTGCCGTTAATTGCTAAATTTATAATAAGAAAAGTGACTTCGGTAATGTACAGTTAAAATTGGAAAGCCGGAAAATAGCGGAAAGTTATCGCTAATACACTCGTTCTCCGCGTCTTAAGCAATTCCGGTCCGAAAGACAGGCCAGGATTCAGCGGCGGCAGCTCTCGGCTCCAATACTACTTAGAAGCAGTAACGCTGAAGTTTAAAAATTAAAGTGAAAAACAGAAAAGCTGCACGGCTCGGGCGCGCTTTCATTCCGCGCTCGAAGCCCTTTGTGCCCGCGCAGTTACGCGCGGGAAAGGGAGAGGGAACGAGCTTTGAGAGAGAGAGAGAGAGAGAGAAAAAGAAAATGCGACCTGCGCTTGAAGGGCCAAGTGCTCCTGTATTTCAAGCCGTCATTTTCCCCACGAGCGCCGCCGCCAGTGGCTCGATTGTCGAGAGATGTACGCCCCGGAGGAGAGAGAAAGAGAGAGAGAGCCGCGCAGACCGCATCGAAAATTTACATCCGCAATTGTGTCCGACCGTCGCGCTCTGAATCTTAATTCGATCTTTCCGTCTCTTTCCTTCTTCCCCGGGAGTAATGAATTAATTGTTTACGAGGCGGTGGGGATATTGTCGCCCGGGAAACTTTGAAAAAGTCGTTAACCCGGGGACCGAGGCGCGGGAATTCGCGCCGGTTTTTTTTTTTTGTCTCGGCGATTTCTAAGGGGAGACGCTGAAAGGCTCCAAATGGGAGAAACGCGCGGGTTTCATTGATTTGATATACCGAACGAACGGGATAATGACGTTTTCCGCGCTGCTTCGGGGGTGGAAAATTTAATTAATTGCTAACCAAATTATGATTACGTTTGAGAAACCAGGAAGTTACTAGAAATTTTAACAATGCCAGGGGACCGAGCCTGTAATGTAAAAAGTACTATACTGGTATTTTAAAAGTTATAAAATGTTTGATGAATATTTTAACTATACTTAAATATATTAAATTTTAGAACGAAATACAGTATGAAACGAAGAGTTTTTTTACATTAGTTTTCTTCCTGGTTTTTATCCTCTCAATTAAAATCTAAACTGCGTTTAACCACATTTCAAAAATTTACCGTAAATACCATTCGTACCCGTTACAATCCGAAAGCAATACCATCCATATATCGCGAAAAAGAAAAAAACTCCACCGGCCTCTCCTCCCCCACATTTCATCAGCGCAGAACGAACCTTAACAAACGATAACCCGCCGGCAGCGCGGCTCTCCTCTAACGAACTCCGCCATAAAATCAAAGCGTCCTCTATCCCCGGCGACAGCTAACTCGCCGCCGTCGGCGTCGCGGGGCGATCGAAGCCGCCTCGATGTTTATTTCTATCGCGGCGCATTAGCGGCCGGGGAGAACTCTGAAAAATAGGACACACAGCGTCTGCACGGGTCCAAGGGGAGGCAGAGCCTGGAAGTAGAGAGAGAGCCTTCCGATATGGGATGTGTGCAACTACAAAGCCTCGCTCTGTTCATTCATCGCCGCGCGCGGCCCGAATCAAAGCGCTGCCTGCCTGCCCGATGCGATCTCTCTCGTACGTCGATGCGCTCGTTTCGCCTGATGAAAAAGGAAGGCGCCGCGGTGCGCGCTTTGTGCGCGCGGAGTTTTAGAGTCCCGTATATTTTACGGGGATTTTTATCGGGTTAGCTGCATAATGGAGTCTTTATAAGCGGGATTTTAATGATTCGCGGAAGAGTTTTCTTGTTGAATTAGCTTGGATTCAATGGCGGATTTGACGGCTTTTCTGGAGGTTTTTAATGCCGCATCAATTATATTTTACTTAGGAGTGTTAATTCTGTACAAATTTTACGATCTTGCATTCAAAAAATTCTTTAGAGTTCAATATAGCATCAAATATCTTAATTTTCTTTATTCGCGAAAGAAAGGTTTAGTGTCTCAACGGTAATTCAAAAATATTTTCCAATTGAAGTTATTGGAAAAGAAAACAGTTTTTACAACCAATTAGGGTAAAAGCACTTGTCACTAATATGATTACAGCTATTGAATTTAATGTGTTAAACAGGACACTTAAAAGCAGCATTAACTGCGTAGTAAAACAAAATGTAACTGTATCTAATTGGTTTTATATCTCGCGGCATTTCGCCTGCTCGTAAGAGGCGGCGCAACTTATATGATTTAGGTGTCACGTTTCTGTAACAGTGACCCCTTTCAGAACTTTATTAAAGTTATAAATTCCGACTCTCTTCTTTTTCCAAAGACATCAAATTTAAAGCTAAAATAAACTTTCGAAGGAGGATTTCATACTTTAATCGAAATTTTACAACTCAACTAATGCGACTTCCTTTTATTTTGAGTCCGAACTCTCTCGCGAAGTAACGAGCGGAATTCTTTTTTCAAAATTAAACCTCCCCACCGAGAGCAAACTTAAATCAAACCCCCCCTCCGCAAAGGGGTCAACCGTCAATTCTCTTCCATTATTGTAACTCAGAAATTGATATTTAATTATCCGAACGGTTCGTCTCCGATATATAGAGTCGGCTGGATCGAGTGTTGCATTAAAAATGGCCGGCCCCTCGGCATTTATTTTGGCGCGGGGCTTTTTTTCCCGCGGAAGTTTAGCCGCCGCCGAGGAGTAATAAGTACTGAAAGGGATGAAAAGAAGAGCCCTCTGGAATTTCTCGAGGCTCTCGAACTTTCTTATCGCTTCCTCCGTTCGGCGCGCTCGAGGCGATAAAAGAAGCTGTAGGCGGGCGGCGCCGATCTCTCTCTTGAAATTTTTCGCCACTTGCCGATGACGACGACGACGACGCCAGCGGAAGTCGACGTGAATGGGCAGCAAGTGAGCGCGAGCTTCGAGAGGAGGGGAGAAAAAAGCGACCCGCGATAAAAAAAAAACCGCCTCTGCCATAACGCGGCCCGACTTTATTCTCGGGCGTGAAAACAAATCTTTTTGCGGCGAAGGAGTGTATCGGGCAACTTTCCGCGGCCGCGGCTTCGTTCTTTTACTTTTTAGAAGTATTAATTATCGGGCTCTGTATCCCGGGCGACGTTTATTGAAAATTTAGAGCAGCGTTAAGCGTGATTTATGGCGATGAATTAAAGCTGAAATTTCCAGTTGAATTCATGAATTTTACCGTATTTCATGGAAATGGCAAACGCGGCGGCGGTGACTCTCGATGCAGTACAAAAATCAACCTTCCAAGCAGGAGAATCTCGTTAATTAAGCCGCGGGCATTATTTCCAGCAATGACGCGCGCCGCGGACATTAAAAAGGCGCGCGGGGCAAATCGAGCCCGAGAGGGCAGAAAGGCAAAAAGGCGCGCTTTCTCTCTCTCTCGGAAGGCGGGCAGAGCAAGAATAAGGACTTCGGAACATAAACTAGTCCCGAGATAAAGATAATCTTTCCCTCTCGCTTATATACCTCGGAGACACTCATAGCGAAAGGGAGGAGGAGGGGGGGGGAGAGGACGAGGTGGAGCGGCAAGTTCCGCAGTAATTCCGGGCGACTGTCATTAACAGAGTCGTCGTGGCCGCTTCTCTCCTCTCCCTCTGCGGCTCGCTCGGAAGAAAATGAATGATAACTGCTACCGCTCACTCTCGCTCTATCTCTCACCTCCACCCTTCCCCTCCCCCGGCCCTCTCTCCCTGTGGCCCCGCTGTACCTGACACTCTGTACTCTCCGCTATTTTTTCCAGCCGCGCACTCGCCCGTATTAGTTCTACTTTCTACGTGTGCGCCCCTCGTCCTCCTCGAGCTCTCTTCTTCTTCTTCCTCTTCTTCTTCTTCTTTTGCCTCCTCTTCTTCTAGGGATGCTGGCGTCTTGCCAGGTCGTTAAAGAGATTCTCGCGCAACTTTAAGGGTGCCGTAAACCCGCGAATTTATCTTGTTCTTCCTTTGCCTCGGTCTCTTGCACGGCGAGCGCCGCAGAATCCCGTTCTCTCTCTCTCTCACTGCGTCCGTGCGTTTACGTGCGGAATTTCGAGAGAAATGAGGAGGAGTCCAGCTTGCGCGAGGAAGCCAGCGGTTCTTCTGGTCTGGGGTATTGATTTCCGTGTTAAAAGGAACCCCGATGAATATGTATAGGTTGGATATATAAATTATTTTTCATAAAAAGAAACCTATATACTCGACTCGAAACTTTTTGGGGAAAAATATTTTCCGCCCGCCGTAATTACGACCTCGACGAAAAAATTCTCTAAGATTCGGTATTTACATCGACCTTTAAATTAGCTAAAAATTTTTATTAACGTTTATTTTTATTTCCGTTCCTGATTCACGGCTGCCGGAGGCCGTGTAAAAAACGGGATGCTAATTAAGTATTAAAAGTTTCTTTCTCCTTTCGAGCGGCGCGATATATACACGCACAAGCTCGCGAGACCGTAAAAAACTGCGAAATTCATTAAAGCTCTCGACACCCGCGGATAAAAATAGCGCGCGGCACGCATAAACTGCTAATTGCAGGCGCGTCTTACACTAATTACGAGGCAAAACAAATAAATCACTAAAAGCGCGCGCGCGCGCGGCTTTATCGCCCAGCCGTACGCGAAACTCGAATAACAACTCTTCGCGAGAGAGAGAGAAAAAAGGGAGTTATATAGCGCCAATCGCTCTCCTCCACCCCTCTCGCGATTCAAAGGCACGCACACGTCCGTTCCGGTAACATAATATTATTGGTCGAAACGTCGAACGGCAGAGATTGCAGATGACGTTGACGTTGACAGGCTGGTGCGCATTCTAGGCCACTGCCTCGGAAGCATCAAAATTCCGCGCTCATCTCTCTCTCTCTCTCTTTTTCCCGAATTCGCCGGACCGGAGTAATGCCTCCGCGGGGCTCTTTGAATAAAAATGCCCTCTCTCCTCGCAAACGACGCATAACAATATGAATACATATCCTAAATCATGCCCCCCCGCTCTCCACGTATATTAGCTCGTAACGTCCGACTTATTCAAGCCGGCGGCGTCGTAAAAATTTCGCGAGCGCGCGGCGGGCTCGCGATCTCTTTTGTACGCCGCGCGCGCGCCCGCGGAAAAACAACGGCGATGGCTAATAAATTGAGACGCATAAAGCGCGGCGAAATTTACTGCGGGACTCTAAAAAGAAGCACCGAACTGCACGCTCTCTCCCGAGAGAGAGAGGGAGAGAGTTGAGCTTTTCGCGGAATGACGTGTTCGATGGCGCGGGGATGCGGTAGAGAGCCTCGGTACTTTGCACGGGATGGAGCGCTCGAATGGCCAATCAAAATCAAGACGACGGTGTACGGCAGACGAGCCCTCCGGGCCCTAATCAAAATGCGCCGGGGGAGAAACAGAGTGCGGAGCCGCGATGAGAGGCGTAAAAATTACGGCCCGCAGCCGCGCGCGTTCAATCTTTTAGAGTATGTGAATTAGGATCTACTCTTTGGAGGTTTAGTGGCTCTATAGTTTCTTTTTCGTTTAAATTTTTTTTTGATTGAAACGGAAAATGCGCGGATTTGGCAGAAATATCTTTGGAAAAAAATACAGACCGAACCAGTTGTAACTAAAATTTCTCCCTCCGTTAGATATTTCACTCGCTTTTATATACATTCGCAGTGTAGCCCGCGGTAAAAGTCAATATTTTCTAATACTCGCATAAAAGTGATTGACTCGCCCGTATATTTAACTTTTACATCTCAATTCATCACCCCTCATCACCCGAGAATTACGCCCGGAGTTTTCCGACCTCCGCGCCCCGCAGTTTCAGCGGTACATCCCCGCGGTTATAACCAAACGGACGGTACTGTCGAGTCTCCTCTCCGCCCACAAAAAAAAAAGAGAGAAAAAAAAGGAAAACCGAGAGTTCCAAATAGCGCAATAAAACACCTTTATTCGGCGAGACAGACGCGCTTACAAGAGCGAGAGAGAGAGAGAGGGTGAGAGATTTTTCGAAAGTTGGCAGTTTACAACTTTGTTACCGTACAACTAGCGCTCTCTCTCTCTCTCTCTCTCTCTCTCAAGTACGCGCGCGCACACGCGCAGAGTTCCTCGCTCCCGCGCGAAGCGCGTATATCCGCCGTCTGCGCTGTCCGTGCTTATTGCGATCCTATTCAGAATAAATAGCAAGGATGAGCGGCTCTGCGCTTCTCCCTCCCCGCGTCTCTTCCTCTCGCGCGAGGGAGGCGAGCGAGGTGTCAATACGCGCTTCATCGCCCCCTCCCCCGCTTCGCCGTCGCTCTCTCTGTTATATTCGTTTCGGAGAGAGGCTCCGCGCGCTTATTATTATTATTATTGCGACGAATGGAGCCGCGAGCGTATATATACGCGGTACAGGACTATTTTCGCCGCGAGCGGGAGAGATACTAACGAAGAATGAGGCGAACAATTTTGCTCTCTCTCGGTGCACGAGGCGAGAGACCGTCGACAGTTTATTAATTCTCGCTGGCGAGGCTTTGTGGAATTCGATATAATTAAGGGCTCGGTGGTGCAGGTGAGGTGGCGCGCGGAACGGAGGAGATGTTTCGGGGGTATACGTTGCAGCATGAAATCGCGGCGCGAAACATTGTACTTTGGTCCTCTGCGAGAGGTGAACTACGTAATTTACGGATATTTTGCGGCAAACGGTGTTTCAAGTTCACACTTTGAGCGACACAAAAACGGTTAATGATTCGCTTACGTCCATTTCTCGTTTAGCAGTTACACCGAAACATCCGAGGCATCAAATGAAGAAGTAGAATACTCAGCCCGGAGGGGATATTAAAAAAGATTACGACTCAACATAAACTCAAAAACTGAAATATCCAGCATATTATATGTCTAACGGCGTCGTACCATCAGTCCAGATGAGAAAATTCAAGCTGTCCTAGTCCTTGAGAAAGAGTCACGTACTTTATGTTCCTTTCTTTGCATTCCTTCCCCCCCTCCCCAGTACATCCGAAGCTGACCGACCGAATGTAATTCAGTAATATCCCGCCGACTTTGAGGCGCGAGAAAAGAGCGCTGACGTAACGGACTGATTGCGCGCTCGATAACGCGAAATTTGACCAAGAGACGGATTCTTATTCAATATTCATTCGCGAGCGCCAAGGACGAGAGAACGAGCGGATGTCTGCTGGAATCCTCGGGTGCAGCGGGAGCGCATCGAGCCAAAATCAATTTCCATTCAACAATTTAACTAAGCGGACCGGATACGAAATATTGAGAACGCCTCTCGATTTGTCGCTGAATTATTCAGCGGCTCGACTCGTTCATTAAATTACAAACTTTTCCCCGCGCCGGCCGAGGCACAGTTTTAAATGATCGAAACAATGAGCTCTCGTTTCAAAACGAATCCAACTTATAGCGGCGCGGGAGCGGTCCTTTTTCGCGAATGTGTATATACACAATATTCCCAGCGTCTCTCCTCCATTAAGCGTATTAACGCTCGCTCTTGCCCTCCCGCGGCGCGAAATCCTTGGCAGAGGGCCTCTCGGAACGGCGCTTGTCATGTCCCCGGGAAATGCAAGTGCGCGACGTGACGCGTCCGCTTGATGTACAGCTGCGACTCGCTCTCGCGCGGCGTACGTCTTTGCCTTTATGGAGAGAGAGAGAGCTCCGCGTCGACGACGTCGACGACGACGATCGAGCGGCTGGGGTTTATGGAGGCGGCCCCCGCGCGCGTTTTGGACGGCTTTATGCGCCTAGCGCAAACTGCGATTTTAGGGGGGAGGGACTCCGTTTCCAATTCTAATGGTAATGGCTCCGCTCGCGAATTGAGATCGCCTCGTGTAGTTGATTATTCCTCGTGGCTCGTCGTCGGGGCGAAGTCGTTGGCTTTGGGAAGGGCCGCCGTTTAATTAACGCTCCTCGCTCAACTCCCAGTCGTACTTCAGCCGCATTGAGATACCAGGGAAAGAACCGCGCTAAAGGCAAGAAAACAAGCGTGTAACAAGCTCCCGCGGCGCGCGCGCACGCGTGCCTCGGTGCGCCGTCGTAATTTCCGCGGCGGCGAAAAGTGTGTCCGCGGAAACTGCACCCTCGCGGACTAATGCCTCTCTCGGTTCCTCGTCAAAGAGCCGGAGCCCCAGAGCCTACCTTCTAAATTAGTTACCCACCCCCGCGCTCGCGTGCTCCGGTTTATCATTCATAAAAAGGACGGACTTTAAGGAGGTACTTCGCCGCGGCGCGATTAACGCAAAATATCTGCGTCGTTAAAAAAAAAAAAAAGGCAGGGGCCGCGCGGCATTATCGGCTCGATGCCCCGCGCCGCTCTCGCGAATCGTTTAATTTATATGTACGTGTATATATATATAGGAGAGCGAGATTATCGCGGCTCTCTCTTCCGCTCTACGTTTTCGCTCTCTCGCATTTAAAGATGTAGGCGACGGGCGACGCCTGTCGTTCGCGCGCGAGAACCTAATAAAGCCCTTGCTGAAAATTCAATTACGCTTTACAGCGTCGCTTCATTTTCCGGCTAAGTAATGCGCGCGATACGATTTTACGTCCGCCGCGCGCCGGCCCTTTTTCGCGACGCGGCAAAAGAGCCTTTTTCCGACTGTGATTTAGGGTCGCTCGTTTCGCTATCTCACTCTCTCTCTCTCGCGCTCGGATATGCCTTTTAATGAGGGCGCTTTAATTGTCGACGCAACGCGCCGGGGAAATTATTATTGAAGTTAAAACTTTCAGAACTTCTAATTTCATTTTTCAATCAAATCCTTATACTCCGTAATTCTCGGTTGAAATACTTTTTAGAGTTATACATCTAAGGCTTTCAATTGCCATCTCCAATGTTTTTTTTCAGCCATCAATAATAGGCCAGCGTAACAGCTCTGCCCCCAAAATCCGATTTCCCGATCAAAGACCTCCGCCAACTTTTGGCTCGGCGTCGATGCTCGCTTCGAAGGATTATCCCGTCGCCCGAAAATGAAACATCGTTCGCGCGTCTTAAAACTCGAGGAGAGCGATCTCTTCCTCGACGGAGAACGAGCGCGCAATCGGCCGTCGCGCCAAAAAGAAACTCTCCCGTATAAATCGGCGATGATCTCGGGCAGTGCTCCGCGCCGCGCTGCCTTTCACGGGCTCCCGTAAATGGCGCGAAAGTGCAGTGGGGAGCGCGCGTCGCGCAGAATTATGGCCGAGTTTCTGCGTTCTCTCCGCTGCGTTCTCGCCCGCCGAGAGTGCGGCGCGTGTGTGTGTGTGTGTGTGTGTGTATCGGATGGAAAAAGAGAGCCGCGTGATTTACGCGGGCGTCGCCGCGGAGCTGCTTTTGGCCTCGGGCCCATCTTCCGCTTCCGCTCGGTTAACGTTTTCGGCCAGGAAAACGTTGCTAAGTCGAACGCCAAAGCTCGTCGCGGCGTGGAGATTCTTACGTGCCATTGTATCTCCCCCCCCCCCCCACTCGATATGGAGATGCGGAGACGCTGCGTGTTTCCAACGCTCGAGCTGGCTATATTGCACGGATATACGCGGCGTGCCGAATCTGGGTTGACGACAATTTACGGGCTGCGTTATGTACGTTTGCGAAATTGAATAGATTTGTTTTTTGGACGACGCTTTTTACTCATTTTATTCGACGGGACTTTGAGATTTTGATACGTCTTTGCAAGCATATTTGCTTACGTAGTTTATTTACGTGATTAAAAAACGTTATTAGCATATTTTACATGCATAGGTTAATTAACACGAATGCAATTTAGTTCACGACGACGAGTATAAATTATTATCAATAGAGAATCCATTATTGATGCCTAGAATTAAGACCAAAGAGTCCAGCTAATAATCGAACAATCAAATCATCGTTCCCCCAATTTGCGGGGCCCACATTCAAAACTAATTGCCCCGCTTCTCTACATCCACCGTGCAATATTAAGCACCCAGAGCGCAAAAAGAAGCTCCGCGCTCGATTAGCCGCGCGCCCGATCGAATCAGCGAGCTCAACCCCGAATCTTTCACCCGAGCCAATTTTAAGGTCAGCGTGGACAAAAAACGAGAAAGGGCCGAAAAAGAGCACCGCCGCGCGCGCCGTTGGAAAAGCGGAGCGGGAAAAAGAGCGCTCGATTGCTTGCGTAACGAGGCGCATTCCTGGGAGAGAGCAGCGCGCGAAAAGCGTGGGACGCGTCCGGCCTTGGGGGCACGCAGGAATTTCGCTAAGAATGCCAATGCCTACTACCGCCGACCGACGAGAGAGAGAGAGAGAAGTCCCTCTAATGGACTCGATCACAGCTGCCGCAATTGCGGATTATGGTAATGCCGCCGGCCGCGGCGAAAATTAATCGCCCTCCAATTTTATCCCACTGATTGTCGGAAGGGGGGGATCTCTCCGCCGCGCTCCGAGGAAAATAAAACGGCCGCGCGGCCGCGGCTTCGAGGAGTCGCGCGCGCAAGGAAAAATTTTTAATTAAAATTTATGCCAACCGGCCGGGGGGGAGTTTGAATTTTAGACTTTATGGGAAGACGAAAGCGCAATTCTAATGAGGCTCGAGCGTAATTTCACTTTGCGGTCCGGGAGATTTGTTTAAATTTAATGTAAGTTTATTGCGGACATAATTTAGTGGATAATTTTTCGGTTAGATAATGAAACGCAATGTTCAAAAGGGGCACTTCAATGCTGAATTCGAAGTCAAGGTAGTCTGGACGTTGGAAATGTCCCTTGTTAGCGGAATTTATGGCACTTGAGCTTTTTGCACTATAAACGAATGTAAATTTACACTTGGCGAGCGTAACAGTGGTATACGTCGATAAAACATCTCTTTTTCAGATTGAAATATTAAGACGAATATTTATTTCGGTTTACATCGAGCAAACGGGGCGAACCCCGAAATCAATAAAAATTAAGTGCTAATTCCATCAGAAACATTTCCAGCGGAGCTCCTTTTTGCGTCCTTTGTCAGCGAACGGATTCAGCCGGAATTCGCGCGCCAGCTTTAATTCGAGGACGATTTTTCGGCGCGGAAAGTGCTTGCACGTATATATACGTATATATATATATATATATCCGCACTCGCCCGACGACGACGCAAATGCACAAGAGCAGGCAGGCGGTAAGGGTTCGCGCGACTCGCTATTTTTCCCGCGTAATTTATTTCATTAAAAAGTTCGCCGATAAATTCACAGAGCCAGAAAAGGGGGAGGGGGGGAGAAAGAGTCCGGCGAGCTTTAGTGCCCGGGCGGAAAAAGGTGGAAAGGAGATTAATAGATAGTTAGCTAGACTAATAGATAACGCGAATTGTAATTCCTAAAATTTTCTTTTTTTTCCTCGCGCCGCTCAGCCGGCCGCGCCTCTCTGAGTTATGCGCGTTATTAAATGGGGGATGCGCGAATTTCGTAAAAAGTTTTTTTCAAATGTCCGCGCGCGGCTCCGCTTTTCGCGCAGAGGTTGGGCGGAGAGAGAGGGAGAGAAAGAGATGTGGCGCAGTTACATTTTTTAAAAAGTTTTTCAACCGAGAGCTCGGCTTGGCGTTTTTTGCAAAAACAAAAGAGCCCGTGACAAATAAGCCGTTGTTTAATACGCGGCGTAAATTCTCTGATATATATTCGGACTAGTTTTAAAAATGTTCGTAATTTAATTGTCACTATCTGTAATGAACGTTTCTTTTTTTTAAAAAAAAAAAGCGCGCGAGAGAGGCGAAATTTAAAGCTGACGATCGAGTTGAGATTTTTTTTGAGATAAAATCGAGTTTAACGAGATTCGCAAAGGTGTAATAAGAAAAGTTATCGAGGTAGTTAAAAAAAACTTACTAAATGAGTATTTTTACTTAAAAAGTGATTAAGCGCCGCTTGTTCGTGAAAAATGAAACATAATTGCAAGTAGTCGTGATTAAAAATCTGCAAGTTTCTCGAGAAGATTATCGAACGTCTATTCATCCAACGAAAACTAAGTATTCTAAAATCAGTCAAATTTTTAATTTCAAAATTCCATCCAACCTCTCGGTAAGGTGCGTTTGCATGGCCCAATATATCTATATATAAATTTCACCAATGTTAAATTGTGTACAATGTATACTTGTATGATTCTTATGTGTATAAAATGCACCTTACCAATCTCTCCAGCTCACTATACTACATTACCCAGCCGAAAAATCCTAAAATTCGAACCACACACAGGAAACCGGTCCAGTCCAGCGGCTGCGATCGTCGGGGCAAAAAGGGGGTCCTCTGCGTTTAACGCCATTCAGCGGGGCGGCGCTAATCCATCGGTTAAATTTGAGAGCCGTGCGTCCGCCTGCCATCATCTCGGCTCGTTAACGACGGTGCGCCAACTAAAGCGCGATCGCCGATGCATAATTCAAGCCGACGAACTCTCCGGGCTTTTAGTCCGCGGAAGTATCGAATTGTTCCTAAGCAAGGTCCGTCGCTGTATTCGTATGTGCCTCGTTTCGCCGGCTTTTCTCGGTTTTTTTGATGTCCGATTTCAGGTTCGTTTTCAACTGGCTGTTTGGCAAATGGAATTCTAGTGTTCGGCGGGAGTAATGTATTGATAATTGTATTTAATGCCGGCGGTATTAATTAAATAATAAAATTAATTAAACTTTGGTAAACGCGATACGGGGACGTGATCCAATAAATCAGAGTGTACGAGCGCGAACATTAAATTCCATTAACGAACTCAAATGCAAAGCTTCTGCCGCACTTTACTTTTTAATCAAATTAACAAAAAGCTAAATTTTCAGCGTCACACGTATATATATATATATTCTAAACATTTAAATTCCATCTACATGATAATGCCCATTTGAACTAAGTGTATCAAGCAAATAAAAGTTTAATCCTTGGCATAGCAAGTAGGTGGAGCAACTTTTCCGAGCGCCGATTATGAAAACTTTAATACGGAGTTAAATTATGTACATCTGAACGCGCATTAAAACGAATATATTCCCAGCTCCGCGCGAGAGCTCAGATCCCAAGATTACATCCATCAAGCATTTAACGACTTACATCTCTCTCGCTCTCTCGCGCGGCTTTTGCGCAAGCTCATTATGCGCGCTCGCAATATGCGCGGTTAACGTGTCTTCGACGAATATTCGCCTCGTCGTCGGGGCCATCGATCCGTGTCTTGATTCGATTGGCAACGCGCAGCCCCGGAGGAAAGTAAGGCGACGAGAGGCCCCGAGAGTTAACTTGGCCCCGGCGAGCATTGTACTGACCAGCGCCTCCTTCGACAATGAGAAAGTTCCGGGAAACAACAACAACTTTCCCGGGCGAGGCACTAACTTTGGCTTGATTAAAATTCGTAAGTTGGCGCGGCGACTGAGGTCGTCGATGGATTCGATAGCGCGAGACGAGGGCTTCTAAAGGCCCGCGGAAAGGTCGATGGTTTTAGAGAGTGACGAGGCTGCCGAGTTGCTGGAAATTGGCCGCTGCAATTTGGCGATAAGTGAGTTTGCGATTCGGTGCGACTTGAAATATTCTTCATCGTCGTTTGTAAAAAAGCGAAATTGTCAAAGATACTCTTTCGTAAAATGTTGTAGCGACTTAAATAAATCATTGCAATAATAATAGCCTCCCCCTTATGAATAAAGCGACCGACGAAGCAAGCCAGGCCCACGAAATCGTTATAAATTCGAAAAATTTTTCGAAAACCTTCCTTCCGCAGCGACGGTAAACTGTTCTCCGAACTCCCTCGGAACTGTATCTATATCCCACACGCGACACCAACTCCTCCTCCTTTAATTTCACAAGCCCTCAAAAAGTTGCCCGCGCGCGGCGCGCGCGAAAAACAAGGAAAGGCCTCGGCGGCAAAGGCGTTCGGCGAGAATTTATGTGTCTTTGTCCAGCCTCCGGTGATACGCGGCGCGGCTCTCTCGTCGGCGTCGATAAATCATGAGAAAGACTGTATAAATCGAAGCCCCCGCGCGCGCGCGCGAAACTTTCCGCCTCGGACAGCGGAGCTTTTACCTTTTTTTTTCTCCACTTGAAGCCTCCCCCCCGCGGACTGGATGGATCTGTTTTGACGTTTCGCGCCGGGTAATAGGATTGGAATGAGGGAGAGAGAGAGAGAGAGAGACCGGCAGAGGCAGATAAACCGCGCCGAGAGCGGGAAAAATCCCACGATTCGATTGTTTTGCAGGCCTAATTGTTTTATCGCCGGCCGCCGGACGGGATTGAGTAAACAGGTTGTGTAAGAGGAGAACCTTCGCTTTTTGTTTATCCTTTTTAATCTCGGGAGGGGGGGCTTTAATTTCGAGCTCTGACGTTTCAATCGCGGTGCATGCACGCCGAGTGTTATTACCGCTGCCGCGGATTAACGGAATTAGCCTTGCACGCGAGTACATTTGTAAATGTTATCGTTGTAAAAGATTAATTGCCGTGCATCTACTAACCCATTTATTTTCTATTCTTTGCGTGGAACTTTATGAAATGTTGCTCCTCGGGCGAGGATTAAATGCCCTATGAATGGAAGAAGAAAAAAACATTATATAGAAAAAGAAAATAACCCAGAAAAACGAAGCGACAGAATTCCATGGATTAATTGACTTTTCGAAAAGCCAAAAATAAAATTCCACCCGTAAAACCGTTCGTCGGCAATCGAGCGAAAACTCGCGTAGCCCCGAAGCGCAACGCGGGAAAAGACCCGCACATCGCAATGATCTCTCAAAGCATCTCCGACGAATCGTCCGGCGGCGCATTTCTCTCTCAAAAATCCGACTCGCTTTTCAATTCCTCTTTCTTGCCGATGCAGCGGCGGCGGCGGCGGCGGCGTCCTTCGACCCGCACGAACTTTTCCAGTTTCCAGGCGACGTGCTCCGGCCGCTAGTCATGTGTAAACCACCGCGGGCGCGGAGGGAAAACTAAGAGAGGCAAATAGCCAAGGCGATTCTTTACGAGCGACGGCGGCGGCAGCGGCAACGGCGGCGGCGGCGGCGAATGTGGGACACGACTGCTGCTGCTGCTGCTCAGCGGTTTTTACGTTCGAAAAGTCACTGGCCCCTGCCGAGGTCGAGAGCATTACGCGTCCGTCGTGCGTGCAGGCAAGCTTTATGTACTTACTCCGCGCCGATAAGCAGGCTTTTAGTGCTCGCGGTTTTAAAATTCACCGTTACGACGTGCGGCGGCCAGATGTTTTTTTTTGTTTTTTGTTTTTGTTTTTGCTTCTTCCAGGGGCGTCAATGGGCCGAGGGTATTTTTAGAAGCATTGTTTCAGGCTAATCGCGGCGCCGGGCAGTTTTGCGGTTTGCCTATGATAATGCGGAGAATGAAGGATCGGCTTTAGCTAATTCATGCTTTGCGCTTTTACTGATAGTCTGATGAGTGCATAATTTAGCTCGGAGAGATTTACTGCTAATATTTGCATGGAATTTCGTACGTCTATTAGAGAGGAGTATTTAATATATTCCTAATTTTAAATATACATTGTGCAATTCTTTAAACTGGCACAACGTATATTAAAACTTCCTTGTCACGTCAATTGCGTAATTTCAATTCAATCGCCTACCGAGAAGAAACCCTCTAAAAGCCATTCATAAAACGGCAGCATAATCCCACTAGATCAAAATAAAAGTACCTTATATATCTTATAAACATTGTTTTTCCCCCAATAAACCCGCGAAACAATATTGCACTTCCCCGACGCACCGTAGCACCTCGTTTAATTGAGCGTGAAAACGTTCCTTCCTCCAATAAATTCCCTCTCCCCCTCTCGGCAGTCTTCCCTCCTCGCAAAACCCAATAATACAGTCGTACAAAAACACGCGATTAACATTCGCGAGCGCATTTTCCTCTCTATCCCTCTCTGTCTCTCTCTCCCTCTCGGGGCGGCGGATCGCTTTATTGTTTCAAATTAGCATTGTTCCCTTAAGAAACGTTCCACTGATTAACCGCGCGAGCGCAGGAGCTATCCTTAAGCTGATTTGGCGCTCATTCAAATGCAGACGCCGCCGCCGCCGCCGCCTCGCCAATTCCGCCTCTCTTTCAAAGATACGTGAAAGGACGCGAATATCGAGCGTTTTCTTCTTCCCTCCGCGGCGCGGAGAGCCGCTAGTTAGTTAGTATCCCCAGTCGGAGGTCGCTGACCGAGATACTATAGAAAACGCGAGCCGAGCTTTTTTGTCCCGGGCGCGCGGAGATTTACGAGCGAGAGCGCTTGTTATGTGGATTAATCAGTTATCGCCGCCGCGGATCGCGAGAGTCGGGAATGTCGCGGGGAGGGGGGGGGGAGATTTTTTTTCTTCGGCCCGAGAACGGTATGAATATTCCGAGCAGCTTAGCCGGGAGATTGAGTGGTTTAGAGGAGCGTGTATTGCGTGCGGAGATGGATATTGAAATGTTAGCGAGAGAAAACGCAATGAATAGTAATGGAAAAAGGGTTTTTTTTATTCGTCTATCCCGTCCGTAATGGTCGCGGCGCGAACGTTGCACGTGAAATCTTAATGATCCAATTTGTAAACATTTAGATTATAATTTTAAATGGTTTTTAAGCTGTTCTATACGGACTCCGTTCAATTTCTAGTTTCATTATCTTATTGCAGCCGCACTTTCTCGGCAGTTAATGCATTTCCAACTCTTTAAAGCGGTCAAGTTGTTTTTAGCCCGGCGCTTTAGTGAGTCCTTTTTGCCGGTTAAATTAAACGAAATTAAATGAAAAGAAGTTAGTATTGTAAGGACGTGTACTTCCGTAACCTATTTTCCGCTTACAACGTCAAAAGTGTTTTTATTTTTCATTAAATTAATAAAAAAACTTCCGAACGAGCGCCTCAATCTCGTTTCGTCATCCTTTTCAGGCGACCCTTAACCAAAATTTCCTATTCCACGCCCATCAGCCCTAAAATTTCTGCCTCCCCGGGCCGAAATTAAAATATAAAACGAAAATTTCGCGGCAGTTCGAGATTAAAATTCCCGCGAAACAGGCGTATCGAGCCGAAAAAAAAAAAGAGAGGACCTTTAAGACCCGGAGCTTGCGCGAGAAGAAAGCTCGCGCATTACGGCAGACAGGTAAGCTGCACGCGCCGAAAGAGAGAGAGAGAGAGAGGGAGAGAGAGAACAGAAACGAGGACGTCGTCGTAGTCGCTGAATTGCCGGTCTGCGGGCTCCATAAAAGCGGTTTACGGCCGAGTCTCGCGTGCCTGGAGGTCTCGTTGCCGCACTCGCTCTTCTTGCTTCCCGGCAACGTCGTTTGCAACGAGCTGCCGTCTTGTGTGTGCTTTTCTTTCGTCCGAGCTGCCTGCCTTCTGCTCCTCTCTTTTCGGCCCTTTCCCAGCCACCGGGGGATATGAGAGGAATTTTTAGGCGCGGAGATTGTCGCTGTTTGTTGCGGGGATCAAGGAGCGGGAGGATTTTTAGCCGGATGATGAATAGGCTGGAATTTTGGGCTTTAAACCGTTACGAGGAGTACAAGTCCAATCGCGATTTAAACTGTATATTCTTTAAAGATATTAACAAACATTTCGCGAAACCGCAGAGCCCGTAAAACTATTTTACAGTTCGAAAAGCCTACGCTCAAAATCCCTAAAAAAATCCGGCGCAGGATTTACTCTGAAAAACCGCGCGGACATAAAGTCCGGCGCACCGACGCATTTCCTTTCAAGAACCACATCCCTCCCGCGGAAAGAAAGCAAAAGACGCGAGCGCCCGTGTCGTAAAAGCCTCTGTGTCTCGGTCAGCGGAACATTAAACTGCACGAGGTGCCGCCGGGATCGCAGCCCTCGGCGTTAACTCGATGTAGGCGAGCCCTGCGCGACATTTACGTTCAATTTGTTTAATTCAATTAAGGCGGCCTGATGTGCCGGGAGATCAAAGCTCTCTCCGGCTTTTTGCCCAGCCTCTCTCTCACTCGCCTGCCATCAGAGGCGTCAAAGCAAAGGAACTAACAGGAGGATTCGGTCCTGTCGTTGCCGGCGCTGCACCGCTGAGTGGCTAATTTTGCGGTCGATGACCTAAGGTAATTGCCGTTTTCGGGGTCTTTAATGGAGACTTCTTTTTCTTTTTTTATTAGGTCGAATATTTAAGTTTTAGACGATTTTGTTTTTCTCATGATTCCTGAATAAAAATGTAGTAAATTCCAGTCAAGAACGTCTTTTAGACTTCTTTTGCCATTAAATGCCTTACTTAAAATTTGCAACCTTCCCTTATTTCTTAAAAAGTGTTATGCAAAGAATTTATCCGTAGCTAACGCCATAGTTTTCATTCCGAACGCTCTTTACTTTTAATTCTCCAAGCATCGATGCACAAAATAACCGAAGCAGTCTTCAGATTTCCAAGATTTTTCCGGAAATATCAGTAATTCCATGTCGGCATAGTCCCTTAAATTTCGACGGCGAGAGAAAAAGAAGTCACCCGCCGACGCGACAAATCGCCGCGGCGGTGGTGTCGCATTTCCGCTGAATCGTTAAAACGGTAATCGGCGCAGTTTTGCGTATAGGCTCCGAGGCGCTCGCACGCGATCGCGCATAATCCCATAATCTCGCGGCAGACAGCGACACCGAGGAGGATCAGACGAAGAAAGGGTGGCGCGTGGCGAGCTCTCGGGGGGGCTGTGTCGTGGGGGGCAGGGAGATCGATTCGATCGCGTGTCGCGACGCGCTTAATGCTCGCGCGGTATTGAGCTGCTAATGAGAGGGAATAAAATCACGGCCGAATGATTTTCGGAAATGCGAGCGAGCAAATTGGGGAAGAGCAGCCTGGCGGATGGAGATGTTTGCCGTATTTCGATGTTTCTTTTTTAAGAACATTGTAGTTACACTTTAATGAAATTTGCGTAATCAAAGTTTAGAATTATAGCGTTGGAATAATCGTTTATTTTATTACTGCGCGTGCTTGTAAATTTTGTGAGTAACAACGCATTCGACAAGGCTAGATCTAATCGCTCTGCCACCCTTCACGTTTACATGATATAAACCTCCAGGCCGTAAAGCAGCGTTTTTTTTTTACAATTTCCTACTAAATCCTTTTTTTAGTTCCCCACTAAATCCGAAACTGCAATTTACCACTGCTCCTTTTAGACCTCCATTAATACTCAATTCGAAAAAATGGCATCCCAAGGCGAACGACCAGCGAGAGAGTTGGCTCGCCGCAATATTTCCCCTAAAATCCTCGAAACCCTGCCTCCCTCCCCTCGATATTTCCAAAGCTCTCCCTTCGGCTCTTGAAATTTACATTCGCCACCGGAGCAGCGGAGAGAAGCTCTCTCTCTCTCCCTCTTTCCTAACGCCCCCGCATTTCTTTCGCATTCCCGTCTCTTCACACGCGGCACTTCCAATTTCTCCCCTTTGGCTCGCGATCGGCAACTCGATCGGCCCCGAAGAATTTGATATCGAATTCCTCCGGCGACGTTGCGCGCTCGCGGAAAAAAAGCCGCCCTCTTCCCCCGACTCCGGGGGGAGAGATAGAGAGAGAGAGAGGGGGGGGGCGAAAATAGTCGAGTCAGGGCTCCATTATAGCCGTCGCGTAGCGGCATTCGATGAGCCATTGGAATCCACGAAATTACAGCGGCCGGCCCCGGCGAATGGGTAATAACCATCGCTTTTATGCGGAGAATTTTACGCGTGATTCACGGCCCGTTCGCGTGTAGTCGCCCGGGCTCCCGGAGCTATAATAATACAATCTTGGGGCTTCGCGCACTGCGAGCTTTTTTTCTCTACTCGCGGGCCCCCTTTTTTTTTTACGCGGGTTTCAAGGCTTTACTGCGCGTCCATCTCCGCGCCTTATTTTCATAAAGATTCTTTGTCTCCGGTCGTCCTTTTTTACTGGCTTGTTTAGGAGGCGCTGATGAAAAGCTATCCGGAGCTTGGCTTTTAATAGAAAGTGCTGACCTCGACATTCTATAGGCAGTATTTGCTCCTGTATACAAAAGGATATTCGTTCAATGTCAAGTTAGAATTATTATTTTTCATTCTCAATTAAAATGCCTGCAATCTCCCGTTGCAAAACCAAATGCGCGCGCGCGCCCCAAGGTGCATTTCTCGAGGCCGACGTAAATAAAATCAAATAATCCCCTTTTTATTAAAAAATAAGGAGAAACGTTCTGCATACGGAACGGGAAGCGGAAAGACGCAGCAATTTTTCCGAGCAAACTAAATCTCCTCCACAAATTCGCGAACCCGATTAAGCGAAATAAGCATTTGGATCGTCGAGCGGCCAAAGAATAGCATCCCGAGCAGCGGCGGTAGCAGCGACAGAGCGAGCCGCGCCGCTCAAGAAAAAGGGGGTCGCCCAAAAGGAGCAGCGGAAAAAAAGGAATCCCGGGAGAGAGAGAAAAGACAGGAAGGCAGAGGGGGAAGGAAGGACTGAAAGAAAAGGGAGAAAGATATTGCAGCGCATTCCGCCGGTGCATAATGAGCTGGGAAATTTCGTGGGCGGCGCTCTCTCTCTCTCTCTCCGGGCAGCAAGTATTCCGGGCAGTATCGCCGTCCGAGTCCGCCGTCGTCCTCGTCGCGCGAGAGGAATTCCCACCCCGCATTTCACCTCGCGAGGGAGAGAGAGAGAGAGAGGCTGATGCGTTCTTATATTGCTTTCACCTCTTCTTATTCCTCCAGTCGCGGGGCTGCGCCTCGATAAAGGCTCGGCGCGGTTTATGAAAATTGCGGTGCTTCGGGAATCTATATATAACGGCGAAGGGCGGCCAGTAAAGCCCGCACCGCTGAAGGTTATATTCTTTTTCTCTCGCCTTCAGCCCCCCCTCCCCCTGCCCGTCCGTCTGTTTCGCTTCGCGCGGCTTTTATCGCGCGAGTCTGAAAAACTTACGCCGCGCGCGCGGGAGCCCGGCCGATTCATCGCGCGCGCGCGGGCTTATCTCGAGAGATTCTAAAATGCTTTTAATGCTTCCGTTTATCTTGATGAGATAATGAAGCCGACGGAGTTATTTAATTACCGCGGGGCTTAATTTACCGTGACGCGATCGTTGCGTAACGAGTTTCTTTTTCTGATTTTTAATCAGAGCCGAGAGCGGAGACCCTACTTTTTGTCGTTCGGTGTCTGGTTATTGCGGGGTACTGCGTTACTTTAGATTAAGAGGGAGCTTTTTTTAACGAATTCGGAGTGATTTCGTATATATAATAGCCTAAGATGGACGTGACTCACGAATAAAGTCAATTCAATTTTTTAAGGTTGATTCATACCTTTGCTGAAACGTTGCGAGTTTCCTTTTCGAGTCCTGATGTTACAACAAACTTTCGAGCCAGCAGCCGTTAAATCAATGCGAATCACACACGGCACCCGTTAAAGCAAAATCCAGCTCGATAAAAAGCAAAAACCTTCTCAGAAAGAAGGGGAGAGGGGGAGGAGGAGGAAAAACTAGGAGCTCCTCGCATCGCATCTCAAAGATTTCGCCGCGTTAACATCGTTCCATTTTCCCGTTTTACGATTCTTCCTAACGGCTCGAGAAGGTCATTACTGGTCCTCGGCACGTCCGCGATCGAATTTTCGTTCGGCCACCCCCTGTTTTTCACTTTACTCCGGCCTTTATAATTTCGCCGTCTCATTTTTGACGAGCGCCAGAGGCAGAGAGAGAGAGAGGGAGGAGGAGGAGGAGAAGGAGAAGGAGAGAAGAAAGGCAATAGAAGGGCGCGATATCCGGCTTTGGAAGCTGCAACGACGTCAGGTTTTTATGGGACTGTTAAGGGTTAACTACGACTGCCTGCAATGACCCTTTACCGCTTCCAGCCCCTGCAGCTGATATCCCTTCTATGTGCGCCTTTCTTCGTCCGGGGCGTCAAACGTCCGCTCCGCGAAAAGTTGGGTATAACGCCGGCCTCGTTTATGGCACGAAGATAAACGATCCGCGCTAGAATTGTCTTTAAAATAAATCTCGCTCTCCCCGCTTGCTTTCGGTTATTCTTACCCCGTTTTCCTTTTTTTTCCTTTTTTTTTTTATTTTTTACAGCCGCGGGACGGGCTCTTTTTTATCGCTTAAAGCGAGCGGCGACAAGCTGACAATAAGAAATTAATGAAAGTTGTATGGCTTCTTTATTAAGGGCAAATTTTGAGCGGAGCCTGCGCGCCCCCTTTTTTATAGGGTGCAGTTGTGTCGCGAGCGCGTACGCGAGCTTTAATGAAAGAGCTTTGTATACGACGGCCTCCCCCCCCTCTTCCCCCGCGCAATATTCTGTTTTCCTTTTGCTTTTTAAATGGTTACGGGGTGTTTTTTTTTTGAGTTGCCCTGAAAAGCAGTGGAAGGGCTTTTGTGAGAGTAAACGATGAATTCTCTTTATTCGTTGATTTTCAAGTTTATAATTACATAACCCTTTCGAGCCTTTTCACATTTTCTTGGATGCCTTTTTCGTCGACGTTGCTTGTTTTTTTTTAATGACGCTGTATTATATTAATTGAACGTAAATATTGCACGTTTTTCAGGGCGATTTTATATGCTTTCAAAGTTTATATTTTACAAATACCTTAACCCTTTTAGATACCGTGTTCATTACAATGGACATTAGCTGTTCGAGCCATAAAATGCTTTTACAACGTATTCCGGCCGCATTTAACGACGCAGTTTGAAAAAATAAAAGCAACCAAAAAATGCAGAAAAATTCCCTTTAAAATGTATTAGTTGTGCAACGTACGAAGTATATTCTTTAAAACATTTTGTTGAAATATTTAAATCTTTCTATGAATTATTTTTAATATTATATTTTAAAGAATTTCGTTAGTTCGGCCAACAAACTGTCTCTCAACGAATAAATTTCCGATGAATTTCGTAACTTCCGTCCAAAATTGAAATTGAATCACGAACTCGGAAATCGCGCTCGAAAATCGCGCTTTAAAAAAAACCAGAGTTTCCCATCGCGCGAAAACCCTAATTCGAACACGAAACTCGCATCTCGCGCAAATCCCAAGAACGAAAGAAATTCATTTCGACGACGTGCGGCAATAAACTCCCGTACGGCGCGAGAGGTTATATCAGCTCGGACGGGGCATTTAAAGCGCGACACGCGGAAGCTCTCTCCGGCGTAAAACCTCGGCGCGCGGCGACCTTGAACCTGCGCCTCCCTCTCCCCGAGAGTCCCGCTTAATCGAAGCCTCGGCCGGCGTAAATCACGGCTCCTCGGCAGGAACGCCGGCGAATATAATCGGCTGCACGCGAGCCGGCCTCGTAAAGCTCGCTTCCGGCAGAGGCGCAGGTTCGGAGAGAGAGAGAGAGCTAAGAGCCGGACTCGCTTTTTAGCGAAGTCTGCATGTCCGCGAGCGGCCTCCAGTACTTTATGGGCTTAGCGGGACGCTCGAGCCTCGCTCTCTCTGCCTTTGTTGGGGGGCAGGTTTATGAGGCCTTTAGTGTTTTAGTTGCTGCGATTGAATCGTGGACTGCTGCTGCAGCGCTGAGCGGAGGTGTTATCGGTTCGCGAAATTGATGCGCCTTTTCGAAGGGCAGGTAACGGGGTCCGGACGTCGTTTGTTTATGGTGCCGTGTGCTTTTTCGGCTCGGATTCTTAGACGGTGGTGTTTAACGGAAGAGTAGAGAAGCTTGTTTTTTTTTTAGTTTTGCAACGGTTTATCGGACTGTTTGCTAATTTATTCGTTTAAAAAATCTTAAGTAAAAATCCTCTTTTTAAATACTCTATAAAACTTTTTACCCAATTTATTCGCACAACTCAAGATGTAATAATGGACACAAGTAAAAAATTTAACCCAAAGCAAGCCTTATCCTTCCTTCACCCTTATTTATCTCTTCCTCGTCGTTTCGGGCAATACTCTTTCGTCCCTCTTCGGTAACAGACTATCCGGCTAAGTGTCGTAAAAGCGTATTTGCATTCTACCGAAAGTCTTGACACGGCAGCGAGAGATTCCGAGGACCAGAAAAAGAAGAGGCCGTGATTTTAGCCTCGAGGACTCGAGCCGCAGAGTGTCTTACTTACCACTCTCCGAGAGAAACTTTTTTTTTCCTCCTACTACGCTTTGAAAGCCTCACCTGAAACATAAAAAGGGCGATTGTTAGTCGTTTTCGATTTCAGTCGAAAAATACGATTAAAAGTGGACATTTTTATCGAAAATACGGGATAAAAATTTCTAGGTTTTGCAAAATATAGTTTTTAAGACTAATTTACAGCAACATAAACAAAATCATATTTGCATCCTCAAAATTGACGCTTGTAAATTTTCAAGCGATATCCTTCCAAGTCGTTTACACGACTTTGCCAGGAAGAAAATTTGAACAACAATCTGCCAACCCCTTTTCAAGCGAAATTCGCTCTCGCATCTTCAACCAATAAACTCTGGCTTGCGCCGCCGCCGACAAGAAATAACAGACGTCGTCGCGTCTTGGCGCAATAATGGCCCGCAATTGTTCCGACCACTTATGCAAATCCACTCAGCCGACTAATTCGTCCCGCGTGTTTCAGTAGTAACAGACTCGTCCGCTCCGGCCGGGTTTTCCGCCCTCCCCCCCCTCCCACCTCCGTCGCAGTTACACGGCAAATTTTCTTCCGCGCAAAATCCAAACTCGCAATTTTTCCCGCTTCCCGTTTAAGCGCCAATTTATTTATCCCTCGGAGAAGGCTTCCACCCAGCCGCTCCGCGTTTATTTACCTTTCCCTCCACCTCGGCGACGCTTCGGCTCTTATGTTTATTTCGACTCGTCTCCTCCGCCTTCCCCCCCCCCCCCCCGCCAGTCGACATCAACAAACATCTTGATTATACCGTGAAAGCCGTCCGTACTCGAGAGTTGGCTGGAAACCCTACCCCTCTCTCTCTCCCTCAGACTCGGCTTCTCCTCCCTCCGCTCGAGCACATCCATACACGTATTTTGCATCTCATTTTATGTTATTCCCTCTCTCTCTCGCGAACCCCCCATGCAACGCGCAGACGGGCGAAAGAAGGAAATACACGGCTACGGCTCGGGCGTGTAAATAGGGTAAGACAGACAAATATGCATTGAATTTTATGTAAATGCATGCACACTCTATTTCATCCTTTAATTGAAGAGGTAGTTAACGTAACCTCCAAGAGTAGTTGTGTACAGGACGGATTACACCTCTGTATATATATCTATCTATCTCTCTCTCTGCTCGTTCTGGCCTGATATTCTATGCGCATTCGACTTCGTGATGTACCGTTGCGGGAGAGAGGCTATACACCCTGCATCAGAAAACAATTTCTTCTCGCACGCGCGCACTTCTGGGCTCGACGACAACGTGAAAAGGCGTTTAATAAGCCTTTGTCGCGTCGCTTCGGAACGTGACGAAGAGGAGCAGTGCCGCGTCGAGGACTTTTATTCGGACGAGATGGATTTGTGCTTTTGTTTGCGCCGTTTTCAGCTGGTATAAAGACACGGAGAGATACGGTAGAAGAGTATAATCGATACAAATATTTCAGCTCGAAATGCTACGTCGCGCAATAAACTGTTCAATTACGTTTGAAATCGAATAGCATACTTTTATACTTTTGCCTGCGAAGAAAGGGGCGTCTACTTTCCTAGACAGCGATTTCGTCAAGAAGATTTTTATTGAATGTTTTTTTAAGCTAATACGCCGAATGCCGCATGATACTTCTGCCAACTAATATCCCGAGATTTCACCCTCCCTCCCCGCCCTGCAGTCATTTTGAAAATTTGAAATGTAAACTCACGCTGAATCATGAATTTATGAATGAAGCATCCCGAAAAGAAAGGAGCGCCGCCCGCCGTTCGTGTATTTGTCTAAGAATATCCAAAGGAGCCAAGGCTATTGAAATTTCTTCTCCTGGTGTTAGCATGAAAAGTGATTTATGGAATGACCTCGTCCAAGTGGTATCCAGATACCGAAATAATTTATGAGAGCAGCTAATTAAAACTCCACGTAACTTTAACGATTTCCAGCGGCTACTGTTCGCCGTCTGACGCTTTTTTCGTTAAAAGAGAGAGATAGAGAGAGCGAATTCGTTAACTTTCATTCGATATATAAATTAAAAATTACGCTTTTAACCGAGGACTTAATTAAGGCTGGCCAATTGTATTTTTTAGCTAATTAAAAACTAATTGATTGTTTAAGTATCACACGAATTGTTAAAATATCTCGGCTAAGTTAATTAAAAATGCAGTTAATCAAATTAAAATCTTATTAAATTAGCCGCCGTAAAAGGAAACTGAGTTTAATGAAGTGGTGATGTATTGAGCTCGTCTTCCTTCTCTTAGGAAAAATGTTTAATTTCCCTTCAAAAATAATACGTACTTACATTTAACAAGCTTCTAATGAATACTCTTTCTATCTGAAAAATTCTAGCCCTTATAATTCGACTCGAGAGACCCAATTAAAACGAACGCAATTTCCGATTAAACAAATAAGGCAGCCTTCTCGCCGAAAAAATTAATTCGACCATCGAGAGGATCCCAAAGCCCAACTACTAAATCCAGGAGGCTTTTCATAAACCTGACTGGCGCAACTGACGTCTTGACGCGCGCTATTTTAATAAGAATCGAGCCCCGAGCCGAAGGAAAAACAAAAACACGGGGGGAGACGGGGGCGAACCTCAGGGAAAAAAGCGTGCGCGGGGGTAGTAAGCGATATCTTCGCCTCCCCTCGCCGTCCAGGCACGTAACGCCTTGTAACTACGGGCAACGTCGCGTCGCCGTCGTCGTCGTCGCCGCCGGTAATTTGTTACTCGCTCTCTGCCTCCCCCTCCCCGTGAACCTCGTTTCGCCGCGCTGCCCTTTTTGCGAGCGCGAGAGCCTCGTTAGCGCGGGGAAAAATCCGACGTTTAGGCGCGAAGGAGCTCGCGGGTTTTGTTTCCTCGCTGTCTAAATTCTAGGAGGGACGGAAATTGGACGGATCGCCGAAGAGGCTCGGAAGGTGAGGAGGATAATAAGGCGTCGGGAGAACTGGCCGAGGTGCTATGGCAATTAATGTTTGATCTTTTTAGTTTGGTATAAGTTGTATTAACTCTGAGGGATTGTGTATCTTTGTTTGTTTCCATTACCATGAATTTACGTAAGCTGCGCAAACGATTTTAGTAGATAAAAGCAACTAGCTCCAGGCATAAACTCTTGTTTACGTTACGGCACATTAAATTGGGAATAAATTTGGAATAACGAGAGGTTTTTATACCGTCTAAATAAAGCTCTGGAAAATACCGAAGGGCAAATACGACGCCTAAAATTTTCCGTATAAAAAAAAAAAAGGCGCAGTTTAAAAATTGTGAAAAACGGTCTCTCTCGCCTTCTCGATATTACATTCGCTGCACCGACGCTTTCTTCCCCCTCCCCCGCCGTATCAGTCGGGAAGATTTAAAGATTATAAAGATTATATTTTTGCAGGGCACGTTCCGTTCGGCTCACAAATTTTTCAAATACGCTAGCCAATATTATACGACTTTGCCCCCGCCAGTAACCGTGAAAGTGCCGCGCGTGTCCTATCTGCGCCCTCACTTTTGCCGTAATAACTTAAAGCAGCTATTACAACAACGGACTTTACGACAATTTCCCCCCCGAATACGGGGAACGAATCTATAGCGCTCCGAAGCTGTAACTAACCGAAAAACTGATATACTGGATCAACATTGTTCGGTAAATTATCATTCTTTTACGCGGCCGTAATCCACTGCGGGCGTTAAAATTTGTCAACGGTACAAGTCTAAGGATTTGATAGCCGTTACCATTCTGCTCCTACAAAATGTCGATATTTCGATCGAAATTTCGGTTTCCATTCCCTTGGTTTCAACCACGCTTGTACCCCCGTCCTTTTATCGATCGCGTCCGCAAACAATCTATAAATACCCGCGAACGTCCCCCCGAAAAAGAGACTCGCTCGAATTTCGAAACGAGTCGAGAGCCGGTCGCGTCCGCAAAGAGGGAGAATCGCCGACCCATATTTTTCATATACCGGCCGATGTTTACCGCGGTCACGGACGCGATACGATAAGTGTTGCCTTTGGGCTCGAAATGGAAGACGCGCCCTCGTACGTGTGAATGAAGAAGCGTCGCGCCGCGAAGTGTATATATATACGTCGTTCAATAGCGGGGGGGCTCGTATTCCGTTCACGTCGCTCGACGCGGCGGTCTCAAAAAACACGCCTCTATCGCGCCCGTAATCTATACCGCGCCTCGCGGTTCGAACGCCTCGCTACGTGCATTTTATCAATGCAAGATAGCCGCTGACTACGTTTCTCTCTCTCTCTCTCTCGGACGGGAATTTCGCGCGATAAAACGAAACGTAATTGAATGATTAGTTCGAGATTGGACACTTTTTGATTTATCGCGCCTGGGAAGAAATTTTTTTGCTATCGAAAACACGTGTTGCTTGGTTCTTTTGACGATGAGAGTCGGATGCGATGGAAAATAGACTGTTTTTTTTTTAAAGGACTTTTAAACAAATTTTAAGGGTTTTACCAGTTGACGCGATAGTTGATCTTGGCGGTAATTGCGTTATAATTTCGAAGAAACGGAATCGGGAAAACCTCGCCTAACAAGATTTTACTCGGCTCGAAATAAATCACGAGACTTTTCGAAATAGCATTTTCAACGCCGGCATAAAATCCTATCAGCGGGACGAAAGCAACTTTCTCCCCGGGACTTCTTTAATGACTTATAATCTCATTTTCATCCCCATTATCCGAGAGCAATAAAAATTAAAGCCATTAAAGCAGCCCGGTGCGCGCGGCGAGAGCCCGAGGAATTTAAGAAACAGCGCGGCGCAAACTTTGTCCCTTACGCGCGCGCGAGCGACTACATAAAAAGGGAGAGAGAGAGGCGAGAGAGAGAGAGAGAGAGAGAAAAAAAAGGCGAGAGCAGCAGCAGCGGCAACGGCATAAAGAAAGGTCGTATATAGGCGGGAGGGCGCCGGCGAATACAACTCAGGTGCGGCATAAAAATTCACTGCGCGGCGGGCGGAAACGAGCAGCGGCAGCAGCGTCGGCGGCGGCGGCTCACACCACAGGCGAAGTATAAGGACCCGGAGGAGACTTTCAGGACACCCCCGAGATACTCCGCGGATATACAGCCTCGGAGTCCTCTCCTCCCGCTCCCCCGCGCGTATATATATATATGTATATATACACATCCCCTCGTGCATTTCGCAGAGCGCGCGCAGGACGGGTGGGGGGATAGTGCCCTATAAACTTCGAATTCTATTGGAATACAATGGCGAGCGACAAGCGAAGCCTCGAGAGTACCTCCAGGCTGGCAACGGCTTCATTAAGGCCCCGAACGCGAGATACTAAAATTTTAACTATATATACGCCCCTGTGACTTTTCTAAATATTCCGTTTGGATTATGGTCCTCCACTGCGTTTATGCCCAAGTCGCCCCGGCCCGGATTAAACTTACGAGCTGTTTGGATAATTATAAAGGTTATTAAAGCCCCGGAAATAGCTGGATTAGTGTGGATATTTATGTTTCACCGTTAAAAATAAATATCCCGTCCGGGTTTTATGATTTTCCGAAGGAAAATATAATATACAAACGACGCGTAACGCTTGTGAAGTGTCGAATAAACTTTTTACTTAAAAAGGAAAAAAAAAAGGCTAGAGTATACATGTTTTTTAATCTATGCAAAATGCTCAACGAGAAGTGCAAGTTACTAAAAAGGAGAAAACAGCGTTACATTAGCCCGCTTCGTGCGTCTCTCCGTTCTCTCTCTCTCTCGGCGCATTAGCTTGCCGCTACTCCTTCATTTGCATAAACGCGCAAATCAGACGACAACGAAGATGACAGGCCGTGCAAGAAGATGTCGCCGCCGCTGCGGCTCTACGTTTTTGCGCGGAAAACACTGGAAGGCTCGCACTAAGACGACCTCGGAGTGGTTGAGGTTTAAGTGATTGCCACCGGGGTGTTGTTGCCAGTCCCGAGAAGAAGAACTTGGCTTATCTGCGTCGTCGCCGCCGCCGACGTCGGAGCTCGTAAGCTAATTTTAATTCAGCAGTCAAAAAACAAAGTTCAGCGCTTGAAGATCTTAACGGTTACTTTGCTGATTATTTTGCAAATTGTGCGAATGCATACCATACGAATTAATTGACGATATTGCAAACGTTGCAATTGTCAAGATCGGCCTTCTAAATTCTAATTAAAAACGATACTCTGCTTTAAAGACACAAAGCAAAAGCGCTCAACAATCCAGATAGCGACAAAATCAGTAGCCGGGCCGGCCAATCAAGAATCTTCTGCGCTTCAAAGTCGTCCGCGGCGGGCCGCCTGTACATAAGCCGATAATCTCGCGGCTCGTGCTCGCAGCTTTGGCCGATAATTGCGCCGGCCGCCTCCCCCGCCTGAGAGAGATCGAGCCAAAGAGAGAATGCATATGAATACACGATTACGCTTAGAGGGTCGATCGTGTACGCCGCAGGATGTGTCCGTAGGAGAGAGCAGACACCCGACGCTCTGCTTCTTGTGTGCCGAGTGTGTGCCCGCGTATATTGACTCGTAAGTGCCCCCCCCCCCCCTGCCCCGATCAATTGCCGCGCGGACCTTCGAGTCAACCGAGCGTCCGTCCGTCCGTTCGGCTGTGTATCGGAGGAGGAGGAGGAAGGAACGGATACACCCGGACGCGCGGATCTCCGGGATGGAATGGAGATCTCCGGGCGTGACGAGGGGACGAGCCGGGATTTGCCGGGGGGATTATTGATTCGCGCCTGTTTGCTCATCTTTTATGCTGATTTCTGACCTGTCGTGCGGCCTCGCTGGGAATCGGGTTGAGTTTCTTTTTTTTATTTATTCCTTCGATGGACTGATCATTTTCCTTTTGGTGCAGGCTCGTTCATCACCTTGATCTCGATTTTACGTTTGAAGAATATACGGACAGCAAAGTGTGAGAATTGATTTACGAATTATCTTTGGTATTATCCGAGCTATTTACCTAAATTACTAACGTCGAAATTCCCTTCCCAAACAATGCGGTCGGAGCCTCTCCAAGCTTCGTCTCTCGAAAAATCTCGAACCCCTCAGCGACGCAACAACGGACCGTGGGTAAAAAGCAAACGAGCCCACGTAACTCGGCGAAAACAGTAGTCCAATCGGTCCATATGAGCGAGTAGTCCTCCGTTATCGCGGTAGACCGACTCCGGGTTTTTCCCCGGGAAAAACATCTCGTTCCCCACTTTATAAACATACATACAACGAGGTCTAGATCGTGTTTCGCTGAACTGCACGCTGGAAAAACTCGCGTCAAGGAGATTGACGGCTATTCTTCGTCTCTGCGCTCTCCCCCCTCCCCCCCTCGACAGAGAGAGAGAGAGCGGACACGCTCGTTGAAGATTTATCTCTAATCGGTTTTGCGCGGCGCTCGCTCTATTTTTTTCTTTTTTTTTTTTTTTCGTCTCTTTTCCTCTGGCCGATATAGGCGAACGGAAAAATCAGCGCGCGATGAGTCTTAACTCGACGAGCTTCGAGTGCACCTGCAGTCACGAGTGCGTTCAAATGAAGGCATCGGGGAGCTGCGTACTATTGATAAACTGGTTCCATTGATCGATGGATCGATGGGATCAGGCTTATTTTGTTCTCTGTGCCTTTTTATTTGATTACATTTATATTCTCGACGATAAAGTAAATGCAACATTTTTGTTCGTATGGTTAATCTTAAAAGTAGAAAATCAATGGGCAATGATACTTATATTTCTAAAGAGATGAGTAACAAATTATAAAAGAAGTAATGAAATGTAGAAATTATATTTCGTCCTCGCTCTCCTACATTACATATGTAGTTCTCCTTCTACGCCGCCAGAAGTCACACGTATTTAGAGTCTTAAAACAAACAAACGACAGTGCTCCCTCTCCCCAACCCTGCTGGAGCGCCCAACCTCTTCACTTTTTTCTTCGTGCGCGCCGAGGAAACACGTAAGAGTCGCGGTTCGTATCGCCTATCGTCTTTTCTACAAATTAGCAATGGGAAAATCAAAAAAGAGATCGCGTGATAGAGAGGAAGATTTGCAGAGTGTGCTAAAAAAGTTAAAAAGACTTAATGAAAAAGTGGAAAAGTTGTGTGAAACTAATGATAATGACTCAAACAATACCGAGAATATTGCACAAAATAGTCAAACTCAACCCACCGGAAACAAAGACGAGGAGAAGGTAGACGAGGTTTTGCCTACCAACGTCCAAGAGTCTATTACATCTGATACTGAAAACCAAGAAAATACTACAGAGGAAACGGATCAGGAATTCTTGAATATCGTAAGTAGTATTGTAAAGATTGTTAAAATCGTCAAAATTCAGGGGGGTTTTTTGCTGCATGTCTCTGTTGGAATCAATATTGTCGTGCTTACTTGTGTGGTAAGACAAGGCAATTTTCTCACGTCTGTGCCTGCTCAGTGGTAGGACAAAGACGAAATCAGACATTCGTGTTTACTAAGCGGTAAAACAATGAATAGTCTTATACGTTCGAGTTTGTTTTTGTGACAAAACATGAACGAAAATTTTTCTTCTGCGCGACTCATTTAATTCTCAGAATTATACAATTCGCCAAAAACTTTCTATTAAACTAAATAAAAATTGTTTTAGCTGGGCGATGATCCAACAGAATCACAGGCACTAAAAATGGTCGTAAATCCAGAGATTGTAAAAAGATGGCAATTCTTCTGCAATGAAGGAGTTAAAAAAGAGGAATTTGATAACCTCACGAAAAAATACGAATGTATAAAAGAATT
>JAWWEO010000001.1:26705002-26732633 GCA_035582975.1 Ormyrus labotus | reverse complement strand
CTACATATGTAATGTACTCGAGCGAGGACTTCATATAATTACGATCGAACATCACTTACAGGTAAGTTCGTTTGATCGCCCAATAACGACGGCGATCTCTTGACTCTAAATTACAACTATTAGTGCTAACTCATTATTAAACATTCGGCTAAAAGGGATCAAAAGCTTCATCGAACGACTAAAAAAGTGAAAGTTATCAAGAAACAATGATGCGAACCAAAATATTCCCAACAACTCCCCACTCGACTCGGCGGACCGTCGAAAAACCTGCAGCCTGTCCCCGCCATAAAGCCCGTGGAATTCCGGCGAACGAAAGGCGGGAAAAGAGAGAGAGAGAGAGAGAGAGAGAGAGAGATGATGGCAACGATCCGGTTGAGCAATTAAGCCGAGGGCCTCGCGTGCGGCTTTTGGGAAAACGAATTTCCTATACCTGCACGGCCGCGTGACGTTAAATTAACGTTAGCCGCCGGGGCCGATCGGGCCACGCGCCGCCGGACGAGCGGAAATCGAAAGGTGGGACGATTAATCGATCGGCCCCGCTCTCTCTCTCTCTTCTCCACGCGAGGACGGATGAAGCTTGAGCTTTGCCGCTCTCCCGAGTGGGAGAAAAAGCTGCTGCTGCTGCCGCCGGAGCTTTTTTATGGAATGAAGAGTGAGGAGTGAGCGCCGAGGGTGAAAGATGGGGGGACGACGGGGAGGTGGCTCATATTTTGCGCGAATTATGAATGGAAATTAATCTTTGGAGATTAAAAGTTTGAAGGGCTAATTTTGATGGTCAAGATTTAAATCGTAATTGATGTTTTGATTGGATGGGGAAATTAGAAAATCTAATTTTCATCCTGAAAATAAAAAAAAGTGCTTGTAATAATGATTTTTTAATTAGATAATTACAACGCAAGTTTTATATAGTTTCTATTAACGTACTTTTGTAATTTATATATGATTTTTCAGAATATAAAATTTATAATGGCACTTTTTACCAAAATAAATAGAAATACTATCGATTCCCCCGAGTCGCAAGTTGACTCTGCATAAATCAAGCTAATCGCGCCATCGAAAACTGCTTACTCGAAGTCGCGCAGTACCGAGTCGAAATCAACGAGGACATTCATTTCGAGGTACTCGCGGGGACAAAAGACCTCCCTTCTCAAAGAGAGAATCGAGCGGAGGAGCTACATAGGCCGAAAATCGAAAGTCGCTTAAATCTCGTTTCGCCTCCTCCGCACGGGAGATTAAGTTGCTCTCTCTCTTTTCGAGAGAAACACAGAGGCAGCAAAGAGTTCGCTCGATTTGCCGCGAAATTCAATGCGAGGCCGTCGTCCTTTTCGGTGATTTTACCATCGATTCCCTTTCCCAAACCCATAACTAGTCATCGTCCTCTGACGTCGCTTTATCTTTCCCTTATCGGGGTCGCTGGCCTTTCGACTGAAACATTGTGAAAACGAAATACTTCCGCTTCCAGCGAGGGCTTGAGAAAAAAAGTGCCACTGACGTAATATTTATATACGTGTTCCTGCAGCCGAACCAATAACGTGATCCGCAGCGCCGTAAATTTAAAATTACCAAAATACGATATCGCCGTTAAAGCCTCGAAAAATATTTCGGCCGATCGCGTAAAATAAAATAAAATAAAATAAAAACACTGCCTTGCTCTCTCGCTTCTTCCCACGGTAGTTTTCTATACGCGACGAATCCCCGAGCTCCGCCGCGCCCCTATTCTGAACCAATTCGAAATCACATTAAGTCCATTTCAACGCTTCCAGTCAAAACTCCAATTTAAAACTTCCCGCTGGAAGCGTCGCGTCCCCCCTCCCCCCCCCCCCCCACGACTCCCACTCGACGTGTCACGCGGCGATAGGGGTGCAAAGAAAGAGAGCCTGAGAGAGAGAGAGAGAGCGAGAAAAGAGGAGAGAAATATGGATTCAATAAAATTTTTCCTAGTTCTTCTCTCCTAGTTCTATTTTCCAGTTAATGCGGGATTTATTAAATAAAACTTTCTGCTTCGAGGGAGCTCGGCTCCGCGAGCGATGAAAAAATCATTATTTGATAAATTTCCGCTTGACTGGGCGCGAGTTTTATTAGCTCGGGGTGCGGATTGCGGAAGGAGGAATATTTCTATTGGACGGTAATGGCTTCTTTTTTAGTTTTAAATTTCGTTTATTAAAATTTGCTTGGGTATTCGTGTGAGATATTTAGTTTTATTTTCTGATACTAGTAGAAACGTGATTAGCCTTACTTGTGCAAGTACTAATTAGAGTAAAACTTTCTGAACGATCCATTGATGTTTCAGCTCAAGAATCATCCAAGCTTACCTGAAACAGAAGAAAATAACCTCATTATCACAGCACAAATTTTAAGAAATCAGTAAAATGTAACTTAATTTAATGAGTTTCACGAGACTGTCTGAATCTTTGAAGAATCGAGAAGTAATTTCGCACAGAGCGCATAGAAAAATCGTTCGCGAACACCGAGGGGCCGCCGAAACGTCATAAAATCGTAAAATTAGACTCCGGTGCAGCGACATCGCTCGGAAAGTTTAAATTCTCGCCCCTCGCCGTCGGAATCGGCATCCGCTGGGAGAGGATCTCAAGAATCGCTCTCTCTCTCTCGCGATATCAAATTCTTCCACTACCCGGCCGCTATATTAGAAAGCCCCGGACGAGGGAAGAATTCGCCGATTGCTTTCTCAAGGACCAATATAATTGAGTTTCGGCCGATATGAGGCGCCCGAGAGACCGAATTAAAGGTATTCCGCGCTAATCAGCTCCTCTCTCTCCCTTTCCGTCCGTCTCTCTTTCTCCTTCCAGAAAGTTTTCGGTATTCCATTGGCATTCCGACCGCATTCGTTATTGTAAACGTCCATTTCAGCGTCGTGCAAAAAACTTGGAGTCTTCCGGATTCTTCTTCGTACTCCTTTTGCCTTTTACCTTTGTTTCCGAAAGAAAGGAAGAGGGAGAGAGAGAGAAAGAGAGAGAGAGAGAGAGAGAGAGAGAGAGAGACGCGACGGGAATGAAATCACGGCTGCTCGCGACGATTGGCCGTTTCGCCCTCTACTCTGGCATTATCGGAATGCCCAGACTGTCGAGTCGCGCTCCGGCATTCGCCGCAGCGAACTGTGTGACAGTTTGCAGAACTTGGCTCCGGCTAAACTTCAGCCCTTATACGAGGAGTTGCGAGCAGACGCGCGCGCACACATACACGCGGCTCGCGGATAAACACGGATTCTTCTTCCCTCCGCGCGCTTCTTTTTTTTTCCCGAAGACTCAAACGTAGACGCAAACATGTGAAATCCAATCTTTTCTCTTAAATAAATACGAGAGCAGTTTTGCTCTCTCTCACTCTCTCCTCCGAGGTACGGTAAACATTTGTTCGTTTGAGAGACGCTGGAACGCGGAAGCATAAGTTTGTTTTGAAACAAATACGCGTACGCAAAAGAATGTGTACCAACTTATACCTTCATTTAACTTATGAAAGTTCGATACTACACCGGGATAACAGCATCTTTAGTTTAATATTTGTCCAGGCTCGTGGTAAATGGTTTGCGAAATCAATAAGGCGGGACGTTAAACGAAGGCGGGGAAATTCAAATTTTTAATTATAGTAAAGAAAACATTCGCTAGACTCGAAAATAATTTTCAATTTAAAATTTCAGCCATCGAGGTGGTAAATTAAAAATTCAAAGGAATATTAAAAAAGTTGAAACCACTATCTTTCGCAAACACGTGGCCTCGGAAAACCTTTATTACCTCCTTTCGCCTTTGTTTCAACTGCTTTTCTTTCGCCGTCAGTTCCTGAGGGTTCGACAAATTAATGAGATTTCGCGCGAGGCTATCGCCGCCGCCTGCCAGGCGGACATTTTCTATTTGACACCAAGGGCGAAGGGAAAAATTCTCGGAACGCAGAGAGTGTCGCCTGATTTAAATACCGGGGGAACGGAACTTTCCTTATTTTTCAACTTTGAATTTTCATCAAGAAAATCGCGCTCTCCTTGTAAAAATTTCTCTCGACTTAGGCGCCCTTTAGATTTCTATGTTCCTCGCCTTTTAGAATAATTTACCGGATATTTTCATAAGGAACTTTCCCTCCCCCGCCGGGGTCAAAGTGTTTTCCACGGGCCGAAACTTACACTCCATTCACGCCGAAATCAATTTTACCCGTACAGCTGGAAATTACTTCATTTGAATGGAATAAATTTGAATAAAAACAATAGCCATTATACAACTTGCCAAGACATCGATGTTGGTATAGCCCGGCACAAATTTTCTCTGAATACACTTTCCACGATTTAGCCCCGCGACTGGCAAACGAACGATTTTTAAGCGCTCTCCTTTTTTTCCCCTCCTCCCCCGAAAGATAACAAAAGGGAAGTTAAATTACTCCTTTGAAACTTGTCCACGTGCACCTCTCTCCCCCCCCCCCCTTTTCCGAGCCCGGCTAAACTTGGGTAACGAACTTCAGTTTTTGTTTGGGAGTGAAAAAGTCGAAAACTTCTAAAATAATTTCAACCTCAAAAGCGGAACTTAAAGCGAGGCAAGAAATGCGAAACAAAGGGGAAACGAATCAAAAGAAGTACTCGACTCGAGGAAGAAGCGGCGGAGTAGTAGAGCCGAATGCTGGGATCTAGATTTTAAAGGGCACTTTAAAAAAGGAGAGACCCACGATGGAAGTTAAAAGGTTGCCTTTTTCCTTCGTTTTTCCCGTCAACAAGGAAGTACGGCCCGAGCTCGACGTCCGCTCTTACCTCAAGGGAATATTGTATCTAAATTCCGGCTCCTCGTACGAGCTTAAGATCGACGCGGATCCGGAAGGGCCAACTTTTTTCATGCGCCGAGAGCTTCGGAGAGGATGAAAAGAAGAAAAAAAAAAAGGACGCGCGAGATGTAACGCGTCGCGCGGAATATTTTCCCGGGGAGGAAGAAAAAGGAATCTCATTAATTCGGTCCTGCGCGAGCGAACTGTCAAAACTTTTCTAGACATCGGAATCCCGGACGTCGAATCTCTCTCCCTCTCTCTCTTCCTCCTCCCGTCGCCATTCAGATTTTCAGCTGGAAATGCAAATTATTCTATGAATCTGGAATGGGCAATAAGAAGCGGTGCGCCACGCAGGTTCTAAGCTCTTGAAAAACGAATTTTCGTTAGGGAAAGACGTTTTCCATTAAATCAACGCTGCCGAAGCGTCGGGGAGCGCGGGTTTTCTTTTTCTTTTTTTTTTTGGAACTTAGACGGGCGACGACGGCGACGGTGATTAAAGTTTTTCGGACGCGTGTATGAAAGAGGTCGCTGCATATTCATTGAATTTTATTTGGGGGTGCATACACTTTGGCGCTGCTATTCGCGGATAATCTTATTCCCCGCGGGAGCAAATATTCTGAATACTACAGCCGAAATTAGTCTTTCGACAAATTTATCGCCGGCTGAATTAACGAAAACGCCGCTTGACGAACAGAGTAATGAGAGTAGCTTTTGCAAATTCAATTTCGAAGTACTTCTTTCAGACGAAATCTATTTAGCGAAAATTAGCTGTAAAAGACTCTTACTGTCTTATTTAAACAGAATTGAACTCGCAGCATGAACGTTATAAATGTAATATTGGACCTTGAAGTCTGTTAAAAAGTGATATTTTCAAAGATCAGCGCAGTAGACATCAGACATTATTAAAATGGCACATAAAGAGACGAACGGCTGCGCTCGTTCCTCCTCATCTAGAAAAAAGGAAGAAAGCAAAACGCATCTCTTTCATTTTCCAGTTCATCGAGCTCAAAGGAAATTTCATAAATTTCTTTCCTTCCCCTTTCGGGAGGGGGGGGGGGGGGCTTGGAGCCGGCAAAGCCCAAAATGCAAACGCGCACAATACCGTCGGCGAAGTATAACGTACATACATTGAGAGCGGCGCTGCTGCCGCTGCCGCCGCCGCGCTTCAAAAGACTTCGCGGGTTCATCGGTTTTCTCCTTTATATACGTATATATATATATCCGCGGCCGGCTTTAGGGCCGAACAAGTTCGCGCGCTCACGTGAATATTCGCGTGCGTCTGAGAGGCCCGGCTTTCAAAGCAAGAATTTTAAAGAGACCTGCGGTGACATTGGAACTTTTAGCAACCAATTACAAAGTTTAATTAGTGTTTGTAAGCGATTAATTCAGGAGGGGGGGGGGGGTGGGAGGCTGAATATTCATGTTGGTTTTTGTTTTTAAGATTAGCGAGCTTGTACGCGCGATAATTTACTCGGCCCGCTTCCGGAATTTATGTTTGCATTTCAATTTATAACCTAATGCGGCCTCGCGCAGATTTTTCTTGGCAATACGCTTTTCAAGTAGGCCAATGCTAGATTTAAAAACTGCTCCGATTCGAAAGCCGTTTATTTCCGCCGTGGGGATTTTACGGCTATTTATATAATCGTGAAAGAAGTTATTTGTATATGTAAGAGCATTGGACTGGGAAAAATTTCTGAAAACGAATTCAAAAGTTAGCGGAAAGAAATATGAATTAGTGAATTTAATGGCTTTATGATCCTAGTCTTCAGACTAAGCCGCCCATTCAGCAAATGAATTTCTACAAGAATGTTTCGTATATGCATTGAAGCCATTTATTCGCGTTAAGTGTATATTTTACAAAATGCTGCCTCGTTTGACTCTGGCTGGTATCAGAGCAAAGTCAATTATTAACTCTCCAAACCACTCCTTCCACAAGTAGATTCCTCACCCGGTTATTAAGCGATCTTCAAAGGGGTGAATAATCTAAGTAAAAGCTCTATGATTGGTTCGTCAAGTGAATCTTAACTGCTAGTAAAGTTACTCACAAGGCAGAGATTCCAGTTCTTGCTGCAGCATTTTTGATTTTTATTCATCTCGAGACGCTCTGCTTTAACAATGATTTGGTTGAGAAAACAATTCTACTGTTTGTCTTAAATTAAAGGGATCCCATTAATCCTTTCTTAAATCCTTCAAGCTCAAGAAAATGAATGTCCCTCGTTTGTAAGTGTTTATGGTTTATCTCTCCAAACCATCAGACCGAAAAAAGTAAGGAACAACGCCGGTTACGCAATTGCAGAAACGAGCGTTCCCACGAGTATTACCATTTTCCAAGCGGTTCAAGAAAAACACGAAACTTGCAGTAGACGGCCAGATTGATAGGCAGATAGGAGGGAAGAGACGAGCTGCTCTTCAGACTGAAGAGAATAGTTTCCGGTCGAAGAATCCGCGCGCGGAGACCGGAGATCGCCGTCGCTCGTCGCCCGGCGCTATATATACCGTTCTCCCCCGAATTCAGCGGGAGGATGGATCGAAGAAGCATTCCGGGCCTAATGTTCCCCCCACCCCCTCACCCTCCCCGACCTTGAGACGCGGGAAATCTCGATCTCGCGATGCATTTCCGCGATTGGCACTCGCGTATTGCGGCCGCCTATTCGCCCGTGGCAGATGAGCGGGGCTGTTTCCTTTTACCTATGCATGAGAGATTTTTATGTCGAGTGGCTCGCTGCGCCCGCAGTGCTTGAGAATTGGATGTGTACGTTTGAGAGCGAACGATGCGTATTGACGTTTTTCGCTCTCGGGCGCGAAGGGAAGCTTCCTCCTCCTCTCCTTCTTTCTGGGCCGTCCCTTGCACATTTTTCGAAGTCGATATTTTGAGTGGCGTTAAGACGTCGTGTAGCGCGTACTTTTTCGACTGTGCCATGAATACGCGATGTTGCGATGTAACCTTATTCGAATCTCGGGAATTCGAGGCGAAGGGAAATAACGTAAAAAAATTAATCGAACGAAAATCTTCCATAAATCAAACCCCATTAATGAATTCGTTGCGCCCGGCGCCGACGCGTTCGCTCGGAAGGCTCGAAATTTATAACTCTCCTCGCCAAAATTAATAAAGGTTACCAGCGTCAATCGGCGCGGAGTTAATGAAAAATTGGAAAGGCGCGCGCGCGCGCGCGCCATCGCTAATCTCGTGAATAATTCAGCATCGCCCGCTCTCTCGGTCGAAAATTTTTTAATGGGATTTTAAAACAAGCTCGCTCGCGCCTCGGCCGATTCCGCCGGGGGAATTATTTAGCGAGACCCCGAGAGAAGAGAGGGGAGCGGGGGTGTAAGTATAGAGGATTTTTTTTCAATGATTAATGAGCCGAGGAAAGTTTTAAAGTCCTCGAGTCAACGGCGAGAGAGGCGGCGCGGTGTATTTAGCGCAACCCTTTCGCGAATTTACACACCCCCGGCTTTTAAATCTTAACTGTATATCTCCTTGCCTATTGAAAAATGCATAACCGGCGGCCCGGGGAATAATTCATGGCTCGTTACATTCCGCCGCCCGTAACTCATCGACTCTCCTCTCCGCGGCGAGAGATCGTTACCGCAACGATTTTCGACTCGAAAATTTATCTCGCTGCGAAACCGGGCAGGCGGCCCCGCGTAAAAACTAGTTTTATTAAATCAAAAATCAGCCCCGATGGCGTATAAATAATCCGAGCCAATTACTTTCTCTCAATCTATCTCGCTCTCCCGTTGGCTTTTCCAGGGGGGGCAAAAAAAGGTCGAGCTCGTAAAGTCCGCCGGTATTATCACTTCCGCGAGCGGACGAATCGGAAATGCTACAATATAATTTACGGCGGTAAACGGAGAGGCGCATCATGCAAATGCGCAAACGCGCGGAGGGCAGCGCGCTTTCTCAATTGCCCGTAAAAACTGCTCTCTCTCTCTCTCTCTCTCTGTTTCCGCGCGCATCCCGATTAGCGAACGTCGGCGTATGTATCCTTTGATCTGCGAAACGGCGCATTTCCAAGTCCTGGATGTAAACTGCAACGCTGTGCTTCGTGGGTTTAGGATGCCGGGTTATTGAAACATATTTTTTACTACTTAGTTTTATTGTCTTCGCGGGTATACTTGGTTGATAAGGTTTAATTTATTTCGCTTTATCCGTATCAATCTGCATAAAATCAAAGTGTTTTACGGATTACTGCGATGTAGGATGTAGGATATAGCTCAAGCAAAATTGATTGTTAAAACGCTTAATTTTTTTATGTAATTTATAGAATCTTTGTAGTATCAATAATTTTTTAGTAATCATCTACATCCCAAATAGGAAATTGCATTAATCGCGTGCATAAATAAATATCAGTCATTATTATCCCATAGCAAGGCTTGAAAACAGCTTAAATCAGCCGTCCCCCCAAGTAAGACAACAAAGCGGCCACAGACGAGCTCCGAATTCATCCTGATCGCCTCTGAATCGGCTCCGCGAAAACACTCGAATCGTAGCCGGCAATCAGACGGGCAAAAAAAGAAGCACAGAAAGAGAGAGGGTTCATAATCAAGCGGCTCACTTTCGGCTACCGAGAAGCCCCCCTCTCTCTCTCTCTCTCTCTCTCTCGACTGCGGCGGCACAAAGCGCATTCATCAATGGGGCATACCGAATCCGGGCGTTGACCGGTGCTCGACAAACGACAGTCTCACACTCGTTATCGCGCCGATGAAACGGCTCGGGGCTCCCCCTCTCTCGCGATCGGCTCCGTGAGCGCCGGAAACGGAACAATCCGAGGGAGGCTTAATTCACGTTAATTGCTAATTGCTCGTTCATGCGCAGGTGCAATTAGGCATCTGGGCAAAGGCGCGCGCGCGCGCTCTCTCTCTCTCTCTCTCTCGACCCACATCCGCGCCGAGTCAAGAGCGCCTTACTCCCCCGCCCTTCTTTTTTTTTCTCCCTCTCTCTCTCTCTTTTTTCTAACGCTCGCCTGCGCAAGCTCCTTCTTTAATAATCCATAAGCTGTTGCTTTTTTGCGTGAGCACGACTGCAAGATGCCGGGGCTTAATTTCGCTCCCCCCCCCTCCCCCTCCCAGCCCGCTCTCTCAAAACGCGAGTGTGCGAGTGCGCGACCTTTTTTTTTTTCGTTAGATAACGAGGATTTAAATTGAAGTTGTTGGTTTTGCGCGACAAGGAGCTTTTTGTGCCGCTCCCGAAGCGAGGCTGCGAGAAAAAGTTTCATAATTACGAGCCGCCGCCGCGTCGTTTAAAGAGTATCAGTTTGTTTGAATATTAGAGCAATTAAATGGCACTCCGCCTCGGCTGAATTTTATATTAATACAGTTCTCGCGGACTGAATCGTAAAAATATAATGAACGTCCTTCTCGTTTCTCTCTCTCTGTCAATCACCGCTTTTTACGCACGGCGATCGCCGCGACCTCCGCGTATAACATAAAAATCTGTTATCGCTTAGCGCATCGAACGACACGCGTAATGATTTTCTTCTTCGGCTTCTTGCGCTTCCACGTCCTAACCGTCGGTTGGGCGATGTCCAATAACCGTGATTAACATAAAGCCGTACAAAAAGCGAGTATTAATTTCGCGATGCTTATTACCGTAATTGAAACTCGGGGGAAGTCGCGTTCATTGCGAATAACAGAATGCCCTTTTTTTTTTAACTTCCTGAGGGAGGAATGACTTTTCTTCGGTATGCGATTTTTCGTCGACATTTATTTCGGTCGATTGCGAGTTCGCTGTGCTTTCGAGGGTCATTTACGGCTCTTTGCAACCTGCAAATAATACTATTAATTGTAGAACATACAAATATTGGCTCTCGCGTAAAGCTTCGTGCGCCGGCTCTGCGTTAACGGGCGGCTCCCACACGCAAATTTACAAAACTGCCGAGCGCTCAACTTTTCCTTGAAAATTCTAATTTCGTAAAAGAAACTCGGTATTTCCAGCGGCGCGTTTTGCCCCTCTTTGTCCGCGCGTACTTTTCCCTAATTCCGAACCTCCTCATCCTCTCGCCGTTTCTTTTCGCGCGAAATAACGAGTATACTTTGGAACCTGGCAAAAAGACTCGGCGTGGTAAAACAGAGAGAGAGAGAGAGAGAGAAGCAGGGTGCAAGATCTCGCGTATATCCAGGGAAAAGCGGCGTACGAGGCAACGCGATCAAAAGGCCTAAAGGAGTCGAGTGTTTTCTCGAATTAGTCCGTGAATTTCCTCGCTCCGGCGGCCTACACTGATTAGGCGAGTCTCTCTTTTTTGCTTCTCTCTCTCTCTCTCTCTCTCTCTCTCTTTCGCGTATAACCCCGCGCGCCGATTGGTTTGAACTTTTTCATTAACGTAAACGGGAGTTAAGACGAACGGGGCGCCGTTTGTTTAATTTTTTCCCCCTTTTTTTTTTAAGAGCCCGCGCCGCTCTCGCGCCGATAAAAGGGAGCCGCGAGGATTTGGATTTCTTTTTTTTTATTTCGCTTTGAACGCTGAGCGGTGAATAGTTCTTGCGCCTTAATTTCGCTTTTATGCGCGTGAAAGAGGTAAGATTAGAACGAGGCGGTCGGAAGCGAATTGCCTCGGGGATGTAGTAAAAAGGATTTTGCAAATTTTGCGCAGAAAAGCTAAAGTCAGGACGGGGTTTCTTTTACTTGATTGAATTAAAGGAAGATACGTCGGTGCCATTTATCTTTTGAACTGTAGATCTCTTTTTTTTTTTATTAATAAAAGCAAGCCTTTTTAGCGCGCTGACTTTTTTTTTTACTCTTTTGGCTTTTATTCAGCTCTTAATTCATTGCAAATCTGCCTTAATATCTGTCTTTACAGAGCCGTTAAACTCTTATAAAAAAATTAAAAGCATCATCAAGCTGATACCAATGCTGAAGCAAGCAAAAAATAATACGACGTCACAAAAACTAAAACGGAAAATTTTTCATCCAACTTCCAGATAAATAAATCTCATTTTTTACGCAAGAGAGCGAAAGAGAGAGAGAGAGAGAGAGAGAGAGAGACATATTGTGGTCCAAATGAAATTTTCCGGAGCATTCAAAAGAAAACTTTTCCCCTTACTCCCGAAATTATTCAAAAAAAGGAACAAAGTAGCAGACGCAGTAAAAAATAAATCGCGAGAGAGGAAGCGAGGACCCGGTGATAAATGGTAATTGTCTCCCACATTAAATCACGGGGCTAATAGAAATAAGTTCGAGCGCGCGGGGACAGAGGGGTGGGGGAGGGAGGGGGGGGGGCCAAAGTGCGTGTAATATGATGTATGGATCGGCGATCGCAGCGGAAATGGCTTCTCTCGTCCGGCGGGGGAAGTCGGCAGTCATACCTAGATAAGAAAATCTCGTGTAGGCCGCGGAATAATCAGCCGTTGCCAAGGCGACGAGTCGGGAGGAGAAGCCGGGGCTCTGCGTGTTTTTCCGGCTAAATTATTTACTGGCGCACGTCGCGTTTCTCGGCTTTTTCTGGCTCCGAACGAGCTTCGGCTGACCTATATATCGGAGTCCCCTCTCCGTATCGCGCTCCTTTGCGAACGTGGAAAAACAGGAGCGAACGCGAGAGCTTCTTGCCGGCGTCGTCGTTGTAATATCGGACGCGCCGGCTGCGAAGTTTTTCTGGGAGACGTAATGGAGACGAACGCGGGACTGTTGTAGGCAATCGGACTTGCTATTTCGGATGGTTTTCTTTTGATTGGGGATAGTTTGCGTTGAGTCGTATAAGATGGCAGGAAGTGCATTGTAATCTGTTACGCCACTTGTGTAGTATTAAATATTTTTTACATAAAATTGGATAATGAACTCTACTTATCACCTTGTACTCGTTTTAAATGCACGATGGAACTCCGAAACCCGAAGGAAATAAAAGTAGAATTCATCCGATGGGCAAAGCAATTAACACTTCTCTAAAAATACAACTCAATCAAGACCTCTCCAGCGTCTCGCAAAAACTCAGTAAACGCAAAAAGCCTATACAAAAATCGCTCTCGTCTCGCAATCGTCACCGAGCGCCGTGCAGAGAGGGAGAGAGAGAGAGACAGCGAGGGGGGGGGGGACAGAGTCTCCCGACGTCGTCGTTACACACACTCCGGCTGCTGCAGCATGCCGCGCAGCATAGCGTCGTAGCTTGCGGCTTCATAAGCCGACTTCCTTCCCCGCCGACGGGGCCGCATAGCTCGCGAGTCTGCGAAAGTTCGGGCGCAGCAACGTAGCCCGGCATTATATAAATGCGGATGGTTCGGAGGCCTGACGCGCGGCGCCCCCAAGGCTGCTGCCGCTGCAGCCAAGGATATAAGAGAGTCGACCCTCCTGATGTCTATCGGATTAGCTGCCGCGAGTTGCGAATTTTAGCTGCGAGCTTCGAAATTAGTTGGCGGAGGGAGGGGTTGGACGTTTTTACAGAGCGTCTTTCGGGGTATATATTTGGAAATTGTAGATATATATGCACAAGTTTTATGGGCAACAAGAAAATTCCAATGTTCCATTTACTGTTAAGCTAAAATGAACTTGAAAATAGAATTTCAATCGTTTGTTTTCAGAACAAAATCGACGCAGAACAGTCGGCTTTTCAATATCAGAAATATCATCTAAACGCAAACAAAGAATTCATATATAAATTGCGTAAATAAACTTTCCGCCCGAAACCAAATGCGATATATAAAAAGGCGGTTTCGAACACACATCCGAAGGATCGGGCAAAGACAAACAAATAAAGGTCCGTAACTTTATAATTGAAAGCACAGCGGGATTCGCCGTCGAATGAGCATACTCGCCCAACAAAACACAGCCCTTCGCTCAACAAAACGCACGAGACAGCCGTCGCGAAAAACATTTTACCGTTATCGCTTCGCCGCGGCGATCCGCCGGAGGCGAAAGCACACGGCGAAAGCGCGTTACTAAAAATTATACGCGCAATACGCTCCCGGGGCATTTTTTTCGCGGGGTCCGAAAGTGCGCACGCGCGCCGCGAAAAGAAACGCGCGTTAATTAAACGGAGAAAACACACAGGCCTAAAGGATCGTCCGATTAACGGGATTTATGATACGGTCGAGAGGGCCAGAAATAAAAGCGCGCCCGAGGCGAGGACCACCTTGAAAGCTCCGCGTGCGCCCGGACCCTTAGGCTCGAATCGGCGAGGGCCGCCGATGCTTTTGTGAGGAGAGCCATTTTGCAGAGATCCGACGGGGGCGAGGGGATCGGCGGGCTCATCAGTTTTCGAGACTAATAATCCTTAATACGTATCGTGTGGCTTTTTTTTCGGGGAGCTTTGCGAGGTTTTCCTTTTTTTTTTGCTTTCTTTTAATTTAGAGATTTGAAGGAACGGCTGGCGTGAGTTATCGTAATCATTCATAATGGAGTATGACGTGGACTAAGAATAATTATTACATGGAGGTCTGCATTGTGACAGAAATAGGAGCTTGAAAGCAGCTCGCAGAAATAAATGAAATTTATGGGCAAATATATTTTTTGATTTTTTTTTTTTAAGCTCTAAAATAAGTATTTGCTTAAAAAACTATTAAAAGTGATGGAAAACGCGAATTATTTTCAATCTTAATAAACTTTGATTCCGTATAACAGATCAGCTGCGCGCAATGAAATAAAATTCAGTAAAACGGTAATTTATTTTGTCGAAAAAACCCCAGCTTATTACCCGAACGAAAATAGTAAATAATTAAAACATCACGCCGGGGAAAGCAGGCGGTAAAGTCTTCAAAATTTCATTAAGCACGCGAAAGCTCCTCCGCGCTCTCGTGCCAATAAAGCATAAAACGTGGCACGCAGCTGCAGCTCCCCAAAAATATATTCGGGCGAAATGAGTTTCTTTCTTCCTAGACAAAGGAGCGCTTCGAAAATAGTTTTTCGAGACAGAGAGAGAGAGAGAGAGAGAGGCGGGGCGAAAAAATGCCTCGCATCTGGAAGCGCTCGCTCATTCCTGCGTTGAGTGTAGCTTGCGCGGCCGCGGGGAGAGAGAGAGTTACTCATCGACAGGGGAATTCGCCGCGGAGAGAGCTATTTTAGCGCGGCTCCGCAACACTTCGGGAATCACAATGAGCGGGAACACGCCGCCGCCGCCGCACGTCTCGCGCGCGGCCAGCTTTTATTCCCGCTCGTGGATCAGATACAAATGCAGGGGTGTTAATTGATATCTTTATCCGGGGAAATGCTCGGGTAATTCCGCGAATACGGCGAACTGATTTAAGCCGAGGAGCTCTCTCAACTTCGAGTTTTACTGGGAATCGTAAACGTCGACGAGCGAAAAAGCTCCCGCTTGAAGTGAACGAGCAGTACTTTTCATCTAATATTTTAATATAAACACGTTAATAAATTTTTACGATTTTTATTCTATAAATATTGGAAGTAAAATTAAAAAAAATACTATACTCCCAATGTTAAAACGCCAGCTTAAACAAAAAAAAAAGGGGTGTCCTTTAAAAATCATCGAAGCAGGCATCCTTGTTCACCCAGTCCAATTAGGCCCAATACATCGCTCGGAAAATTTCCCAAAAGGCTTCGAGACCTTTCGCGAACAAGCGGGTTCAATCAGCGCTCGCTCTCCGCAACTCATTTATGAGCGCAATTTCGAAGGCAAACAGCGCAACAATTCCGCGCGGCTTCCTTCGCCACCCCTCCCCCATCTCCCACTCCGCTAGAACAGACTCAGCACCCTAAACGCGCGTCTAAATTTCATCGGCGACCGCCTCTCTCTCCGCGGGAATTCCGAAAAAAAGCGCGCGCCGAGGCAAGAAGGCACACAATGTGCGCTCGAGAGAGCGCCAAATGCAATTTCTGCCACCCCACGTGGCAGTGGACAGCTGAGAGAGAGAGAGAGAGCGGGCCGCTCTCGACAATGCCTTTAATCAACAATAATTCCCGGCCGGAGCCCCCGCGCGCGCGCCTCTTCTCTCCGCGAAGCGCGATAGTTTGCGCAATATTCGCATCGAGTGCTCGAGTTGTGTGCCGCGCGCGCACGGAGTGTATACACAATAATCGCGAGAGGAGCTCCCTCGGCTCTCTTCGTGCGTCTGTCGCGTTTATAAACGACGAGAGACCAACGCGAATCCTGGCCGCTGTGCCGGCTCGTGTCTTTCGATCACTGCGTGAAGAGTCTGCTGCCGCGAGCTTCGGAGCAGGTGTGCTGCTGCTACTTTCGCTGTTTCTTACTTTCCTCGTTTTCACCTTCGATGGAGGAATTGATTAAGAGGGACTTTTTTTCAAAGCGACTTTCGTTTATTTGCTACTTTTTGGATTACTAAGTAGTAATCTTTTTATAAACCATCAAAAACCCTCTCACTCATTAAACGTTCAACCATGTAACATCACGTTCGAATTAAACGGCCCTCCAGAAATTCCTCGAATCGGCAATCGAAATAACGGCAACCGCGAACGCTCGGCGCATAAATTTTTGATCCGGCTCCATCCTCCCGTCCTAATTCGGCTTTATCAAGCTCTCTTTAGCCCCATTATTACGTCCATCGCAGAGCGCGTTTCCCCCGCTCTTCATCGTGCATTTGCCGCGCGCGGCATCACTCGAGGCCCTTGGAGGGCCACTCGGGCCGGGATTTTCACTCGACGTAAAATTAACGCCGCAGCCGCGGGGGGAGAGGGATTTTCCAGCCCTCTCCATTACCTGCCGGCGGCAGGTGCCCGCGGCGATGCGCAATCGCAGAATATTTTCTTAACGAGCGAGCCGCCCCCCCCCCCCCCTGTTTGCCCGGGTCCGATGTCTCGCGGCTTTCCCGATCGAGTTTCGAGCGTCGAAGCCGCCCGCGCGGTGTATTTGTTTACGGGGACGAGCGGCGGATGTAGGAGCGCGGGCCTCGATTAATTCGATTAAATCCGCGCGGCTGCCTGTCTCTTTACCGCGGGGGTGAAGAAATAGAAGAGGGCCGCGTGCGAATTATTATTCCCGCGGTTTCGATACGATCGTACGCGTGTTTACGAGCAGATAATGCGAAACGTAATTTCAAGAGTGTGTGCGTGTGTGTGTGTGTGGCATTGTACTGTCTAATAATGTCATAGTGTGCGCGTCGCTGCGTTAATGTATAATTAAATGAAGATAATTATTATGATTGTCGGGGCATTATAGTTGCCGCGCGGAGCCATTGATATAATATAATGATTATGACTTGTGGTCCGTAATTGCGTCGGGAAATTCTTTTTGATGTCGCGTTCGACGAAAAGCTTTGACTCGACGATAATCGTCGGCGTAATTGTTTATGAAAGGATCTCTGTGCGCGATTCATGGCCGTAAGGTAGTATTATTTCTTCTGACAGATACAAAGGGTTATGGACATTACACAAATTACGATTATTACGGATTTAAATATAATTTTGTAAATTAATTTTAATTACTAAACAAGACACCTCTACAGCGCGATACGCATTTCACTTGAAAATACGTGTAAATATTTGCCGCCTAAGGATTTTGATTGCATTCCAAAAGACCCCGCTTAATCCATCGTTCGCGGGCAATCGTTGCTCCCGAAACTTTGCGAACGAACGCAAACGCGGAAAGTGCAGGGGCCTGAGTCCCATTCTTCATTAGCGATTGTCATCCGGGCGGGGAGTCGGGTTTCCGCAGTATCCCCGGGCTCTTGGCGAAAGCCGGTCTTCGCCCTCTGCTTCTTTTGCGCCGCATAAGCTCGCTGGAGCTTGCTGCCCCGGAAGGGAGAGAGAGAGAGAGAGGAATTGATGACTGGCGCAAAGCTGAATTATGTAACGGGCGAAACGGCGGCGCACGCAAACACGCCGTTTGCCATTCGTGCGAGCATAATTGTCCCTTCGCCCCGGCGGAAGGAGAGTCAATTTGGCAAGCAGAAAAGAATCGTACGACTTCCTGCTCTGTTGCAGCGCGCTGCAGCTGGCAAGGAAACTACATTAGCGCAAGGCTCCGCTCTCCTCTCTCTTCCTCCGGCGCAAGACGAGAGACTGCTGCTAGAGCTAGAGAGAGAGAGAGAGAGAGAGCTTTTTCTGGCTCGCCCCCCTCTGGCGCTCGCTGCCAAATCGATTGCGGCGCGATGCATGCGCGAGAATGCGCCCGCTGACTAGCGGCAGCCGAACGGCGACTAATCGAATTTGGCCGTGATTTCGAATTGATGGTAAACGAATTAGGCGCCGGAGGAATGCGACGAGAGAGGTCGGGGGAGCTTGCGGTGTGCGGGGGTTAAGGCGTATTGTTTGTATGCGAGAATCGCCGAGTCTGCTGGGAAATATTTATTCGGAACTTCGGGCCGCCGCTTCAATTTAAACTTGAAATTAAGTTTATGAACAGCTGCGAGGTGAACGGTTGTCTTTCGAATTATGGCCTTTCCGCCTGCGCTAAGAATGACATCTGGACTTTGAATTACCATTTCTTGTACTGAGCTATCGAGTATCATTCTTTGAAGAGGAAGTAATATAAAACTAGACGCGAAATATTCGTATCCGTCCTTTGCAAGCATCTCGGTTAGTTTTGTAGAATCTTAAAAAACTGTTCTTTAATTGCAAAAAAACCGCTTGCACAAAGAGCCAAAAGGAAGCCGGCAACTTTCTCGTTCAAAATTCGTCTGAAAATCCAGGCGCAAAACGTTCCGGCAAGTAAACTCGGCAAAAATATACTCGCACCTGCACTCCTCCAGGTACATCGCGGCTAAAAAATATGCCCACTCGCGGCAAACTTACCTAGACGGGCTCGAAGAAGCCTCTCTCTCTCTCTCTCTCTCCGCGTTTTTGGATTACGCGAGCGTAAAATAAGAAGAGCCAGCCGCAAAATCAACAGACTTCAACCGCCGCCGCGGAACTTTCTAAGCCGCGAAAGTGTACACGACGAGAAGAGAGAGATAGAGAGAGAGAGAGAGAGAGAAGGTACACCTTGGAGTTGCCGTGCTCCGCTGGAAGCTTAATCTAATTCGACCTTATAAACTTGGCGGCAAAAGGTAAAACTGGAAGCCGAGCCGGCCGCCGCCGGCGGCGGCCGCGCAACTGTACACGCAGGTACTTAAGGCGATAAGTTGCCGGGAGCGGGCGCGCGCGTCCCGCGACTGCCGGCGGGGGCTAGGCAATGAGAGCGTGCATTAATCAGAAAGACAACCGCAAGCTGCGCGCACGTGTACACCGCGTCTCAACTTTGGCCGAACCGAGCGAGCCGAGAGGCCGCGCGCCGTGTGTCGTGTTCTCTCTCGCTCGCTGCTAAATAATCACGGAGCGCGGACTATAAACCGACCCCCGCGTCGCGCCCCGGCTAAGTCGACAAGTCCGATTTCATTAAACATTATATCTCGCCGAGCGGGAGTTGTCGAGTTTAGGAGGCGCGGATTGGGAGTATCGGCGAGGACAGCCACCACCCCCCCCTTTTTTTTTGGATTTGTGCATATTTGTATTCAAGGATTTGGGCATATTTCATGACGACGGACTGGGCGCTTGGCAAGTTTCGAACTTGGTTATACCTTTAACACTTGATGCGGTGGGAAGGATTCTTTGATCAGGGGCCTAATTATTTATCTAACTGCTCCGAGGTGTCGCCTGGCGTTGCGAATTAATTCGTCGAAATTATTGACTTGTAGCGGTAAGCTCCGACACGTCGGTTGACTTTCCAAAGCTGAATGATTTAGAATTCTTAAGAGGGTTTTAACCGGGTAGATTGTGTCGAAACCTTAATCCACTAGATTTAATGTTTAAGTATTCGAGAGCTTTAACGGACAGATAAAAAGATCCCGAAAAATCGCAGCGCGCTCTTACTACACTGAGAGAAAAAATATAGTAAAAATTAAAAATAATCTTGTAAAAATTACCATACTGTCTAGTAAAACCTGTATTCCTGTATATGTAATAAATTTTACTGTACTGTCTGGTAAATTTTCCTATAAAGTATGGTAATTTTTTTGGTTTTGACAGTCTTTGGTAGCCTTACTAAGCAGTATGGTAATTTTTACTAAACTTTTTTCTCAGTGTACGACGCATCCTCCACATCCATTTCGAGCTAATGCAGAAATCGCGTCAAGTACAAGAGGCGTCCTTTATTTTTAGCCCAATCCTTACAAGCCTCCCGTCTCTCGAATAAATACTCGTCTATCGGGCCATCCGTCTCCCTTCCCTTCGCTCCGCGGGCAGGCACAGCGATCATCGTCTAGAAAGTCCTCAGACAAGCGCACTTCGCCCCGGCGCGGGAATCCCGCGGTTGGCTGCTCGACAGAAACAGAAGAAGGGAGGAGAGAGAGAGAGAGAGAGGAGAGCGATGACGACGATGTCGACCCGATACGTTTATTGTCACTGTTTCGCGGTCTGGTAACAAACGCAGCTCGCCGGAGAGAGAAAGAGCCGGGGAGATGCGTCAAAGCCCGAGGAGAGACGGAGAGAGGGTAGGAAGGCCAGACGTCGTACACAAGGGAAATAACATGCTTCGTCAACGCTGCTTCTGTAACTAATGGATATTCCGACGGAATAGAATGAAGAAGCGAGAGCTACCCGCACCCCGTCTAAGCGCGAGCTTTACTCTCGGGGGGGATCTCCTTTCTATGATGCGCCATTTTTTGGGCTTTTTTTTTGTTGGCTTTTAGCTCGGCAATTAGGGCTCCGTCGTGAGAAAGATGCTCGAGAAGGGAGAATCAAGCATTTTTGGAAATTAAGCGAAATTTATGTGCGTTATCTAAAATTTATTGAAAAAAGTAATTTTAAAGTAAATCCGCTCTTCGCGCCTCTTTTGAAGCTTGATTTAAATTATTGTAGGTGCTGTTTTAGACCAATGTTTTGAAACATAATATATCATACGAGTCGGCCGCTGTGTAAACGCAATGCGCGAATAGTATTCAAATAGCCAGCCATTGTTTCTTGAGTAAATTTATAACATCAATATTGCACCAGGCACGCGAGTTCACAAATTATCAGTCTACATCGTCGATTCCGCGCGTAAATATATTCCAAAGTGGAAGCGGCAAAAGTCGAGGCGATCCCTGAATAAATAAAGCGCAAACGTGTACACAGCTCGAATATCGCTCGGTCGACAAAATCTTCAAAGCAATTAATCTCCTTCTCTCTCTCCTTCGCGAGTCGCGCTCCGAGAATCGAGAGAAGCGCGCGCGGCTCTCGGCGCGCGCCAGTTAACTCGGGCACACTCGTCGATCCCCAGCGATTATTAAAATGTCGTCTGTTTTATTAAAAGACAAGAGCCGAGGGAGAGAAAAAGGATTCATATCCGAGAAGACAGGTGGTTCTTATAATATATCCGCGGAAAGAGAGAGAGAACGTCTGCGCGATTTGAATATATCCCCCGCGGGAGAAAAAAGGAAGAGGGACTTTTAATTTAGTGCCGGCTGATCGATTCCTCCCCCCTCCCCTCCCTCCGCTCTTTAAAAAGGGACGGCGAAAACAAAGAAAACGCCCGAGTGCTTCTGCTGCCGGCAGGTGGATAACGCGTTTTGCACACGCGATATTCTATCGATTTCGCTGCCGGCGACGGCGTCGTCGTCGTCGTCGTCGTCGTCGTCTCCCTCTCTTTTCAAAGGCGAAACGCGACTATTCAGCCGACGGCTGCCGCTCGTTTACTCGATTTCTGATAAACAGAAACGCGCACGCGACGGAGCTGAATAGGGGGAGGAGGGAGGGAGCGCCGCCGCCGCCTACGCCGCTGCTGCTGCCACGTGTTGCTGCTGAGCAGCTCTGACACGCGCGCTCTATAGCCGAGCGACACACGTTTTCTCAGACCATTTCCTGCCCCCTCCTCCCACCCCCGTAGACTCACTCTCCCTCTCGGCGTGGATGCGAGACTCGCGCTAGATTTTATAAGCTTCTGCGAAATTTCGTGGATGAATGGAATCGAGCTAAGCTACGTTTGAGCACTCGAATTATAGTTGAATATTTTCAAAGTGCAATTTAATCCATAGATTTTGATGAAAATATTAAGTAGCTTCCATCCGAAAATATCGATCGATAACCATATATTCTTTCAACTGTATAATAAATCCAATCTATTTTTGAATTAAAACGGATATCCGAGACAATGTCGTTGCGCGGAGAGCAACGAATTAAAGGTCGTCGTTTCTGCTCTAGCAGCAAAGAGTACACCAGCCCTTTGCGCCAACCACGACGTCTCGCGCACGTCAACCCGTCCCATTCAGAAAGCTTCCCAGCGCGGCGCTGCAGGAGGCCTTTCAGTGAGTCTCTCAAGCAGGCCGTAAAATTGGTTGAAACTCGCTCGAGCCCTTAGCCGCGCCATTTTGTTTATCCACGAAGAGGGGCGAAAGAAGGGCAAAGGTGAGAAAGAGAGAGAGAGGGAGAGGGAGAGCCGCTCGACGTCATAACGAGCGCTCTCTCGTCTCCTGAGAAATTTCAGAACTCGCTCTCGGCTGCGATCAAAGCGGTGATACATCTTTGAAAGAGGAACGACTCCTCGGAGAGACGTAGCCAAGGCCTGCCTTTCTAATCGAGTTCTCGCGCGCGCACCAGAAGCAGCAGCTCTCTCTCTCTCTCGCGCGCTAACTTTGTAATTTAAATGCAGATGGCTCGGCAATTAAGAAAACTACTTTGCTTAAGCGAGACACTCTCTCCCTCTCTCTCTCTCTCTCTCCCGAAGTCATAGAGAAGTTTTATTTAAATCTTAACACGTCCCGGCGACGACGACGAGTGTTTACGTACGATCTCGCGAGAGCAAGCGAGCGAGCCGGAAAGTTCGGCCGGCCGCGCGTCGATCGCGAAAATTTGATTTTTAAACGAGCGGCAAGTTTTGCGCCGCTCTTCATAAGTCACCGCTGCGCGAACCCGCCGGAATGAAAAAGCCGAATCCTCGCGCGGGAGCGAAAGAGTAAATGCGAATAATCGCCTGCGTAACGTTAGTTAGGGGACACTTAAAAACTTTTAAGTAGCTTTCCCGTTCCGTCGCTCCCGTCGGCCTGTTATGCTCGAGTCGCGGACTTTTTTCTCCTTTTTTTCAGGAACTGATCCCGAAAAAAGGCGAGAGGAACTTTTCGGCGAATCGATGCGTCGCGATGTCTCGCCGACTCCAGTCTCGTTGCAATTAATAAACGTCCCCGTGAAGATGCGGAGGCGAGAAGAGAGAAAAGTGTTGGGGGGGAGAGACAACGGCGCCTGACTGAACTCGAGTTCTTTCACTTACTCTCGGGGGCCGCGTCTTCGTTATAAAGAAAATGAGGATTTAGTCGGCTGTGACTTGACGAGGCAATTTCTTGCGTTAATTATGTTCGATAAATGTTAGTATTCAAGTCTCGTTTATACCGAACTTTTAGAAGCATTTTTTTCAACATCAATTGATACTCTATAATTATTTAGACGCAACCGAGAACATTTTTCCTCCTTCGTAAACAGATTTACAAGCCCATCAACTGTTAATTGTCGGCTAAAAACATTAATGAACCTCCATCAGGAAACAATTACCTCGAGAATTTTACGGCGCTACATAACCGAAGAAATATTTCAATAATTCCATCAGCGGCTCGGCAATCAATCCTAATCACGCGTCGGGCGTCATTACCTTAATCCACGCTGAAATCGAGTTTTTTTTTCCTCGCGAGAGAATCGATCACTCTTGCCGGGGTTTCGCGCATCGGCGAGTCGCTCATCTAGCATCCTTAATTCGCGGCTGACGCCGCGCAAACTTTTCAAGCGCTATTAACGAGTAAACTTGGCACTCGTGACTCTCTCCCCGGAGCCACTCGGCAAAGGCGTCGTCCGCGGCGGAGTCGCCGCCGACGTAAATGATCTCGACGGAATTTTCCTCCGCGCGCGCGCCGCCGCCACTTTCCACTTTTGCGGAGAAAAGATCTTAAAAGGCTTCTTCAAAAAGTCGTTCTTGTAAAGTCCAAAGAGGAGAGCTGTTTCTCTCGGAGACGCGCGCTCGAGTATTTGTTCGGCTTGGAGGGCTGTTTTCTGGAATCGCACTTTTCGTCTAAACATTTAATTCTTCGGGTTCGGTGATAATTATCGACGTCGACGAGTTTTTACTCGGCTCCCCCTTTTGAACTACTTTATTCTAAGTCAATTTAATTGGTTTCTTGAAAGTTAAAGAAAAATTAAAGAATCTCTTACGACTTTGTTAGCCCCTCTTTGATATTCTTACAATGCCAATCAACCGGGCTTACCTGAAACACAAATAAGAATAACTCATTAAAATTTGTACTAAAATTGAAACTTTTAGTAAAAAATAATAAAACGAGGCCTTCTTTTATTTTTAATAGAAATAAATACTTTTATCCTTCATAATACATTATCGAAAAGCATCTTAAATTAATTAATCGCTGCCCGACCCAATAAAAAAACCACTGCCTTCCCGTTTTGCACAGCCTTTAACTCCCAGTCTCCCGTTCCGTGCGCCTAAATCCCTCAAAATCAGAGCTTCCAAGGCACATTTTTCGTCCGGCCCAAATGCGCCACTCGGAATCCATCGCCCAGGGTGGTGGGAGGCCCCACCGCATAGCCAAGAAGCTGCACTAGAATCCGCTTCAGCGGAGCGTGTGCGGCGTGCGGGTCGACGACATTATTAACCTCAGCCTCTACTCTTGGAGGCGCGCAACTTCTTGATGGGATTCCAGGGCTGCGAGCCACCAAAGAAGGCCGCGCAGACAAAGGGCGGATGAGGGGGGAAGGGGGGATGCTTGATGACGTCGTATCCGGTTCGGGAGAAGAACCGCAGGCGTGCGTCAAGCTTACGCTCTCCATTAGTCCACCGCCGGGTGATATCTCTCCTCTCTCTCGGCGCGCCGCCTTTGACATTTATTTCGGCCGCGCGGCTATATTACGGGTAAATGCCGCGGCCGAGGACGCGACGCGAGTAACGGGGGATGATCGGCTGCGTTATTAATTCGATGCAATTAACGAGGGAGTAAGAACGACTGAGGGATTGGATTTTAATGGTTTCGCTCGAACGTTAATTTAACGAGCTCGTCATTAGCGCGGACTTAGTTGGTGTAAACAGCGCATTTGGTTAATACCCTTTCGCGGATCTGCTTTGCCGGCGTTTAATACAGCGCGTTTCTATTAACTCGCCACCGACGCAGGTGGAAGTAATGCACTGGACGAAGTCTCGCGTGTCCTGTAATGTACGAGTTACGATGCGAAGATGCAGTACAAACTGTATAGCGCACCGTTACAAATAGATGCATCTCTTAATTTTCCCGAGCAAATTGATTTTCACAATTTTCCAGCAATATAGCAAAAACATTTCTCCGCTTAGTTTTCGAAACAGCGGACTAAGTGGAATTGACATCCAGCGGCGATAATCCCCCGGAAATTCAGGAAAAGCAGACTAATTATTCCGAAGAAAAGCCGAGTCCCGTCGGTCGCATCGACTGGAAATCTCCGGACCGTCATTATTTTCGTCTCCTCCGATTCCTGGCGGCACTCGAGTGCCCCGTTCTCTCCTAACGTCGCTCGTAGGATCCTCTCGACGAGCAGTCAATACAGGCCGGCTCCTCGCTCCTATCCTTTATGCAGCAGCGGGGGGATGTTTCTCGCGGTCCCGCCGAAACCATTGTCCCCTTAATCCGAGCGTCTTGAGTCTTTCATCCCTCCCTGGCAGGACGATTGTCTCGGAGTCTGGGAGAGAGAGAGAGAGGGAGAAAGAGTGAGTAGTTTGCCGGAGGACGACGGCGTCGTCGTCGTCGTCGTCGCAGCGCCCTCGAATCCATTCAGCGAATTAGAGGGCTCGAATTCGCTAATTAACCTTTGGGAATGCCTCGGAGCTCCGTTGCCGAGAGCAAGAGACGAGTTATAGTTGACAACGAAGGCGACGACGATCATCTTGAGGGCCCGGATTAATCCTGCCGTTTTGCGTCTGATGAAATTTCGTTTCTTCGATCCGAACGCGGCGTTCTTCTGCCCAGATTTCTAGATGCTTCGAGCTTCTTACGAAGAATTCAAGATGCAAGATCGTCCAAGTATAGATTAAACGAAGGGAGGAATGTGCAGTTTGACGTTCTTACATGATGTCGGTATTCCTAAATTAATAAAATGTCTATTTAACTGCTTAAAAGTCTCGCTATCTTCATCTGGCCAAGCTCTCCTGCTCTCGACATCAATTTCAAAATTAAATTTCTCGAAACTTGGACCGTCGGAAGCTAAAACTCGACGGAGCTCCCGGACCCTACTTACTTTAACTTGACGCAAAAGGACGAGCTCGAGTTTTTCCCAGATACCTCACACTTATCCCGGGGCCCGAAGAAAAGTCTCAAAATTTAAGAGCCTTAAAAATAGAAAAAAAAGCGCGCGCTCTCCGCGCGCGGAGAGAGCTACCGGGGGGCGATGATAATATCTCCTTGGAAAGGGGCAAAAGGAGGGCGGCGAGACGCTCACGGCTCCGGCAAATTGTAACGTAGCACGAGACTCGTTCATATTACGGCCCGAGAAACACACATGAGCGGAAATCACGGAAGACCGGAGAGAAAACGGGAGGACGGCCGTGACGCGCGCGGGGGCGAGGAGAGGGGGTAATTTATGGAGCAACTTGCAAAGTGAGAAAAAATTACGTTAGTGCGCCGAGTCCGGTTGTTTATTTGTTTTTTTTTTCTTTTTTTATTTGTACTCTAGGTCGCGGCAGTCGTCAAAGACGTGCTAAGAGCGGTACTTGACAGTCGGAACCTAAATACTCGTGCGGCTCTTCGACCATCCAGCATAAAAGGAAGTTGACATTTTTCTACTGCGTGAAATAAGATTGAAAAATTAACCTTGCTTGAAATTTCTAAATATTAGTTACCGCGCGTATGCTCTGTAAAAAAACGGCAAAAAAACAACGTAAATAAATTCATACGCAGACGTAAAGGTAAACTCGTACTGGATATGCCGGTTTTTAGCGTTTTTTTCGATATAATTAGTGCATTAATCGAAGCTTGCATTTTTCGATCAGAGTTATAGTTTTCTTTTTATTTACGAAAAATCTACTTTTTTAACTTTGCGAATTTGTTTGTCTAGGTTAGCCACTTCCGACCGAATTTATAGACCTAGAAGTTTCTTGGATTCTTTTTCTCTACACGAGTGTATTTTTCGTTTGCTGTTAAGAATTGTGTCATCCTCCGATTGATCGGGCTATATGTGTATGTATCCCGGACAGGGGAGTGGGCAGCTGACGATGTTTACGAGTTTTTACCCCCGACGCTCTAAAACCGGGGGAAAACTGCCGCGGTGCGCATTTTCACGGTTCCGCGAGGCGTCGGAGGAACTGTCGGTTTGCGAGAGTTACTTTGTGTCGAACGTTTCGATGAATAAAAGGGATAAAGGTAAACGAGCTTTGGTGACAGCAACTCGTTTTGTTCGACTGCCGGATAGTCAGTTTAAAAAGAATTTATTCCCCCTTTTTGTTTTCGCGCAAAATGTTTGCGTACGTAGATCTCCACTTATTCCTATCTTATATTAGAACAAAAATTTAATAGTATTGTACCAACTTCTTTTTTTAAAATCGCGAAATTCGGCGAAAAAAAGGGCTGATTATTCCCAGGAATTTCCGGATCCTCGAACGAAAAAAATGTTCATTCATCAAAAAAGTTACTTGAAAGTACCTCCTCTCCCGCGCGGCAATCCAAATGCATGTAAAAAATTAAGATTCATAAGGCAAAGGGAGAAAAGGAAGGATAGGCGAGGAGGGGAAGCGAAAGAATAGTTCATAAGGGACAGAATAAATGCGCGGCTCATTTTTCGCGCGCGCGCTTACTTTTTCCGCTCCTCCTCCCGGGGTCCATGTTTCATTCTGCTCTCCGGGGCGCGCGCGCGCGCGCGCACAATGAGTCTTTCAACTTGATTTTCTTCTACTTTCGTTTCCTCCTTTCGCCCCCCGGGTTCGTACCCCGGGAGCTCGCCGAGCAGAGTCATTGTTCGACGGTTCAATGGGGAAATCGCCGCGAAAGGCGAATTTCATACGGCGACTGGGTATTTGGGACGAGCGACCGGCCCGTTGCCTCGACTAAATGCGGGGGGGGGGGGGGGGGGGGGGGC
>JAWWEO010000001.1:26658548-26704992 GCA_035582975.1 Ormyrus labotus | reverse complement strand
CCCCCGCCCGCCGCCCCCCCCCCCCCCGCCCCCCCCCCCCCCCCCCCCCCCCCCCCCCCCGAGCGATGTCGATGCCTAATTTCGGGAAATGACTGGGCTAATTGCTTAATTTCTTCGCCGCTCTCTTTTTCGCCACTTGGAGATTCTTCCCGGATTATTGAAGCGAAGGGCGCGGCTTAGCATTTATTTGAATAAAATCCGAGGAAGGACTCGGTCGAAAATCCAAATCCCTTTCCGCACACATCGGGGCCCCGGCCGCCACTCTCCTCCCCGCGAAAGATCGAGCGCGCGCAATTTCGCAACAGGTTAAGCAGGAGGTCGTCTCCCCTCGCCGTCCGCTCGGCGGAAGAAAATTCTCGTAGGAAATTGTCGCGCGCGCGCCGCAGCTCCTCGCGCTCGGTCGGCCATTAGCAGCCGAAAATTCCGCCCCCTCTGGCTGCTGCAGCTCTCTCGCACAATGCCGGCCCGGCAGGCGGCAGTTTTGCCCGGCGGAGTCTCCATTTGGCTAAAAGCCGCGAATTCGTACGGTAATCGTATTAAATCTCGTGTCCGGGGGCTTAGAATTAGTGCGGTTTCCGGGGCCCGGTCACGTACGACGTTCTCTCTCTCTCTCTCCTTTCGCCGGTCGGGCGACGTTTTCTGCGCCTGGAATCGCTATTATGCAATTTGGTTATGAGAGCGGTTTAGTCGCCTCCTCGGATTTGACGCGAGCCGCGGGATGCTAAGTATTGTGCGACGCCGCAGAGAGAGGAGCTTTTGTTGCGCGAGCGAGAGCTTAATGTGCTTTCGGGAGAGCTGCGCTAATGCGGGACTGCGGTGGCGCCGGAACTTGGCTTGTTTCAACTTTTTTTTGCCCGGAGAGAGAGAAATAAATATTTGGGGGAACGCGCGGGGGATTTGATTACTTTTTAACGAGTTCACTTGATTGTAAACTTTTTCTTTTTTTCTAAACTGCCGCTTGATTATTTTTAAACGCTTTGCGTCGAATTAGGCAGTTTTCGAAATTACAAACGCATCGTTTTATTCCGAAAGAACTCTCTCCGCACCGCAGATTGAAATAAATGAACCCTTTCCGAAACTTTCTCGAAAATTACTCCTCTTCGGAGTGCGGAATAAACTCCGGGATCTCTCCTCCCCCCCGGGAGAGTCCGAAAAAAATAAATCGTAGGGAAAAATGAATCGCGATTGTCGCGCCGGGCGCAACTTTTTACCGCGCAACTCCGCTCCCCGAGAAGATAGACGTTCCGCGGAAGCGTATTACATTATCTCGAGATGCAATTAGAAATAAAAGCGGCGCCGCCGTGCCTTCGGGCTCTTTACTTACCCCGACGGCGGGGCGAGAGCGTACCTTCGTCCTTTAGCATATTCTCTCGCTCTCTCTCTCTCCCTTTTCTCTGGCTCGTCGCGCGCGCGGAACTCGGGCCCGCAGGTGCGGGGGGTTTTGATATTCCGCGCGCGAGAGAGAGAGGGAGAGCGCTGAAAACTGCCCGAGCTCTTACCTGCAAAAGGAGGCACGAAAAATTCCATTAAACTTTGCATTTTACACGAGCGCTCGAACATATTTTACACGCTGTTTTTACGTTTCTCTCTTTCTCTCGTGCGAGAGCGCGCGAGCGGCTACGCCGGAGCTTTTGTATCGCGGATTTTCGAGAGGATGCGGATAATTTCGTTCGCTCTCGCGGGTTTGTCCTTTTTTTTTGGCTTTGTTTCGCGTCCGTAATTGGATGCATTAAGTGTGATGAATGAAGCTCCCGGTTGTTCGAGTGTTTCCGCTTAAGGAGGTTATATACTGATTTTTTCCTCCTCTTTCCTTTGAAGACATTAAATGATTTCAAACTTTACTACCAAGAATAAACAAACCTGTTGAACCTCAACATATGCTTGAGGCAAAAGCTTAAAATTCTTTTACAAAATCATTAAAAATCAATAAAGCATAATATATAAAGCATAAAAAAATGTTTGTTTTTACAGTGATTTTTTTAGCACGCGTAAATTTTAGTATTTTTAGAGAATTCCATTTTAAGCCGTAACTTTTGAATTTTTTAAAATTTGTGCCGGAAAATTAAAATTCTTCGAAATCGCAACAAAATTATCCCTTCCGCGAAAAATGTTTACAATCTTACTCTATATTCACTTTCGAATGTAAATTTTCAGAAGTTATTTTTAATTTCTCCAACCAAAAAACTAATTTATTCCCTCTTCGCCTCGCTCTGCATTTCGATGTCCAACTCGGCGCGCCTCTAAAAATGTACCTCCGTACCCCAGACATTCTCTTTTTCAGCGCTTGGGATACAATATACTAAATTGCAGCGGCAGCTCGTCAAAAGACCATAGCCCCCGCAACCGACTCGTCATTTCCTCGCCTCGAAACTTTGCGCCGCGCGCTAAAAGAAAATAATAATAATAATAATTCGAATTTCGCCGAGCGCCCAGCTGGCAGGCATAAACGCAGCTCTCTCTCTCTCTCCCAGCTCGGAGGGGTCGTCGGCGCGTCGTCAAAAGTGCGTCGCGCCCGTCGCATAAAAGCCTTTATGATTTCGCGTGCGCTCGGGCCGCTATATAACGGAAATTATCTCCGTCGCCGGCAATATTGCCGCGGCGCTAGACAGAGAGGGACAACTAACGAAATTCATTACGCTCCCGAGAGTTCCGAGAAAGAAGCAGCTCGCATCGCGAGGCCAACCTCGAGCTTTGTCGAGAGAGAGAGAGAGCCGAGCGAGCGTTAAGCGCTAAACGTTACACGCCCCGCACCACCGTATAAAAGTTACGACGTTATCGTCGCGGTGACGTTGCTCGCGCGGCGACGATAATTTGCGCTTCATCGAATCGATTCGCCGTGCCGTTGCTGTCGCTGCTGGTAGGCGGTAACGAAGACTTCGGGATCGAGGAACGCGGAGGGATTCGCGAGGGGGGTAAATTGTTTTTACGTTTGAAGAAATTACAAAAGAATAATTTTCGTGCAATAAGCGAGCGGTTGCGAAATTAAAATTTGCATCAATTAATCCAGCGCGGCTCTCGCGAGCGATATTCGTCTGTATTTCTTGGGGCGGCGGGCGATAATTAAGCGAGGCATTACTACAGAGGCGGCAATTTTCGATATGCATTATTCAATTCGGTAAACGCGCCGGGGAAAAAAATTCATTAACGAGCTGAGAAGGCCGCCCGCGAAGGAAGGAGACTCTCGAGAGTCGATCAGTACAGCCGGAGCCGGGCTATATCGATTCCCGATAAGAACGCTCGAAGGCGGAAAAAGTGTCGAGAGCCAAAGGGGAGTAATATTCATGATTCCTTCGATAAACGCGGAGAGTACCGTTCCTGGTTTCGTTCGGTACGGTACAAAAATTCGTAACAAGCGCGGGGCAGATAAGTAGTACAACGCCGTCATTCGTCAGCCGCGTGTCGCCGCGAGCTTTTTGTCCCCGCGGAAATTTTGACTAACGACTCAGGAAGCAATAAAGGCCAGAGTCTCTTGGCGAAAGAAGGAAATTTCGAGGGCGCGTCCAAGTCTCTCTCCCCGGGCTGGGGGATTGAAAGTAACGTCGCAGCGCCGGGCGCTTAATTATTATTTTGCTCGACAGGCCGTGAGGTCAAAGGGCCTTGCCAAGGACATCCGGAGAGGGGCTGTGCCTCTCTCTCTCTCTCTCTCTCTCCGCTGCTCTTTGTCGCTTGATCAAAGTGGCTTTGTTTGTCTTTCGGCTTTGCGCACACGTGCACACGCCCGCGCGCACACACAAGCGCACCCACAAGTGCGATTCATCGCGATAAGCTTTCGCGGAGTACTTCACTTTCACGAGGCTTCCCCAAGACAACGTTTCCTCTCTTGAGGGAGAGAAGCCGCCGCAGCCGCCGCCGCCGCCGCCACCGCGGCGTTTCCCTTTTGAAGAGGTCGAGAGGCGCGCGATAAAAGTATTCGCGCCAGACGATTACGACGAGAGCCTGCTGGTAATAGTCTGAGTGGTATTTAAGGTTCTTGCCGCCCCCGACGTCGGATTGATTAGCTTTTTTGTCGAGCTTTGGGCTTTTAAGCAGGAAGGGACTGTTGTGCTTTAGCTGAAGAGGCTCCGACGGGGAAGTGGATGCATTGTTTATAATGATTGAGACGAGTTCTTTTAAAAGGGCACTTTTCTCAAAAGAGATTTGCGCAGTTACGCGTGGATCGAACAATGTTGTTACTTTTTTTAACGTTCGCTAAAAAGATGTGAAAAACAAAACCAAAGAAAATGTTTGTTTGCCAGACAAATCAGTTTTTAAGATCCTCGTTCCGCATTGTTTCCACTCTTCCGAGGATCACCTCTCACTCTCAATGTTTTCCATCCGTGCTCTCATTAATTATTTCCTTCCAGTAATCAGAACAGAGGGAAACAACGGCGGTGCGCGAACACGTTCCCGTTTAAGAGGCGTCTCAAAGTCGAGAAAAATACTGGATTCCCTTGCGCTCTCTCTCTCTCTCTCTCTCTCTCTCTCTCTCGCCGAGCGAGAAAGAAAGGGGGAGAAAAAAAAGGAGGCGAGACCGACGAGCGGGAGAAAGACGGAGAGAGAAAGTGTGGTGATTATTTACTTTTAATTATGGCACAGCTGCCGGTAGTTAAAGGAAGGTATCTCCTCGGCTTTTTCTTTCAATAAAGAGTAGACTGCGCCGCTGGATGGAAAAAAATTGGCAATAAAAACAAAAGTTGCTCATTTAAGGAATTAAGGAAGAGGCGGTCGAAAGTTTAACGGAGAAATTCGTTTAAAGTTTGTATTTCACAATTAATTCCGGCAGAGATCTAATTTTGATCGTGTTTAATTTTAAAATCTTCCAAGGTTATTTCAAAGAATTAAAACGTCGAAGAAAAATCGAGCAATTCCCAAAGAACGACAAGTTTTACTTAAAGGACTGCAGCTCCCCCAGCAGCTCGGCGACGCACAAACTCGCTAACTCATTTGTCGCGATCTCCGGCGAAATCCGCTCTCTCTCTCTGTCTCAAGAACGCAAGCAAAGGCGGAGGTCCCCATCGGGGAGCAAAGTCGCGAATTCCGCAATGACGATTCCACGGGGGGTAATACCCCTAAAAGAGCGCGCGCTCCTTCCCCTCCCCCGGCGTCGTCATCAGGCCGAATTGGGCGGCTTTTGCGCCCGGACGGAGGGGGAGCGAGATAGAGATGAATTCAAAGAGGCAATTCGAGGACGCGGGGCCGCGTCGTAACCTCAAGTTTCCTCAAAGTCCCCGCCGGCGAGATATAGATAGAAATGAGATGCGAGCCAATGAGGAGCTAAGACTTCGCCCCGGCATATGGCTCCGCGCTGATACGCGAGAGAGGATGTGCGCGCGAGCCCGGCGTCTGCCCGGACAAGATATATTCGCCGCTCTGAAAACTTGAGGCTTTGACGAGCTGAGCAATAATTAGAACCAATGGGACGGAAACGTTCGAGATTGCTGGCTGGATGGGTTACTGTTTTGCGTTGTTTTTGGGGGGATGCTCTTGAGATATTCGGATGGCTAGTCGTTCGGATTGATGATGGGTTATTTACTTGCAGTGATTTTTCGGGGGCAGGAAATGCTTGCTCTTTAAATAATTATTTTTTGTATTTTTGGGTATTAATATAGAAAGATTTTAATTTATTTAATATTTGATTAATTTCAATTAAATGCTTTATTCGATACGGTAGTTACATTATTTACATTACTTAATATAATGAAGCTTTTAAAATTATTAAAATATTGAAATATTTTATTGATTAACTGCTAAGTTATGAACATTTCAAGGTCTGCGCAAACATGAAACATCTATATTCGAAATCAAGAATCTAAATAAATGCGAATTGTGAGTAAGGCAATCAAACCTACGATACGTAAGAGCTTTTCCTACGACAAGCCATACATTATCCAAGCTGTCGGACTCTTCCGAAATCTTCTATTTTTCTTGTTCACGCAACAAATAGCGAAACAGAGAGTCAGGGGGGAGGGGGGAGAAAAAGGCGCGGAATAGACTTAACACATAGCCGGGGTATACTGTCGAAACTTACTCGGACATTTTATCAAGCAGCAACTCGGCCGGCCTCATCAATTTTTATGAACTTTCCGTACCTCCTCCGACGTCGACGTCGCTGCGGAGGAACAGGAGAAATAAAAAAAAAGCCCGCGCTAAAAAAGAAGGAGGCGAAAGAGCAGTAGCTTTTATTGCTTCATAAAGCTACGCGAGCCGGGGACAAAAACCTATAAAGTATATTGCGCGGCTTCCCTTCGTCGTCTTACTCCCCCCACCCCGTGGGCCATTTATTTCCGTCCCTCTAATTGCGCGTAATTATATCGTCGAAAAAAAAAACGGAGGAGCAGATCGAAATCCAAGCGGTCTCTCCCGCGCGCGCGATAACGAATTTGGCGAGTGCGTGCGAGTTGCGCCGCGGACTCGCGTGCAAGTATGCGTGCACGAAAAGCGAGAGAGAGAGAGTGAAAGGACAGAGGCCCCGACGTCTCTGCTGCTTTTTTACAATTTTTTTCCGCATTGCGAAAGAGCATATATATATATTCCTTTCGTGGATTCCCGCTGCGTATGTATGTAATTACCCGCTATTATGATAAGTTGCACGATGATTATTTTCTCCGCGTTTCAGCTCTCTCGCATGTGAATTCCGCTCTCCGAGATTTTTCGTATATTGTGCATTACTTTGTGAACTTGGCGTAATAACGCCCGAGTCGCGTGTAAAATTACGTAAATTAGGCGTATTTAAAGTAGGTTTTTTGTTGCTATTTCCGTCTTTTTGCATTGGAAAATAATTTTCTTCTTCTTTTTTTTTTTTCGTAACGACCCGCGCAAATTGCCCGGACAATGAATCTATTATTAAGCGTACGTCTGGCACCTGTTTTCGTTCCCAGAAACCGCATTTGCATAACTGTTAGAAGCTATTAGCACTGGCGGGATAATTTTTTTCGCACTTGCTAAAATGTAGCTTCTACATAATCCTCCGAAAACACATTATTCGAGCCTCACTTGTACGTATTTTATGCGCCTCGCTCAAAATTTACACTATTTTTTCTATTGTAACGAGCATAACGAATTAGTTAATTGAATTTATTTTCCCGACAGCAGTGCCAAGGCGACGGGGGCCAGTGTATAATAATAAAATATTCTTTCAATATTCTCGAAAGTGTGGATAAACAAAAGGCGAGCGAGGGGGAGCAGAGCGGTAGTGTCCAATGACTCACCGGCTGCGTGCGCGCTGCTCCCCCATGGCAGCAAGTTTTCAACCCCCTTGGCCTTAGCCAAGAGTAAAAGTGAGAGAGACGAGCGGAGCACTACTCTCTCTCTCTCTCTGGTAACTACGTGAATTACCGGCTGAACGCGCTTATTTCTTCGCTTCGGACGAAATGAAATTCTGGCGAAAAGAGCGATATCTCTCTCTCTCTCGCTCTCGGGCGAATTGCGGTTACCGCGTGCAGCACATAATTCCGATCGAATGGGACGGCCTCGGGCTATAATAAATCACGGCGCTCTCTGCCTCTCTCTTCTCTCTCTTCTCTCTCTCAAACAGGCCGCTCACTCTCTCTCGCTCTCTCTCTCGAATAAAAGAGGAAATTTATGGTTTGTCATGTCCACGTTCGCTGATCGCATTTTCCTCAAAATTTTTGCGCTATTCTTCCCTTTTATTTTTTAGGCAGCGCTTTTCAACTTCCCGCGGCCGGCTCGAATGAATATTGAGAGCGAGCGCGCGTGTTTTAAGCGCGGTTATAATACACGCAAGGGGTGTTTTGTCATTATTAACAAGGACCGCGCTGGCTTGCAAGGGAATACGTCGATAGTTGATGCCAGAAGTCCGGGTCGAGCACGTCCCACTAATTTTAATTAAAATAAATCTTCGTATTTGGAAAATTGTGGATTATAATCATCATTTTCTCGACTAATTCATAATTGAAATAAAGTTTAGTTCACATCTTTCAAATGTAAGCGATTAAGAGAAGCTTTTTAATTTCAAAATTATTTTCTAACCCAAATCATACCCTTAACCACCCCATTTCCACGTTAAAAATCCGCATTTATCCAACCTAATAATCCGTCATTTTTCCAGCTGACTCATTCACCTCTTTCCTCAATTTCCTCGTGCATATAAAACTCGGCGAAAGACCGCGCATGCATATATATATATCCGCGCCCGCGCTTGTCGCATGTAGCCGCGGAAAAGGGGGTGGGGGGTACTTTTACTGGCGGCGACATTGCGGGCCTCTCTAATCATTAAACGATTTTTACGAGCCGCGTCGACTCAATCATAAAACGCAGAATTTCGTATCCGCGAGGGTAGAGAAATAACTGTCCATCGCGGCCGTTACCCCTTCATTAGGGGCCGTTTGTCTCTCCGCGCGATCACCGACGAGCGCTCGTCGCGTGGCTGCTAACTCCCGCACGCGCGCTTTTTCGCCCCCCCCCTCCCCACCACCCTTTTTTCTTTTTCCAGAAACGAAGCTGCCGTTGTGACTAGTGCTCGTAAAACGCAACTGGCAGCGATATTTTTGGATTTAGATACAGGCGCCTGGTTGAAAGGTCTACATGAAATAAAGGGACGTCGATCGACGCGATGCGTTACTCTCAATATATTTTATATATTTTATAGTTTATTTTAGTGCTTAAATATAGAATATGTTTTTCTTTTTGTAAACTATCTCTTTTATGTCGATTTCTTTTATTTAAATTCCGATTCCAAGGTATTTACAATTTTCTTTAGCAAATAAGAAACCTAACTTAATAAAGACTTTATAAAGCCATACTACTTCGGGATTAAAAAACTGCCGGAGGAAAGGGAAAAGCCCAGCTGCAAGATCGGTATTACCTTCCTTCAGTTCCAAGCGCCGGAAAAAAGGAGGGAAAATCCCGAGGCTCCGAGACGAAACGGAGCAGTGGAACCCTTTCTCTAGGCCAACGCCGGCAGAGCCGAGAGAAAGAAAAGGGAAGGGGTAGGGGGGGAAGCTCGGCGTGACGCAAGGAGCAAAGGGTCGAAACGAGAGGTTTATATCGATGTTCCATCGCCCGTGGAACTGCCGTACGTATACACTGCCTGGCGGGTAAAAGAAGCGTAATGGAACGCGTTTCGAGAATCACCCTGTAGCACGTACTTGAGAAAATTCGTCGGACCGGACCAATACCGACGACGACGACGACGTCGACCCCTTCCTTTTTTCCTCCGCGCGAGGCAAGGATGAACGAGGACGAGGGCAATAACGACCTCGAGGGTGTATATACGTATACAGGATAGGGGTAAGGAGATGCAGCGGGATCATTTTTTCCTCTCTCCTCTCTCTCTCTCTCTCTCTCTCTCTCCCCTCTCGGGCGAATCGAAAATTCGAGTCGTCTACGGAGAAAATGGAAAATCGAACCGGATCGTTATCGTCGTTACAAGGGTTGGAGGGGGTTATATATACTCATGGCGAACGACTGTGTGCCCTTCTCCTTCTCTTCCACTTCATCGTCAGGGAATAGCCTTCATAGACTGAAATCGCGCTGCAGCATCGGGGAATCACGACGACGTTATTTCCCGGACGGATCCTTTGCCGAGCGGACAAGCTCGCTCTCGGTTTTCCGCGTCTGTCTCTGTGTATTGCTAAACGATAGGGTCGAATAATTGAGCAATTGACAAAGGGACTGGATTGGGATTTCGGGGAGGAACAGCTTGTTGATATCTTCTGTTTCGAATTTATCTTGTACGCTGTTTATACTGTTTCTTCGGACTATTTCTTTTCTGTTTTCTTTAATAAATTTTTTAGTAAAAATCATTTTCAGCATCAACATTACTAATTACTACCTTCCTAAATAAATCATCGAACTTGATCAACTAAATCGATAATCCGCGCGCCTCCTATTCATTCTTTTCGCGCGCGTGTCGCTCCTTTTTCTGCATCGTTCTTCCCGACGATACGCTGACCACTCCATCATATCAAGCTTCATTAGGTTCGACGTGCGCGTCGCAACACGTCTCGTTCGACTGTTAATAAGGTGCGGGGGGACCCCGGGGCTGGTATTCGTTATTTGATCAGTGCTCGGTGAGTCAGCCCTGCGGCGACCGTCGTAGAATATACGGAATTTTCTCGTCTTTTGCTTTATTTCTCACGGCGTCCCTTTTTGCGTTCCCAGAAAAAAAAAGCTGTCTCGCAAACAGCGGATTATTGATTGGTGGATACGGAGCCTCGTTTACCGAATGAAGAGGACCAATTATATCTGGTCGAAAAAGAGAAATCGGAGATTAATCAGGACGCGAGACGTGTTTTTTTTTTGTTAAAGTTAAATGCATCTGTTATCGCACAGACAGGAGCAATTATTATATCTGACATTTTCTTTCCACTTATAACTCGAACGGGCACGATGAAACTCGAACGAAGTCGACTATCGATTTCCGAGCGAAAATATTTGCCTCGAACATCGAACTAGCCGGGTGATCAGCAACACGTGCCAGTCTTTTATATCGGAAAGTTCATAAGTGACGCCACTGACACGTCGAGTTCATCGCGCAGATGGTTAAACCGCCACTGGTTAATATGCAAAGTGAGAAGCGCGCCGAGGGTACTATACCGCTCGGATGCTTGCGGGATAGAACGAGGAAGAAGTTTGCCTGCGATATTAGCGGACTAAATAACCCGACGAGGTTAACGAAAATATTTCTATACCTTTTTTGCTTGTACTATCTCTGTACGACGGACAGATGGACGAACGGGCCGAGATATATACGCCAACTGCGCATTACCATATTAGATAGCACGTCGCGCGTAAAAGAGAGGGTAAGGAAAGCGGACGGGGGTAATACGAGTAATCAGCGAAATCAATACTTACGGCTACGTGCGCTTAACTACGCTCGGCGCACGGCGGTAGTTTGCCGACTCGCAACAAAAGCTACGCACGGCAAAATGAATCACCTGCAAGTCCGCAAAAGCAACCCCTCGCCGCGCGCGCACACACCTCCGTTTTCCCCCGGCGGTAGCTTTTTCAGCGAAAGGGAGGCGAGAGGCAACCCCTCGCAAGCGCACGTGGCGATTCCGAGAAAAGCCCGCGCACGCAAAGTGCATGGCTTGTCGGGGGGGAGGGTTGGAAGGCAGAGGAAGAAGAAGAAGAAGAAGAAATCGTAACGCCGGGGCAACTTACGTAACAGGAATGCTAATGCCGAGCACACACGTATCCCGAGGGGGGGGGGGGGCAATATCGCCGGCGGGGTTCTCCCAGAATTTTTAGCGGACGCGTTGCCATGGCCACCGGGACCCCGGAATCTACCCGAATTTATTATGCAGGTTAGGCCTTTGTTGCTGACCTCCCCCCGCTTTTAATTATAACTCGCGCCGCTCTCGGCATCAAGCTTTCCTAATCGGTTTTCAATAGTTTCAGGCTCGCCGTATAATACGTGCTCGACTTTAAAGAATCGACGACGCGTGCGAGAGGTTACACGCGCTCGCCCCCCCTCCCCGGACTGGACACTGGTTTGAATTTTGGATATTCATGGAGAGGCTGCGTTGGGAGAGTGGTATCGGCGAAGAATGCGACGAGTCATTATGCAATGGAGCTTGAGTTTATAACGACAGTTTCGGGAGGAACTTTCGGACGGCTGAGGGTTGCTGTAGGAAGTTTAAATTAGTTAACATATTTCGATTCTGCTAAAGAGTTCGTTTAATTAATTGGTTTTGAAACATGTGATGAATTACTTGTGTAATTAGATCACGTAATGTTTTATCTTAAAAAAAAAAAAAAAAAATATCCAAAAAAATGCTTTCAAAAGAGAACGGACAATTTTTTAAATTAAAGTTACCGAATAATATACATTACAAAGCATATGTAAATTTACGGTGCGGTTGAATTATATGCAGAAATTCGTATGCCTCGAAGTAACTAATTTGAGCCGCAAGCGAGGTAAAAAAAAAGAAAACTAGCATAATGACAAATAATTCCTCGCTCCCCGAAGCTCCCCGAAACTCGGCGGGCTCGCGAGATATTCAAATAACACGCGAAATCCGGCGAATTAATGCCGTGTATACACCGAGAGTCGCCTCGTTTCGGCCCCGTTAAAAGGCCCGCTCCGCAGATAATATCGCCGGGGGGAGAGCTTTTTCCGCGCGAATAAATTCCGAATTTATTCAAGCTAAAACGAAGGTGTACAAACACGCCATCCTTTCAGTGACAAGTTATTTCCGACGCTCGGCTGCAGCTGAACCTCTCGGCGAAAAACGTCAGCCGTCAGCGTTTTCGCTTGAGCTCGTCAAGCCCGGCAGTTCTCTCTCTCTCTCTCTCTCTCGCTCTCGCGCCAGAGGTAATTGAGCAGCAGCCTCGGCTGGCACGTTCATTTTCAAAAGGTATATATCGCCGAGTGCTCGCGCGCGCGCGCGCCCGACCTTCCCCCGTCAAATTCAAGACCTTGGCGCAAAAGGGCGCTTTCTTCCGAGAGAGGCGATGCAAAGGCAGTCGCGGAAAAATTCTCGGAGACAGGCATCGGCTTTTGCTTTGGCGCGGCTGCACGGGAACGGATGGGTTTGTTGTGGAAGACGCGAGAGGCGACTGATTGCCGCCGAGAATACGTTCAGGTGTTTGAAATGCAAAAGCTTCTTTATTCTTCCGGAAATAAGGAGTTGCTGGCCGTTTTTTTTTTCCCGTAAACTACTCCCTTAACTGCTCGATGGAATCGAGTATTTTCTTAAACGAAAATTGCTCCCAGTCCGAAGTTTGAAAAAAAGAAAGAAAAAACAAAGAAACCGTGAGTAACGGTCGAAAGAGATGAAAAAAGTAAGCGAGGACGACGTGGGAAAAGGAGGAAGCGTGGAAGTAGTTGCGATAAGGAATTAACCCCGGCAGATTTCCCTAATGAGTTCCCTTTTACTTCGTTCCACATGAGCGATGCTCCTCTCCTTTCTCCTTCGCAAATCGCTCTATCTCTCCTCCCCCTTGCGTGCATAACGAACCCGGCCGGGAGACCGCGAGAAAGAGAGAGACGGGAGGAAGGAGAGAAAAAATTTTCGGCGTACACGTACGCGCGCGCATTATTCTTGGGGATTCGGTACTTTTGATGTTTTTAATGACGAGGCTCGGCGAACTTTACAAAAGAAAGCCTCTATCCTTCTTTCTTCTCCTTCGCTTCTGCCTCCTTTGTCCGTGGGATGTATAAGATTTTTTTTTCTACCGCGGGCCGCGGAGAATAATAATTGGAAGCTGCGCAAACATAATTAACATCTCTTCCGCGGGGCCGATGTATTTACGCTGGTCGGACTGACGATCGGACGGCCGAAGCTATATACTTATTTGTTGCCGCTGCGCGCGTTACGTCAACAGAAGAATTTTCGAAACGTCTCTGTAAAGCCTTCTAAGCCTAACGCGGAGGAAAAGCCTAGTCTATCCTTGCAATTACAGCCGAGCCGGCCAATCCTCAATTTTCCGGGAAAAACCTTTTAAGACCGAGAGACTTAAAGAGCACACTTATCCGACGGAATCTCCGGCCGCGCCGGAGAAGAAAGCTTGCGGTTCGCTTAATCGATGGGCTCGCGCGTTATTTCACGCGAGGTCGGAAGGCGTATATATATATATAGTCTTTAAGAGCGGCGCGGACTTTTAAAGGCGGAAAAAAAAGATTTTAAAACGGACTTTAGTATTTACGTACTGGACGCTCTCGTTTAATCGGATGTGTAAGAAATTCGCGAGTAAGAAGATAAAAGGGATTGTCGACCGCGCGAAGCGCACAAGACAGAGGATGAAGGTATAAAAGTAAGCTTTACAAGCGAAAATGGATACAGATGAGGCGAGAGAGATAACGGGGGCGAGGAGGGAAATAAAAAAGACGCGTGTGTACCGGGGAGTGAGGAAAAAAAAAGGAGGCGAAGATAATAAAGAGAGAAAAAGAGCGGCGCAGATAAAGACTGAGAGGCAGAGCGCTAAGGTCAGCGGGCAGGAGGAAGCGGAGGAGGAGGAGTCGCGGGGAATTAAAAACAGGGATAACCGTAGGTAGAAAAGGGTTCGAAAACGAGAGAGAAAGAGAGAGAGGGAGAGCTTTCGGGCTTTATTAAGTCCGACCGCGTCTCGCCTTATCTCTGCAGCGACAACTTCTTTCATTCCCCCCACCGTTTCCTTATCCTCTCGCCTCTCTCTCTCTCTCTCTCTTTCTCATCCTATTGGAGCCGGTACGTTATATATAAGCAGGCGAGCGTGTGCAGACCGTAAATTCATATCTCGAATAATTTTCGCCCCCGTCGCTTGGCTCCTCTCCCCGCTGCGGGAGAGAAGTCCGCGCGCTTTGGCCACCGGCCAGACTCCTCTTTCTGTCCATTCTTCTCTCTCTCTCTCTCCCTCTGGCTCTCTTCTTCCGCGGCCTCACGTTCAATGTACATTTTATATTACCGAGAAGCGCGTCTTCTTCGTCGCTGTTCCGTTGTTTTTTTTTTGTTCCCCCTCCTTTTTAACCCTCTACCTCTGTTTCTCTTCCTTCCGCTTTTCTTGTACGGGCACTGCTCTCTTCTCGACGCCGCCAAATGGCATCATGAAATTCAAATGTTCGCCCGAACAAATTTATGGTTGTTGAGAGGGAATGTATGCGTTTAACTTTATTTAATAGAGCGAGCCGGAGAGTTGCGTTGCATTTGAGACGGTTCTTTTTGTAATTAGGCGCCGAGAATCGCGATGCCGACGGGAAAAAGAAAGGAGCCGCGCAGCGCGCCTGTGGGTTAATTTAGCCGGAAGGAAGGGAGAAGAACCGAGGGAAAGAAGAGGTAAGGAATGACCATTACCGAAAAAGTTTTTAATTGCGCGACGAGCTCAATATGCTAATTTAAAAAGATCCAAAGCTCTCTTCGACTCGCAATATTTTCCGAAAGGAAAAAGCTATCGAGAAGTATATCGTTAAAACCAACTGAAAAAAACGCACTCTCCATATTAGATCGGCGACATAATTTTCCATATCCCCCGGGGCTAAATTCGAGGAAACTCACACAGAGCGGCTAAAGCGCGACTTCCCCAATGGGGGAGAATTGCCAAGTTGAAAAAAAGTCACGATGCCGCAATCACAAAAGCACAGTAGGTGTAAATAGAGAGCGGAAGCCAAGTCCCGGCGCGCGCGAAACTTGCCGGGCCGCCGCCGCCGCAAATGAATAGCGAATGAAATTAAGAATTGAGGCAGGCGGCCCCCCCCGCCGATGGGAAAGAGAAACAGAAGAAAATTAAAGCGGCGCCGATAGTTTTCGCACGTATGTGTATATATATATATATATATATAAAGAGAGGCGAAACTTGCGCAAGCTATGAAGTATGCATGGCCCGTACCGATCAGGCCACCTTCGCGTCGGCGCCAAGGAGAGGAGAGGCGTCCAGAAACTGATCAAACTTTTCCCGATATGCCGAGATTTGAAATTACTTATTTATGCAGAGGGCCATCGATCGGAAGCGAAAGCGGCCCCCCGGCTGGTCAGAGGGCTGCTGAATTAACGTTCGTCGGAGGACTTTGTCCGTCGAATCGGGGGATTTGACATTCCGATTATTTCTCTTGCGACAGCACAGCGCGCCTCCTTATCCTCGCCTCGGAGCCGCATAACGCGCGGCATTCAGCCGGGACAAACTAGACGCAGCCGCGGCGCTATCGCAAGAAAAAAAGAACAAAACGGGCCGCCTCTCGCGCCGGGCCCGTCTTGCGCTATCAATCCGGCGCGTTTATTTGCACAGTAAAAGCCCCCGAGAGCTCGCGAGCATTGTTTCGCCGTTTGTTATGCCGCGCGGCGCCGTCAACCTACATCGGGCACAATGACGCGCGCACTCGCGGGAAAACATGTGTACGCGCACGCGCGCCCGCCTCTTTTCGAACTGCTTTTGTTTTTTTTTTGTTTCGTCGTTCCCGCGACCGCGCTGCTTTTCGATTTCTCCAAGGTAGATATAGTATTGTGCGCGGAGCCGCGAGCTTTTCTGCAGTTTTCGGAAAAGTTGGGAAATTTTTTGTTTTTTTTTTGGTGGATGAGTCGATTAAGTGTGGAGTTTTAAATGAAATGTAGATTTTTGCTTTAAATCCAGACTTACAGACCGGTTGCTGATTTACTGATGAATATGTAGAAAACTCACCTGAAACAAAGAAAGGTTTTGATTAAAAATTAGTTAACTTTTAAGATTAAGGCAAACCCTTAAATTACTTTACAAAAAGGTACAGTTTTCTCTTGAAAACTTGTAGCTTAAAGCACTGCCGAAAGCGTCATTTAATATGTCTGCGCAGTGAGAAGCTCGTAAATAAAATAATACTTGAGGAAACATCTGACTGGGCGATTCAAAGAAAAGCTCGGCATTGAAGCCGCAGCATCAAAGAGCAAGCTCGTATCTCCCGGGTAGGATCTTGACATTTCATTTCTCCGAGACCAGACGACGGCGAACCTCGAAAATTCGCGCAGCAGCGAAAAAAAAAAAAAAACAGGATCCACACCCGCCAGATGGCACTTTCAAAAGATCCTTTTCGTCGCGAAAGGGACACGAGATCGCAGCCGAAACCGCGAGCGGACCAAGTCGCTGAATCCCCGATTCCCGAGTCCGACGAGTCGCGGCACTTCGAGAGCACTCGACCGAATGTCAAAAACAATTTCGATCTGAAAAGTTTAAGTGCCCGGGCATTTGCCTTTAATTCGAGAGCCCCCTTAATCTTCCCTCCCCGTAAATTTCATTATTTCGCCAATAAGAGATAAGAGCGACAGGGGAGAAAGTATAAGAACAATGCGGCCTTTTCTTTCCCTCCACACGCGCTGTATGTTAAAGTAGTTTCTCGAATTTTTTTTCTCTCCCCCCACCCTCGAGCTCAGCGCTAACAAAGTTGTTCATCAAAAAGTTTATACTTCGGGAACTCCACTCATCCCCCGCCGCCGCCGCCGCTGCGGCAAGTTAATCGAAAAGTAAGATTCTCCCGTGTAGAGAGAAACTTCCGCTCGTAGACCATTTCAGACCATAAAGTCCGCGAGCGCGGAGGAGGACAAAAACCCTTCCTCCGCAGCCCTGCAGCAGAGGCGGCGGCAGCGGCAGCAGCAGCAGCTCGTCGCTGTTTTAGTCGCAGCGCCATCTTCGCTTTTCTCTCTGCCAGTCGCTCACGGCGAGCGAAAACATTGCCCCGGCTCTTTCTTCCTGGTCTTTTAAAAACAGCACTTGGAAATTTCTTGCGACCGAGCCGAGTGGCTTCATTATGGCGGGAAAACAGATTTCGACCCCCGAACGCTCGGACTGCGTGTAAGTAGGGAAATTTGTAATTTTTTTCTTTTTGTTCCGGGGCTTTTTGCCGTCGAATTTCAGTTTGAATTATGTCGGTATTTTAATTGCAGAAATTGCGCGCGGAGGAAAGAGCTGGGAAATTAAGCTTCATTTTGAGTAATGGACATCAGTTGCAAAAACGTTTAAAGCTGCTAATTATATAGAGATACCGTGAAAATTGATGCGAAATTCAAAAAGTACTTTTATCTTAAATTTTTATTACGCTAACCGAGTTATTTTGCTCATTTTTTTTTTTTTTTTTAGATTGAAGCTTTGTGATTGTAACAAACTCACATGGAAAACTATATGAAAATGGTTATAATCCCAAGCAACACCTTCACCATTACACCTTTGACAAATCATACTTCAACATCCAGCAGCAACAAAAAAAAAACGAACTCTGCATTAAACCTCGAGAAAAGCATTTTACATCCTGAGAAATTCGTCGGATTCCCCAAAAAGCGGGGTAACCCGCAGCCGATCGATAAATTCAGCGAAGATATGAGAGTGGATGCGCGCATCCCCCGGAATTCAACAGAGCAACATCGCGTCTCTCTCCTCGACAAAGGCAGGCGGAGGAAGAACCGAGGAGGGAAACGTCTCGTGGTCCAGGGGCTTCGCTACTTGGCGCTGGGCGGGAAGGGGGAGAGAAACTCCTCGCCTCGGCCGCTTGGGAAAACTTTAGCAACAGCTCAGTTCTCTCCCCCCCGCGCGCTTCCCCTCGCGGGGTGACGAAGAAACTTATCGCACGTGTTGACGTCAGCAATAGAACAAGACACCGGAGCTCTCCTACGGAAGTAGTTTCGAAAAACAGCGCGCGCGCGGGAAAATGAAGCGCGGGGGAGGAAAGAGAGACAGGGAGAGAGAGAGAGAGCTTGTTTTTGCGCCCGAACTAATCTCGAGACTCGAGAATTATGCATGGCTCGGCTCGACAGAACTTTGGGGGATCGGAGTTGCATATCCATCGAGAGGTCATTATCGTTAGGCGAGTCTTCCCTTTTTTTGTTTTTCTTCCTCTTTTTTTTCTCAAAGCAAACGCGCATTAATGAAGAATTATTAACTTTCGGAAGTTTAAGTGAGTTTGCCTGGGGGGGAGAGAATCCTGCAGGTTAACGACGCCGGAATGCGGGGGGCGGCATTAGACTTAATATGCACTTTGGGAATAAGTTGGCGCGCGCGCGGTGTGCTTAGCGCGGCGAATCTCGCGAGGTGCTCGGGAATAACAAGCAAGAGTCGAGAGAGAGCGCGATGCTTGCCTGATAAAAGTTTACGCAGCGCTAGAAATTTGTTTTCGCGTCTAATAACTCCTCCGGCTTGTTCGCGCGGCTAATCTCGCGTTGCCTAATAAACCCGTAATCAAGCCCAAACAACGACGATGAATTTCTTTCCGATCTTTAAACGGGAGTTTTACTCGTAGCGATATACCTGTTAAATCACGCAGTGAAAGACAGCCTTTCCGAAGGCCTCTTTTAATCCAATTAATCCGCGATTTAGAATCGAGGCGCCGCGCGTCGCAGGAGAGTCCTCGAGAATAACCCATCTTAAGAATCGTTAACCCAATCAGTCAAGGTCATAAAAGTCCATCCCCTAATGGGATAAACCTCGGAGCTCTTCGCGCGCGGAGCTCTCGAGCAAAGTGGCGCTGGCGGCGGTGGCAGGAGACAAGCACGAGGGTGAGAGAGAGAGAATCTCCGCACCGCAACGACAACAAGAGGAGGGACGAAGGGGTTAAAGCGGCCGGGGCGCACGTTTGAAGCGGCCGACAATTAAATTTCAACGCTCGATCGAGTGCGCGCGATTATGAATATGCACGTACGTGCCGGGCGCGTCGCACACTCCATCCGCCGATGCGTCCCCGACGCCTCTCGAAACCCCGCCGAGGAGCCCAAACAATGACTCCCAACCCCCCCTGCGATTATGCGCGAGTTATCGTTGGGGGGAGACCTGTCGAGGATCGCCGAGATTTCGGTGCCTTTCTTCGATGAAAGATCAGAGGAGCTTTTCGAGTGCCGTGACTTTGCGGGAGAGGTGTTTAGAGCGAGTAAATGCGGGAAGGGCAGCGTGCTTTGGGATTCTTTCGAGTAAGTCTTACTTTCAAAGCGGTGTATTTAACGATACACTCTTTAACTCTCTGCGACTGCCGCTCGGTAACTCTACGCTGAAACGCTGAAACGGAATTTCAAGTCCGTGTAATCAACAGTATTTAGTACATTAACACGTAGATAAGTCATCCCGAAGCGCGCTTAAGTCCCCGGCAAAGATTTTTCTTTAATCCAACGAGGCAATTAGCATCAGCGGAAAAAAGCTCCTCTAATTTCAAGCGCTCCTATCCAATTTAAGTTCCGCAGCTCTCTCCGTGCCTCATAAAGATTTTCCCCCGGCAAACACATTAAAAAAGCGGCGCAACAGCAAGTGTCAAAGGAGTCCTGGGTTAAAAAGGAAGAGAGAGAGAGAGCCAACTACGGGACGTATCAGCGAGCGGCGGAATAACTATCAGCGTTTAATTAACTTCGCACAACTCCGATTTCACTCCCTTTCATACCAGCTTCTTTCCTCCGCGCGGTTCTGCGGCAGCAGCAGCTTCGCCTCGTCTACGGAAAATAATTGCCGCGCGTAATTACGGGAGTTTCCTCCTCGAGTTCGCTCCGCCCGTTGTCGTCCCTTTTTCTTCGGGCCGCGGGTAGCGCCGCGCTGCACTACTTTACTTTCGGTGCACTCGTCAAGTTGCGCTCTCATTCGATTTTCGCCGCGCGCGGCGCCGCCGCCGCATTAGGAGAAAGGGTACGACGCGCGAGCCCGAGCTTAATTAGTAATAAAGAGCCGGGGATTTTCATTTTTTTTCTTTCTCCCTTTCTTTTTTTTTCCTTGTGTTTCGCTTGATTAAGTGCCGCGCACCGACGCGGCGCGTTTTCAATTACTCGGCTGCGGCTCAAAAGGGGAAGAGAGAGAGAGAGAGAGAGAGAGAGAGAGAACTTTCGGGCCAAAGTCCTACCTGCATTTCCCCTCGGTTTTCCGCTCGGAGGAAAAGAGCGAGACGGAGACAATGAGCCTGTCAGGAGCGCCGGTGTGACTGGGACTTAAAGGTCGTCATCCTTCTACCCTCGTAACACACAGAGGCCGACGTCCTTTGCCGCAGCCCGTCCTTTCATTTTCGGCCCGGTCCGGGAAATTCTACGGTTCCGGCTTTCCTCTCTTTCTCGACGTGCAGACGTGGAGAGAGAGAGAGAGAAAGATAGACGAGTGGAGCTTTGCAGCCGCGAGGCTGCGGAAAGTTTCCCTCTTCGAAGCGATGTACGTTACATATTTTTATTACGCCCGGGAAAAGAGGCCTGGATTTTTGCCCCCGTGTGCATTGTGCGCTACTTTGAAGTCTGCTACTCCGAGGAACGGAGCGTTATGACTAATTCGATTTTTACGACGCGTTTAATTATTCAAGTTCGCTGCGCGTATTTTTCTAGAGCGACAAAGCTCTACCTTATAAATGTCGCCATCCAGTTTATCGACTCTCGCTGAATCGAATTTATAAGCAGACACCTGGAGCACAACGAAAAACAGCAATATTTTCCCGAACGGCAGACGTGTGCTTCCGCATTAATGTTTCTTTAGAAATAATAAAAAGCTCGCGATGCCAAAACACGCAAGCACCGTCGATAAAAAGCTCCCGCCCCGCCGCGGGATATTTTCGCGGCCGCGCCAAATGAAATTCCCGATCGGTAAGTAAATATGTTTTCTCCTTTACGCGTAAGTTCATCATTTTCCCGCGGGAGAAAAGGGGCTTACGAACAGCGAGCTTTTTTCGGGGCACGCGTTAAAGCTCGAGCGACGCGCGATTCGACGGGAGGATAATGACATTTTTCCACTCGGCTGCTACTCCGCATATGCGTGCGGCCCTGGGCGAGACGGCAGGGAGAGAGGGGGGGAGGGATAAAGAACGGCGGCGATGGGAAGGGATGTAAAAGGATGAGGCAGACAGTGACGACCGCAGCGCGTGATTTCGTTCCTTTTTCTCTCGCCCTCGAGCGGCTCCTGCGAGCGATTTCGCAATTGAGTCCAACTATTTGATCCCTGCCTATTCTTTCGCTCTCCTCCCTTCGGTTTCTCTCTTGTAAAAACAATGACTGACTGGCGGCGGGGGATCTCCTTCGACGCTTTTTGCGTTTCGCTGCGTCAGAAAGCTCCTCTCTTTTTTTTCCCCGGGGCTGGAAGGGAGAGCTTTGATTGGGGCTGCTGCGTTTCATTTCAGACTCGATCTTCTAAGCTGAAATTCTAAACTCAAAGAGGAAGCTCCGAACGACGCAGCAAAGTTTTGATTTGATTTTAAAGTTTGCGAGAAGTAATATACGTGATTTTCGCTTTGAGCGGAGTTTTAAAGTTGAGGATAGTTTTATTTTCGAAGCTTAGATTTCATGAAATTTGAAAAGGAATTCGATTAGTTTTAGATCATTTTTTTTTTTTTGTTTTTTTAACTGCTCGGAGAAGTAATCGAACAAACTTGTTTTTAAATTAAAAACTTCTATTATTGGAATCCTTCGTCAACTTTTAATTGCTGTTTTTATCAACGATCAATTTATGTGCGAGCAGCCAATTAAAATATTAATAAAGTAACAATCCACGATTACCGCAGCGAACCCACACCGACGAGGTGCACTTTCGAAACAGCCGAAAAACTTGGTAAAAGTAATTTCAGCGTTCCCGCGTAATAATCCGAAAAACAATGCCCCCATCGAATTAAGATACGCATCTCAATTCCTTCCCCGATAAATCACAAAATTTCTATCAACGCGGCCTCGCCTCGCCTCGCTCGCGCATCGCGAGTATCATCAGATAAAAATGCGATTTGCCATAATACCCCCGGCGTAATATGCCCGAGAACACTCGCCAAACGACTCCGACCGGCGGAGTAGCGCCGCCCGCGCGCGCGCGCGTTCCGCATGAATTACTTAATTCCCCGGCAGCCAGGGGTATATCCTCTCTCGCGCTAAGTGTCGCCCCGATATCGGCCGCCCGGATCGATTTCGAATTTCCAGGAGCGGCTAATTTCTTATCCGCTCGGCGAAGAAATTTCAGATAGTCGAAGGTCCTCCCCCGTACGTATATATATACGCCGCGGTGGCGAGCTCCGTAGCGGAAATCGATTTTCTATGGCCAGAGCAGAGAGAGAGAGAGAGAGAGGCATCCTCGATTTTAGCGGAATGGCCTTTAATTAACCCCGACTGTCGGGTTGGGGAGGGGGGCGGGAGCAAACCCTGTTATGTTGATCGAGTCAAGGAGAGAAAGAGAGATAGGGACGCAAGAGATCGTTATCTCTGCGGATTTTGGTTACACGGGGATTAAGCGGGGCTACGGGAATGCGGTGAGCTTTCTTTTCGGCTAATGTTTTCGGGCGGGGAGACGTCGAAAATTGAAAGTACGCCGGCTTCTTCTTGGCTTTTCAGCGGTCGGGCCGGGGAAACGAGGGGATTGCCGAATTAGCTCCGAATGATGATTGCGTAATTGTAGAGCGATCCCCGGGTAAGTATATGTTTTAGCGCGATTATCGGCGGCTTGCATCACACCTTATTTATTTATTTTTTTTTTTTTCTATTTTAAAGCGTGATGCCGTGTTATTGAGTCTTTAGGTATCTTGCTTAGAAAATTAGATGATTGCCTGAAATTACTGCGAATTTACTGATCACCGTTATCATCCGTTATTATCAGTGCGTGCTTTCATTATTTTATAATTATGCTTTAGTCACTTTAAATATACGTATGAAAATTATTTATAATTATGCGTAAAACTATTTTTTCAATAATTGTAGCCTTTAATTAATTTACGATTAAACTATCAAACAGTTTAAAATTGTTAATAAAAAGAAGTAAATTGACTAACAAAATTGTAATTTAATATTTTATTTAAAAATAGCGTATGCAAAATAGCGACCTCAATTTGTCTAAAATACCTCTAATTGCCATTTGAACTGATTAAAACACTGATTCCCCTCCGATCTCAAGTGGACGCTCGAAATTCCAATCAAAAACCTCCACCAAAGACCATCCACGACTTGCAGCCTCGCAAAAAGCGAGAGCCTCGTCGAGGGTTGCCAATCATAAAAGCCGAGGCGTCGGCGAGCCGTTACGATACACGAAATTGGAATAGGAAAAACTCGGGCGCGCAGGCAAAAAAGCTCGCGAAAGGAGAACAAGCAAATTACCCCTGGGGGAGAAAGAGACAGAAAAATCGGCGAAGATGAATGGAGCCCAGGGGGGTGGTAGCGCCGCTGCCCGGGACTACGAAAATGGCAGAGAGGAGACTCGCGCGCACGCCGAGTTACACCCGGCCGACTTTGCGAGGTTTTTGTAATCTTGATGTTAGCCGCGCCGAGCTTTTCGGAGATGGATTCTCTCGCCGCCGCCGTCTGCTACGGGGAAGCGGCAATTTCTGGCGTTTCGATTCGCTAATTAGCTGGGAGTGTGGAGAATTTTATGGCGGCGTGGGAAGCGAATTTGGGAAGCGGTTCGAATGTCATTCTCACGCGTGTTTCAGCGCACTTAAGCGCTGTTTTTATTATTTTCATTTTCTTTTGCTCTTGTTTACAATGTTTCGTTGTTCGCGCATTGTCAATTACATTAATTTTTAAGAGAATTAAATTTTGAAGATATTTTTATTCTTTGAAAAATGCACTCTTTATATTTATTCTATTATATCTTGTATAATTTATATTCTATATTATCACTGTTTTATAAAAAAAAGATTCTTTATTCAACGAGTATAAAAAAGCGTGACTAAAGTCTTACCGCACTATTCCATGATCCATAAGTAACGTAAAAGAAATAAGCTTCCCAGACAGATTTGACATTGAGGAACAATAAGCGCCTACTTCTCAAGGCTAACTTTCTCCCCGATAAACTATATTCCTCTATAGCCATCTCCGTGGCGGGGCCTCCGAAAAAGTTGAAAACTATATGCTCCCCCTAATAATAAAAGAAAGCGAACGCGAGCGGAATGCGGGCGCGACGCGGAGGCGAAGAGGTGCAAGGCGGAAGAGACAGAGAGATAGGAATGAAAAGCGATGAGGGTGGCGCGCTGCGGATATCGAAGGGTGCGGGCTTTAAACGGAGGCACCACCGTGGAAAATGAACTTTCTCCGCAGAAATTTCCAGTCCCCCCCTTCCACGATCTCGTTCGGTGTGTTTCGATGACGCGACGGTAACGGGCCGCTTCGTCCCGCGTTTTAAAAATTGCCCCGACGTGCGCTTCTCTCGAGCGTGACCTGTTCTACTTCATAAATTGGCGTAATGAAATTTTCATTTCGGGGTCGGCCGCCGGCTTTTGTCGCTGCATCATTTAGGCGTTTTTTTTTCAATTTCGCCTCGGCGCCGCGGATTCTCGTTATTATTTATTTTTTTTTTTTAAATTTTACTCCGCGAAAGTAGGAATGTGTCTTTCGACGGGCGTGGAAATTAACGCAAAAATTCAGTGTCTAATTTAATCAACTGGAAAAGGGGTCCAGTTTGGGATAAACCGACTTTTTTAATAAAAGGTCCATTTTATATGTGAAAACCTGCTAAAAATTATTTACTCAAAGGACAAAATCCAGAATAATATTCAGCCGGCATCACGCACTAAATTACGTCCTCAAACAGCTTTACTACGCCGTGCTCGCGTCTATTTTTACCTCGCACATCGGCGAGGAAGGAGAAAAACCACAAGCTCGAGCGCAAACATCAGAATCGAGGATCAGAGGACCGTCCGGCTGTTTTTCCTTCGAAATTTCCTTCCTCCCCCCCCTCTCTCTCTCTCTTTGTCTTTCTGTACCGCAAAGAGGAAAGAGAAGCCGGCTAATGCAGCTCGTAAGACGGCGACGTGTCCCGGCATATTAAACCGGATTTTCCGCGCGCGGCCGCAAAATCGAGGAGACCTTATGCAACGAACGACCGCCGGCATTATACTCTCTCTCCTCGCGCGAGAGGAATAACGGGAATAAATGCTCTCTCGCTTATACTCTCGCTCTTCCCTCTCGTTCGCCGAGGCGGGGAGAAAGAGAGATGGATATGCGCGCGCGGCGGGGCGAAGATTTCGTGTGAGTGCCTGATCGAACGCTCCGCCACGCCGATGGAATCCTTTATGAAGCCGAGTCGGCCTGATTAACCGCTCTTTCCTTTTAATTTTTCGAAATATCGGAATTCTTCTCCGTCGGGCGTATGCGATACTTTATTAAACGGCAGCTATTGTTAACAAGCAGAACACTTTGAAGGAATGCGGCGTTAAACCCGAGTAACGTCTCAATTAAGCTAATTTGTCAATTAGATCCGTATAACCTCATCCTCCACCCGTGGAATAAAGAATCGCAGAGGGGCAGCCCGAGCGAAAGGGTGGCGCGGAAAAGCGAGCAGAGGGAAAAAAGCTCGTCGCGCGATAAAACGCTCTGGAAATTATACGCGCGCGGAGCCGCACGGGGGATAAATATCTCTCTTCCTTAATCGACTTTTCGGGCTCGGCCACCGGCGAGAGAGGGGCGATATTTAAAAAGACGAATTTTCCGGTAATTAATGGCGGACAAATGGCTTCCGCCCGCCGGGATGGCCGTGGCGGTTTTAAGCGACTGCTCTCGCGAATACCCGAGAGGGAGAGTCTCTCTCGCGAGCGCTCATTTCCGGCCGGGACGACGACACACAGTGGACACGGCGGTGGTTATAGTCGCTGGAAAAAAAAAAAAAAAAACAGAAAAGCCGGCAGCCAGCGCGAGAAGTCGGAAGGATAAAGAGAGGAACGAGGAGCCCGCGAGTGGGGCGCGCGAAAAACGGAAGGGATTTACGGGACTTGCGGGATTTACGAGGAGGAGACGACGAGAGAGAGCCAGAGAGAGTAACAGAGAAAGTCCATTTATAAGGTATAAGACTTTGCGTCGTGGTTGCTCATTTTTTTTATCCCCCCCCCCCTTCCTCCTCGCTTCCTTTCTTTCGTCTCAGCGTCTCGTGGCCCTTTCGCGACTCGTGAGTTCCGATAGGTTATGACGATTTACGCCCCGCTGCCGATATGGCCTTTCAAAGCTCCGCCGGATTTCGAGGTTTCAGAAAACTGCCGGCGGAGAAAAGGGATTCTTTACGACTTTGGAATTTTGGTTTCGCGGCCGCATTAGCCGGTTGTTATTCGCGTCACGGCATTTTTCATCCTCTTATTCTTTAGATTGCCTTTTGAATTATGTATCAGAAATTGCGCGTGAAGCCTGCTCAAGGACGGAAATAAAGGTACTGCCATAATTATTATTTAATCAATAATTTAGACTCGTTGAAAAATGAAGATTAAATAGAAAGATATTGAATTTATAGGCAACGAAACACAATGAACATCCACCACCCATCGTCGGCGGCGCAAAATCGTCCACTAAGCGAACCAAAAAATCTCAGAGTAATCGTCGTCGCCCAACTCAGCCGCGTGCGTAAGGGCATCGCCGACTTTCCAATTACGGGGCCTTTTTCGCGCTCCGACGGTCTCTCTTTATATCCCCCGTCGCTCTCCGCTTCGCGTGTGCCTAAATCGGAACTCGTGCATCCACCTACGCCGCCGCGGCGGTTATACGTCGAGGCGGCGCACGCAGCGGCTTTTTCCGCTGATTCTGTCCAATTTGCGGAGTGAGTGAAAATGATGGTAGGGGCCGAACAATTTTTTATAATTACATTTTTTTTTTACTTTTTTGCACCTTTGTTTAAACATTCGGCGACGCGGCGACGGAGTATTTCGGTAGCTTGACAAGTGAAGCTAAACATTTTTTTTTTTTTTTTTTTATTAAATTACGTATAATTAACCTAGATTTTTAATTAAAAACGCGCAAAAAAGAAGACGAGATTCCAAAAAGAGCGCACGTCTGCCTAGGCGAAATGAAAAGATTAAGCTTTCTTATACCGAACAGCTCGATAATTTTCATGCGCGAAACAAGCTAAAAAAATTTAAATTTCTAAAAAATACGTTAAGCTCCCGCGCGTCCGTGTCAAAAGCAAGCGAGAGCCCCGGTCGAACTAACGGAAATCTTTGCCAAACTAGAAAAAATACGCTTCGCGCTTTTTTTTTTTTCATCGCCCGGAGCATTAGCCGTTTGCATAAACCCGTACGTACCCGCGGAGCTCGCGCAAAAAAGCACCGTGTTCCCGATTTTTCCCGAATCTGCGCTCCGACTGCAAAAAAAAAAAAAAAAAAACTCCGAGCGAGAGACAAAACACGGGCAAGCAGCCCTCGAAATGCTCTTATTCCGAATCAATCGGCTTCGATCTCTCCGACACTCGCGAGAGCGCAAACAGCGCACAGAGAGAGAGAGAGAGATAGAGAGGCTCAGGCATCGAAGCATCATAGATAACGAAACAAGCGTAGTTCCCCCCCGCTGCGAATGCATGATTCCTGGCGTCATTGATCCTCGGAGCCGATTCTCCAAACGACGGCTCTCCTCCTCCTCCTCTCCTGACTCTGCACAAGAGCGGCTCGCCTCTCTGTGTGCGCGTGTACGTGCAAACGGCGCAGCGAGTCGCGCTTACGATGGTACACACGCACACACACTCCGGGCTCAGCCACAGAGATCCGTTTATTGTCTAATCCCTTTACACGTCAAGACACGATTTAATTAACCTTTGACTCCCTCTCTCCCTCTCTCCGACGCGGGCACGCGCGCGCGGGCGCCTGTCTGTGTGAATTAATTTCATCCGCGTCTCTGTCTCGGGCGGGGGGCCTTTTTCCGAAAATCCCGTTGCAACCTTGTTGTCGGAGGGAAAACAACAATGGAGGGAGAGAGCGAGAGCGGATTTCGCGTGCGGTTCTCTCTCGGCGCGGCGCCTCGTTAGCTCCAAGTTCGCGCGCTTTCGGCATTATGTAAGCGGTGCGGCGGCGGCCGCGCGGCGTTTTGACGCTGCGTTACACACTTCGGGCAAGTTTTGTTTGAAGTTGCCCCGACGGGGGGGAAGGGGGGGCTAACGATCCGAGCTAACGGAGAGAATGAGCTTTATTTTCGCGCTACAGTCGGGACGAGGGCTGTGTGGAATTTCGAATGCGCCTTGCTTTTTGGGATATCCCCTCGAAATGCGCCCCGGGATTGAATGCGAATTTCGACGCGAACTGCGCGCGGACTCGGAGAGCGCGCTTTGTTGGCTTAGCGCGAATCGTTTTTCAATTGAAGCCACGAGCTTTGGTAACGAGGCGAAGAGTCGCTTGCTCGTTGGGATAATTGATTTTGGTACACAGCTGCGCTTTTGTGGACTGCCTTCCTGAAAATGATACTGTACACGTAAAACTTACGGTGGGAATCTTTTTATCGAGATTACCATTCACGACGATGATTAAAAATTAGGAAAGATTACTACACACCTCTTACAAAAGCAGCGAGTGCGATTGACGCGCCATTAGAGGGGGCGGGGGGGGGAGAAGGTCCGGCGGGGAGGGAGCCGAAAACCCGAGGGATCCAAATCGTGTAGTCGGCGGAGGCTCGTCGAGTGTCGGAGCGCGTAAAAAAGGCCTGCGTGAAATTCGATTCCGTTGGATACCCGCGGGACTTGTCTGCTTACTCGGCAACAATTGCGCAGCCGAGCCGCAGCCGAGCGAATTTTAAATACTGCTGATTTGGTAGCGAGCGCGAGCACTCGACACCGCGAAATCGTGGGTTACCTTCGTCGAGGCTGATGGTCCCGAGAAAAAATTCTGGTTGAATTGATGAATTTTTGGATTTAGATTTTCTGCGGGAGAAGTGATTGCCGATTTTTTGCTTTGGAGGCATAAGAGAGGGGACATTTCAATCATTTGATGAAGACACTCAAATTATTAATAATTTTATTAAACAAAAGTTAAGTGTGAAAATTATCTGTATATTGTCAAAGGTTCATTAAGATTTAAACGAGAAAATTCGTTAGTTATGGCGTTAAAGTTGAAAAGATTAGTTTTCCAATTCAATTAAATTAATTTCGCAATTCATAATTCAACATTCAGATTTCATAAAATTTTTATCCTGCAGCCACGTTAACAGCAACCTTCTCTTGCTCAAACAGCATCCGAAAAGAAAGCTTTTAATAACCGCTTCCATTCACCAAAGTCACTTCAATTCCCGGCCATTTAAATCCTTGAAAAAGCTACAACTAATCATCGATTTTAATCCCATCGCGGCCCGGCAAAAAAGGCGGCCGCGCTCCGACGCAGCAGTCCGCCCTCTGCCGCCCCTTGATTAACCCCCGATCGCAAAGGCGACTAGCCTACTTTTTCATATCGGCGCGGGCAGGGAAATGACCCCCCCGTCGGCGCTGATTAGAGTCGAGCGCCACACACAAGATGTACTCTACGCCGCGCGCACATCTCCCTCTCGGACCCGGGCGCCGGTCCGCCTCTCATTGGCCTAGATTGCCTCGTGTGAATGGCCGCGATTTCTGCGGCGCGTTAATGGCCGGTACGAGGATTATGGCCGCCGAGAGCCTCGTATAAACCTTTTCGTCGACTAAACTCGCGACGATGAGGGGGATTAACTGGCACGGCCGCGGGCTGACAATGGACGCGAGCGGACTGCTTGCTTACCTGGAACAAAAGAGCGCGCGCGCGTGGTCTTGTTAAATTCTTGATCAGTGGATTTTTATTGGGGGGGGGGGGGGGCATTGTTTACGCGAGCGGGGGATTGGCTCGGTGGACTGATGGGCAGCTTTTCTTTTTTATAGCGTGGGTAGTTTGTAGAAGTGTACAATTTTAATAACGTTTTCGATTGCACGCTAAAATCCTGCATTGCTATTTACTGCGTACGAAATTAACGAGTTTAAAGGCATTTAATAAAAGTGTAGAAACTTCACACCAAAGACGCAAAACTCCAGGTACAATATGACAAGCAGTGGTACCGGTAAAGGAAGTAAGCAGCAGAAGAAAAAAAAAACTTCTCCCTCAAGTACTAACTCTCTCGACGCTTTAATTGGGCGGTCATTTATTTAATGCAAAGTACACTTTCGGCCGCAGCACCGACAGAGAGAGAGAAAGAGGGAGAGGTAGATAGAGCTCGAAAAAGGCGAAGAAGAAGCGGAAAGAAACGTGGCGGCGCGGAAAAAAAGGAGGAGCGGGAAGAAAGGGATCACGCGGCTCGGTCCCTAAACGCCGCGAATGCGCGTGCCGTTTATTAAGTCGGGAGGAGGGCAGCGAAGAAGTTTAAGCTCGCAAACGGCAGGAACGAGTGCTTAAGGTCTTGCTCGTTTTCTTATCAAAAATGACGCCGCGCCCGAGAGGGAAAGAGAGGCGAAACTACGCCGGTATATACCCTTCTCCGCCGCCGCTTCTGCTTCTGCTTCGCATTCCTTCGCCGGGCTCCTGCAAGTGTAGGAGTCGGGCCGAGTTTCGAGGAACTTTCGTCCAGGCCCGGAACGCTGTTCCTCGTCGGAGATGCTTTTTTGGGGGAACGGAAGTTTTTTTTTTTTCAGGCGGCCGAGATGAATTGTTACACGCGGAGCTTATGGTTTTTTAAGAGTTTTATGTCACAGCTGAATGAGGGAAACAAATTTAATTAAAAAGGAGGGTTTAAAATGATTTTTCATCGAGTTATAAATAGTTTTTGCTCATTTTTAAAAGCTGATGAAGTGACTACTGGATTTCAAGACTATAATTGCAAGAAAAAGTTGTAAATTTTCTGTTAAAACATTTTATAAAAATAGCCCTCAGTGCAGTTTTCGTAATAGGCAGCCTAAAACTTCACCCGTTTTTTCTTCTGCTCACAAATATTTTTCCGCCTCACGCACTCGTTCCCCCCAAAAGAACTCGAATCATCGAAGCGACCGGTCGCATCTACGTTTTTCAGTCTTCGTTCCAGCGCGGCACACACACCGTCCGACCGAAATCATTTTACGATCGCGCGTGACGATCCCGAAAATCTCATCACCTCTCGGGAAAAAAAAAAACACACCCACACACAAAAGCAGCAGCTCCTCCCGGGGAAAAAGTAATTCCCGAGTGTAGTAAGCGTTAAATCCCGAGTCAGGAGTCGCCGCTAAATCAACGAAATTTTCTCGTCAGGACGACGACGACTGCAGCGGTAACAGCCTCGTTTTCCGCGACAATGGCGTACGAACGAACTTCTCTCCTCTCTCGCCACGTCCGCTGAAAGGGTATACTTTCCTCCTTCTCTCTCTTTTCTCCTCTCGAGGTTGTTACCCGGGATGAATCCTTCGAGTGCGCGGCCGCCGCGCAACAATTGCCGGCCCGAGCAAAGTTGTTTCGGGGGCCGGTCCCGAAGGAGACAAAAGGCGAGGTAAGGACGCGGGAGTAGCCGTTGACGGCCGAATTATTTCGTCGAGAGGATGTTTTCTGCCCGGCTTTAAGGAGTGTTTATTGCGCGGTTTTAGAAGCTTCCGGGCTTTAATTGCTTTCCCGGCCGAACAATGAATTCGTAAGAAGCTGGCTGTTCTCGACTCGGCGATAAATCAATGATGCCGTTTATTTGCGAAAACGTTCCCTTTTAGTTTTATTTGCGGTGTATTCGTTAACCCGTCTAGCTTTTGCCTTAAATTTACAATTTCGCCGCGTCAAGGTATATCGCGCGTAATTCATATTTAGATAAAAAATGCATGCAGCGATCGACCTATTTCTAAATATTTTAGCTACGTTAAATTTTTCAATATACAACTATTTCTAAACACACGTGAAAAATGCGCCTTAATTTTCGCTAGTCTAACATTTTCCACCAAAACATAATAATACACTCGAGCTCGTCTCGCTGTCTGGCAAACATGCGCGCGGAATAAATCGAAGGTAATAATACCTGCTTTCCAATAATTTGCTATCGGGAAAAAACATCCTAATAAATATAAGCTCGAACTGCCGCTTCGAAACGCAAAAATCCATCCCCGAGAGAAGAAAACAGAGAGATTTCAGTCTCGATGGAAAAAAAGAAGCCACGGAGAACACGTCGAGAGCATTTTACCATCCAACTCTCGTTACCAGGCATGAATCTAAGCTGATTCGATCAATCGACCCCCCCCCCCCCACTCCCTTCCAGCTCCGCGGACGAAAAATTCCGTAAAATGGAGGAGGTCGAGGAGCGAGGACGACGTCCTCGAGAATGGAAGCTCCGCCGATGGTAATCGGCGAGAGCCGCCGAAAGGGTCGGCCCGGATGATTTCGCCGAGGAAGCGGAAGAAACTCGCGAGACAAGCAGGGGACGGAGAACTCGGAGAGTCGGTCGAAGGTCGTCGAGAGAAAAGGGAAGCCAAAGCGAGAGAGAGAGAGAGAGAGAGCCGGGGGATGAAGGGAATCGATTATCGCGTGTCTTGCGGTTTTCTGCCAAGAGCGGCAAGCTATGGTATTTTCGAAACGCGTCCGGGGAATTGGATATTTTTCAAATCGACTTGGGGACTTGAGCGTTTCTTGTTTCTACTTTGCCGGATGATTTTTAGTCTGCCGTTGCGCTCTGTTTTATTGATTTTGGAATAATTTCTATGGAACATTTTTGTCGGTGACAGTTCGATTGTCACGGAAAAAAAAAACTACTAGAAATTCCATATAGGGTATTATGAAATAAAATGTATGTGGGGGATGCAATATAAATATTTATATGTTTGGCAAGTACTGCAAATACAATCCGAGCAAACAACTCGTTCGCGGAACATACATCAAACCGTCCGTTACAACAATTCAAATATTTACGAGGAATTAGCTAAGAGCTTTTTCGAAAAATCAATCGCAAAAATAGTTTTGCAAACAGTCCGCAAGCGAAACTAAAGAGGCGCAAATCCAGGCTCGAAATTCCCGCGGCGAGCAAACAAAGCGGCCGAATAACGGGGCGTCGGAATCTAACGATTCGGTCCTGATAATTATCGAAAATCGGCTCGCGCCGCGAATTCTCAATTAGAAAAGTATAATACGGCCGGGGGAGCCGCTTCCGCCTTACTCCAATAACACACAATCGCGGGCTGCCTTTTTGCCCGCTCTCCCTCGGCAGCTTGTTGTTTTTTTTTTTTCGCCGGTTATTGATTTCTCGCTCGGTCCGAAGCACACATCTTCTTTAAAAAGGAGGAAAAAGATAAGCGAGACGCTTGTATCGATTTCTCTTCGGCTTTTTCCTCCTTCTCCGCTGGCTGCCGACGGCGGCGGCGGCGTCGGCGAGTGCAGCGGCAAAGGGAAGGAACGTTTCAGACGCGCTCGCGATCGCATTCGCTTAGGGTTTCACGGAAATCCTTTCGCCCTTCCGCTCTCTGTCTTTCTTGCTCTCTCTCTCTCTCTCTCTCCGCTCCGATTCCAGTGCTATTCTTGAAAGGCTCTCTCTTTCTTTCTGCGCCGTTCGCTTTGCCCTGTTTATCTCTCACTCTTTGCGCCTTTGCACTCTGGAAATTTCAAAAATTCAATTTTCCCGAGGAGATAAAATGCAGGGGGGGGGGAGGCGGAGGGCCTTTGGTATTTTCTTTAATTATTTACTTAAACGAGATTTTTCAAAAGTGCCATCAACTGCTTTGAATGCTATTCACGGACTTGATCTTTCGTTCGTTTTCATTTTTCAACGGGAGGTGCATTAGTTTTAAATAATTCTTAATTCAAAGGCGTAATTGAGATCGGAGGAGTTTGAAGGACTAAAACAATTGGAACCGCTGTATTATTCAACAAGAAAGTCCTTTGCGGCAAAGTTGAACAAGAAAAAAAGTTTCATAAAAGCAGAATCGCAAACACGAACTCCCGCAAAAAAAAAAAAGAAAAAAGGAAAAAAAAGAAAAAAAAACGACAGGCACTATTTTTCGAACTATCCCATTGTTCCTCGTTTTTCTCGAGCAATTTTTTTCCTGCCCCGTCGGCAGCAGCATCCCTTCGCCGGCTCCTTTGTGATTCCTGCAGCATCATTGTTTCTCAGGTCCCATCGCTCGGGTTTCCCTTTACGCGCGAGGCTTAACAAAGTTTTCCGCGCGGGCGAAACTCCCGGGCCGCGACGTGTACCTTTTGCCAAATCGGCAAGAAACGCTCTCCTCCTTTCTCGGGGAAAGTACGTGCTGGAATATGCATGTGGAGGAGAGAGGCGCGGGAGCGGGGGGGGGGGCAAATTTTTTAAAAAAACACACACACGCACACACAAAGTACTTACGGGCGAATCGCGAGGAACTTATTATTGCGCACTGCACACTGCTGCGCAAATGGAAAGAAAATTTTAATGCACTCTCGCTGCTCGCGAGCGGCGGAAATGCGCCGAGGATTTAAGGGAAGTTTGGGAAGTTAGTTTTGCGAAATTCGAGGGTTTGAATCCTTCGTAAAGAGGGAGTTTTCAGAATTCGTTTGTATTTTACAAGGTACAACTTCATTCCTCTTTAATTTTTTGATCTTCCCAGCAATTCGTGCCCTTAGTACTTTTTATTCGACGACTTGAAAAATTGCCGTTACACTGTATAAACTACACAAAGGATAAATTTCTAAAGGACCGGTCCCGAAGTTCTTTTCAAATTTAACATTTTAATATCGAAGACGTCGTCGGAAAAAGCCCAGTGCCGCGAGACAATCTTTCGCTCGGAAGACGTAAAACTGCTTCGTCCTCGGCTCCTCGGTAAATAAAACTATTCAGCAGACGGCTGCGCGATTTGAATGTGGAGCTCGGCTCCTCGGCTTTATTGATACTCGAGAGCTCCCGCTCCGCGCGTAAACCAAAGCCAGAATTCATTCTCCGGCTCGCGGCGATAAAAAGCGCGCCAAGTCGACCCGCCGCCGCGCTCTTCTTTTAAAGCAGAAGTGTCAATCGAAGTCGAGAGAGAGAGGGAGAGAGAGAGAGAGCTCGTAAAATATTTCGGCCCCGAGATCCTTTCATTGATGCACTTTGGCGCCCGTCGCCGTCGAGGGCTTACGTAAATGCCCTGCGTCGAGTTTTCGCGCGTTCTCGCGCGCTCTTGTTGCTCCTTCTTGGCTCCTTCTTCGCCCCGTTGGCTTCGACGATTTTTCCCAAAGCACTTGTTGGCTGCTTCTTCTTTTTTTTTTCCGCGGCTGTGCACTTTTCGATGCGCTCGTGAAACGGGCTTTGCTTTGTAAACGCGTTACTTTTTGCGATTTAATTAATTTTTTCAGACGTTTTATATACATATCGGGCGGAATGTGATGGAAGGTTTTCCGTTCGTTTCAGTCAAATCGCCGTAAAATTCGACGTGATTTTCCATTGAAAAAGGCGGGATACATTGAGTGAGTGGCACGTCAAAAGTATTTTAATGTACTTACTCTGCATATTCGGTAAGTACGCTACATTAGTTTAATCAGATGAAAGTGACGGGTATTATATTATTACATAATAAGACGAGGCTATTTTTAAAGCAGAAGAAAACAATTTTTCAAAAATAAGCCACGGATAGCCAATATAAATTCTTCGATAGCTCGCACTTATATCCTCTGTAAATATCGTTCATTACATATTCTTGCACAAACACAATTTTCCCGGCACTACACATAGATCAAAATCGGCGTTACCGCCGCACTTACGCTTTCATCGGCAGTTCGACGTACTTTCTCCAAAAGCCCGAGCCACGCGTTCGCCTATATAGACACTCGCGCGATTCGATATAATAAACACGGCGGCAGCGATATATAACGACGAGAGCGCGAGCGTACGCGGCTTCAGCGTCGAAGGGTTATATACACCGGCGGCCGAGAGGCGACGGGGGAAACTTTATCCCGGCACTTTTTTCGCTCCAATTCCCGGCCGCCGTCGGTCCTTTGCCTAGCCTGTTTTCCCTCTCGCTTCCGCCTCGGCTCTCTTTTTCCTTTTCTCGCTCTCGTTCCTCCTCTTTTTGCGGCTCTCTCTCTCTCTCTCTCTCGGCTAGACGTGCGCCCCGGAACTAATACAGCCGCCTCTCCCGCTTCCCGGAGGTTAATGCTCGTGAAATGCGCGCGTGCTGTGAGCAAACAGGTTATAGGCGCATGTATAATTATGCGAGGGGAGTTTTACTCGAACTTTGTTTCAGAAAGATTTCAGGGGAGGACGGGGGCTTGGTAACTCGTTGGGAGGAGACGTTGACGGGGGCGTGATATTATTAAGTGGTATGAAGAGTCGATAAAGCGTGTTTGAAGAAGAAGTTAGATCGAGGCCATCGATGCGAGAAACATAAAGGCTGGGCTCTGATCAAACGTTTAAATGCGTGATTCGACGTTTCAAACCAGAAGCTATACTTAACGAGAAATAGTAAGCGTCATTCCGCGCGCTATTAAAATCAGTTAATTCATCGAAATTTAACTAAATTATATTTTAAAATTTCCAAATTAAAGACCCAAATCCCTCGTAAAAAAATTGCAAGCAAAAGCTTCCACCGCGCAGGGGCTAACAAAAACCGCTCCAAAACCGCTTACCAGCGGCTCAGCCGCCCTCGAGCTTATAATAGGAATTGGAAAAAAAAAAAAAAAAGAAAAAAAACCCAGAAAACGCTCGAGCCCGCACTCCGCGGCGGCATTCCGCGTTGCGCCACCCGGCAGGTGCAGTGCAGGGCCCTCTCGGAAGCCCGAGCCTAATGACGGCCGAGCCACTCGACGCGCCCTAACGCCTAATGGAGTGGACGGCCGAAGGAACGCAACTCGTTCGCTCGAGGGTCCTTGCCTGCATCCCAGGGCCTCTCTCCTCTCTCTCTCCCTGATAACGTCGTTATCGCGCCGCGCCGATTCTTCTCCCGGCGGCCCCGTCGGCCTTTGTCGAGGAGGGCGCCTGTTTATTAAAGGGATATGCCATGGGATTCTGAATGCCGCGTTGTGCCCGCCGCCCGTATATACATATAATGCGAGCCGAAAGCTCCGCGGTGAGGTTTTTCCGATTTCAATGCGAGGTTTTCGGGCGAAGCGAGCTCCGCCGCCGGGAGACGGACGGACTTTCCGGCATGAATATTCGCTGGGAGCAATTTTAAAATTAAAATTGACTGCTTAAAGTGGAGATGTACTGTCGGTAGAAAGGTGGTTTAAGTTGTTCCAGATCTTACTGGTAAAAAACTGTGCTCTAAAACTAGATTTTCGGAAAAGCATTCAAACAACCGTTCGTTCAATCCAAGTACAGCTACGTATTTACGGTAACCCACATGTAGCCGCCAAAAAAGGAGAGCTCGCGCAGCATCCAAGTCGCATTCAAGCTTTTAATTGAGAAGGAAGCGAAGGCAGCGGAGCGCAGAAGAAAAGAGAAAGAGAGAGAGAGAGAGAGTTTCTTTCTTTCCAGCGACCGCTTAGTATTTCCCGCGCAAGAAAAGGGTCTACTCGAAATACTTTTCATTAGTACAAACACTTGATTCAGCCGCGAGCGCCTTTCCGCGCCTCCTCTTTCTCTCTCTCTCTTCCCCGCGGTAAACGTGTATACACTACCACGACGCCGCCTATGACAAAGCGAGAAACACTTGAGTTTAATTTTTTTTCTCTCTCTCTCTCCCTCCGCGCCGCACTTCGAAACGAAAGGGGAAGCGTCGTTGGAGGGTGACGAAAACGGGCGAACGCCCGCTTAAAATCTCCGGGCGAAGGAGGCTGCAGACGAGCTGTAATAATGAAAAGAGCCGCGGAGGTGTGCGGGAAAAATTCGCGCGCGCGTTTACTCCCGTAATTGCGTTTGCCGCGAACGCCGCGTAATTGTTGCGTCGAGTGCGCCTGGTGGCCGCCGCCTCAAAGTCCGCCTGTCTCTAATTTAGAAAACTCCGCGGCGAGGCTCTCTTGATAATGAGAGGAAAAAATTAGCGTCGGCGCTGAAGGCTTTGGGCTCGCGGAGATTTTGTTTAAGAGTTCCAACGGTCTACTTTATTTACACTCGCAAAAGCGAAATCTACGCGTCTATTGAAACTCGGGGGGGATCGCTGCGTTTAATTCACTAAAAATAGCGTCGAGTTAACAAATTCCAATGAGTAAGGCAAACATACCGAGCTCCCGCTGTTTAAGAATTTTTGAAGCAACTGTTTGAATAAGATCTTAAAACTTCCAAGGCTACAAATTTTAGTGCACCCAGTCTTACGCATCAAAAAATTCCTCTTGCATAACAAGCAGCTACTAAATTCTTAAAACCACACTCGAGCATTGAAGTATACATTGAGAAAAAATTTTTTTTCTTAAAATTACTATTTTAATGGTACTCGTGGGACACACTCATATTTTAATAATTTTTACGAAATACATATATAGCAAAAATTAATAAAATTGCGGTAAAAATTATTAAAATACGAGTGTGTCCCAGGAGTGCTATTAAAATAGTAATTTTTACAAAAACTTTTTCTCAGTGTAATACCAGAAGCGTTCAAGAAATAGTTCCGAGAGTAAAGTACAGTAGGTAAAAATGTCTGTAAACGAAAGGTTTAATGGAAGTGATTTATGGGAGGCGTGAAATGTGTGTAATAAACCATCGATAACAGCGCCGAATAATTGATGCATTCCTCGATAAACGCTATCGATTAGTCAATAGCAGATGCCACTGCGCGTTCGTACCATTTTTCAATTTTTCCAGAGCCCAAGATATTTCAGAGCGCTCGAAGAAATCCCAACAAAAAAAAAAAAAAAGAAAAAAAAGCGCTCCCGAAGAAACTTTGCGGAGAGCATTTCTTTTCGACATTATTGAAATAACGATTATTAGCAGAGAGCGATAAAACATATCATTCCCCCCCTCGTGTATAAAACGAAAAGCTAGGAGGATTCCAAAGTATCCCGAATCAGGGCTCCACATACGCAAAGCGGGGAGCGCAATTTGCCGGCGTTATCGTAACGAGCGATTAGCCGGGGAGGGTTTAATAAGGCCCCGTCCTCAAAGACATCCGCGGCTTTAATCCGACCGCAAATTTGATGAGGGCAAAGCGCCGCGAAAAATTCCGAGGGAACGCGGCGACCGGCGTCGTTATACGAGCGGCGCGTATATTCGTTTAATTTTTAAACTTGTTCAATCGAATCGCGCGACCGAGTGTGTGTGTGCGTGTGCAGGTGGCGCGCGGAGAGGCTTTAACGCGCTCGTTTCTATTCCGTCCGAGATTCGGGAGGCGAGCGGTTCTCATTTTTTTTTTTTTTTTTCGGCGGAGGCCCGGCTGGTTAATCGAGCTTTTAGACGCTTGTTTAAAAGATGAAGGATATTTTATTGATGGTGACAAAATGCAAGCTGAATTAGAGCTTATTAATCGCCGTGCTAAAAATGAAAATTTAATTTTAAATTCATATTACAACGGATGTCTCGAAGCTAATTTTCAGTGTAATAAAGCTGCGAGGGACATTGAAAGTTTCTACAAAAATGTCTACCCGCACAAAATCCAATATACTCTCAGTCATAACTCTCTGCGGAAGCTCTCTATTTTTAAGCTTTTACAAGGCAAAATAAGGATTTATTAAGAATTTGAAATTTACATCGAAGCTTTCTCTCGCATCCACGTATTTCCCCCGTAAACCTCGCGATGCGGGCGAGCTCATAACGCAGCCTATATGCGCCGAGGCAAGTCGAAAAAAAAAAGAAAAAGAAAAAGAGCAAATCCCGCTCGTAAAACCGAGCTGCTCCCGCCCCCCCCCCCCCCCCCTCGGCATATTACCAATACCAGCAAACTGCAAGCTTTATCCGCGCGGCGCAAGTTTCGCAAATTAGGCTCGTCGGTGCGCCTACCGCCGGAATCGATTTCCCCGAGAGCGAGTCTACGATCGGCGTCTGCGTAAATCTGCGGCTCGCCGCGCGAGAGAGCTTTTGTCTCGGCTGGCTTTCTTTGCCGCTCCTCTCTCTCTCTCTCTCTTGCCCGAGGAGGGCGTAAAGTTTCATGAAATATCGCGAGCCGGAATAGCGGAGAGGGAATTGTCGGCGGATCGATAAATCGGCCGCGCCGCGCTAAAGGGAGTGTTTGCGCGGGCTTTTTTTAATTGCCTCCTCCCCCCCCCCCCCCGGATGATTCACTGTAAATTGGGCTCGGCGGGGCTTTGTTGCGAAATGTTTACGTAAAAATTAAAAGCTCCTTTATCAAGTCACGATACGTAACATTCCTCGAGGCTGCCGAATTTCCGAATCCCGCAAATCTCTCGCGATCGGCAGCTTCCCCGTGGAAAAAGAATCCATTACTATATCGGTTCAAAATTCGCAACTTACCAAAGCCATTCTCCGCGCAAGATAAACCCCGGCGCGCTCAGATAGCGCGCGGAGTCTCGGCTAGAACGAGCTTCGAGACTACTTGGAGAGAGGCTCCAAGATAATCAAACAGTTATAGCCCGGAGGAATGGAATATAGAACACACACGCGCGCGTTCACGCAGTCAGTCCGGCTTTCGCGTAATCTCGCGAGCGATAACCCCTGCACTGCGAAATGGAACCACAGAGCGAGAGAGAGAGAGAGAGAGAGAGAGAGTATGATCCGGCTCCAACAGGTAGGTTAAGCAAAGCTGACAATACTCTCGTCGTCGTCGTCCGCATTGCAGTGGCGACAAAGCGAGCGAGCGCACATATATATATATATATATATATATACATACAGAGAGGGGAAATCGTCGAGCCTGCTGGCAGGTTTCATTTCTTTTTTTTTTTCTCTTCTCGCGGACCTCCTTGACTCATATTTCTTTCTCTGGCGCGCGCGCCGCGGAGCTTCGTCTTTTTCGTCCACTCGGGCGCGCGTTAGCTGCCTCCGCGCGCGGCGGAGGAGTGTCGCCGGGCTACGACTGACCCCGCCGCGCCGGCCGGAGAGTCGTCGGTTCGCTGCACTCGGCGCGATTATTGAAAAGCGGGTCAGACTGGCGCGCGAGCCGCTTGTCCTTTTGGAGGACATTGTATCGCTGCCGAGCGGAACAGCGACGCGGGGAAATAGACTGGTGTCTCTGTTTATACCTTTACTTTGTTCGCAGTCTTTAATTCCTTTTTAAAGAGCAGAAATATAATAATTGCGCTCCTCGCAACGGAAGAGGGAAGAGGCTAAAATTTAACACGTCGTAAAGAGAAGCAAGAGAGAGAGAGAGCAAGAATCAAAGCCCTCGGAGGAATCCCCCCGAGAGAGCCTTGAGCATTAAAAATTAAAGGCATTTACGAGAGAGAGAGAGAGAGAGAGCGCAGACGCAGGATCACAAGAGATAGAGGCTGCGAAGATAAACATCGGGGCATAAAGCGAGGAAGAAAAATAGCTCGTCCGCCGAGAGAAGGACTCTCTCTCTCCCTCTCTCTCTCGCTTTCGAGTACGGCTCCGGGGGTGACGCTTGCCGAGTGAGAAACACTCCCGTCGGCTTGGCGACGATACTCGCCTACAAATTTCTCGCCGAAGCCGAGGAGGGAGAGAGGCACGTACGCGGCCGCATACACGCACACACGTGTAAGCAGGAATTTCGTCGGGCCGCCGACGCTACTTTATATTCGAGATGGCAAATGTCAGCCCGCGCGAAGGCGGGCGGGGGGGAAAAGCGCAGGATGTACCGGCGGCCAAACCGATATTAATTGCATACGTTCGACTCCTTTTCTCTCTCGAAATTGATAAGACGATTCGAGGATTTTTCGCTGCTCCTCCCTCGCCGAGAGAGGCAGTAATTTTACGAGGCCGTCCTTTACGACGAGGGATCCGCGACACGCTTTGCGTAAACTTTTCCGACTTCCTCGCCGCGGGGAGAAGCGCGCACATAGAGAGGGAGCGAAATAAATAAAAAAAAAATAAGCGCTACTCCCGCCGTATGTGTGTCGGCGTCCCAAATAAAACGGCTCTCCCGCGCGCGGCGCACCGCGGCTTTTTATTTCGGAGTAGTGCGGCGCGCGCGCGAGAGAGAAAGAGAGGCGAAATTTGTTCTTTTGACGCTCGCGAGCCTGCGTTTCTTGGATAATATATCAGCGGGGTGGCTGCGGCGGCGGGAGGAGCGTTTCGTTTGAGGGAAACTTTGAGAAATTGAGGCTGAGGATGCGTTACGTCTCTGATTTGCGCTCGAGAGCGAAGGGTATATAACGGAAGAGGCGGATGGCGGAACTTCACTTTTTTTTTTCTTTATTATTAGGGATGCGGATCTCTGCGGGATTGACGCGATCGCGTTCTACTTACGCTTTTTGTCTCGCTATTGAAAGTTATACTCGTGCGTACCTGGAACAGAAAACGACGTCGTTTGTTATTAATTTAATACTATCATGTAGTGCAAAAAAAAACTATAGCTGTCTCTTTGAATACGAGAAAAATCGGCCGGTGTCGCCTTTAATTATCTTATACAGTCTTTAGAATAGAGATTACTTTATTTGTCGCGAGTGCGCGCTCTTGCTGCGATAATTGTTAAAACCTACAGGTTTCATAAACAGTAATTGCAGCTTACGCTCGTAGCTTGGAACAAGAGCAGTTTACGCGCAACTCTTTTAAAAATTATAAAGTAAAGATAAAAGTTTTCCTTGCGGAAAGTTTAAGGTAAATCTTATCCCTGAAAATAATTTCCAGCGGCGTTGTTGCCGAAATTTCATGCCGAAAACACTCGCAAAAAACTTGCGAAATTCACTATCGCGAAAGAGAGTCAGCCTCAAAAGGCGCCTCGAAGCTTTTTAAACTCGAGCAGCGCTAACTGCAAGCCATCTCCCAAATAACTTAATCAGTCCCCCTCCACCCCTCCTCGCTCCTTCCTCTCTTCGCTCCTTTTTGCCGCTCTCTCTCTCTCCGCTCTTTCCGAGCTTCATCGCGAATTCACGGAAAATTCGCCGGGAGCAGACACCTTATTTGCTCAGTCGGCCGCTCGCGAGAGAGTACACGAGACGAGAGAGACTCCCTTCGTGCATTTTGCATTTCTCGAGTGTACGTATACCCGTCCCCGTCGTCGTCGTCGTCGTCGTTCCTCCGCAGCGGCGGAGAGCAGAAAGGAGCGCTGCGCTCTTTTTTTTCGGGCAAAATATGGAGAGAGAAGAGAGAGAAGAGAGAGAGAGCCGAGCGTCGAAAGCCCGAAGTGGTCGAATGGATTTTCGATTTCGAGGAATAAAATTTGCCGGCGGGTCGGGATGCCTCCTTTTTAGAGTGGCTTCGGCTCTCTGTCTCTCTCTCTCTCTCCCTCTCCTTCGCAGCTGTTTTATCCATGAGCGTGTCTTGAGAATTCCGGGAAAAACATCCGGGGGAATTTTATCGGCGAGAAAAACGTCGCGGGCATAAGCGGGATATGATTTATACGGGCTGTTTGGTATTTATAAAATTGCTCGCCCGTCGATGCCGTCGCCGTTGCTCGCCGATTTTTAATGCCGACCCGCTCGGATCTGCTGTAATTTTATGATAATTCGACGTATTCTCCGGACGGTTCACCTACGTGTCTTTTGGCGGGCATTTTTATGCTAAAGATAATACGCTCGACACACTTTGCGCGAAAAAATTCTTTTGTAATAGTCATTTTTTGTGATTATATAAATTCTTTGTTTTTGGCACAAGAGTTTACTTTAAAAATTTACTTTTTACATAATATAATGTGTAAGATTGTGAACTAATCAGTTGACATCATTTTTTTATTAAGGATCAACCTAATACTATTTTTTTCATACAGATTTATTAGATAGATTATTAACGGATTGGCATTTATATTGGGTTAAAATCATAAAATACATCTGATATATTTCACGAAAGAGCTTGATTCTACCTGAAAGCATTACGTACCAAAAAGGTGTTCCAGGTAATTTATACTGTTCTCCCGAGAGAAAGTTATTGGACCGCGAGCTCGTTTTTGCTTTCGAGCTATTAATCAGAAGCGGCTACCAAAAATGATCGGCGTAATGCAATTACAACGCCGGTAATAGAGGCAATCAATTAGTTTAAAAAAAAAAGAACAAAACAAAAAAAAAATCGTAAACCGCAATCGACGGCAAATGGAATTCGTTTCGGGGCGCGCGGCCCGAGCGATTATCCGCTTTTAAAATTTGATAACAAATTCCATTTCCGTTTACAAAAGCATATAATTCCGCGGCATGACGTCGCCGTTCTCTTTCTTCGGCCCGGGCGGCCCCCCGAATCGAAAAAGCGAAGCCAGCGCGCACAACAAACGGCCGAATTAGCATATTTTCAATCTAGCGAATTTCTCGATGGTCCCCGTCCTTGGCTCTCGCCGCGCATCCCCCTTTTTCGAGGCTCGATTTCTTCTCTCTCTCTCTCTCTCGGGCGCGAAAAAAAATTCCACGAGATGACCTCTCGGACGAGAGAGAGAGAGAGAGAGAGGCCGCGGGAGAGGAGAGGAAAAGGAAAGGCTGCTGCCGCGTAAAGATGAGAAGTTAATAGGAGGGGGCAGGGAGAGAGAACCGGTTTCATTCAACCGCCATTTAAAAATTCCCGAAGCCAGCTATGAAAAATAATCAACCGACTCTCGCTCGTTCTCTCGTGTGGTTGCGTAACTCTCTCTCTCTCCCTCTGCCTTCGCTGCTTGTAGAAAACGGAGAGGAGGCAGAACGAGGAAGAAGGACGCTGTCGACGATGATCGTTACCTTTTTATAAGAAAAAGAAGGTTTGTTTTTGTAAGTCGCGGTAATTTGTGTGAATTCCGCCGACCGGCTTCGGATAGTTGAATACACACATAAGGATCGAGCCTGATTCGTTCGGTATTTTTAGCTCCGAAAATCCGTTTTTAACTTTCGTTTTTTGCCACGAGTAATCGGGGTAATTAAGCTTTCTTCCTTATTAAGCTGTTTGTCACTGTAACGTAGTTTTTGCTACTCCAAAAGTTCTTAATAAATAATATTTAGAATGCGTATTTCAAGGCTTCCTAGTTATAAAAAGTAATGACCGAAAGAAATGAAACTTAATGGATTGATGAACTGCGAGGTAGTAAGACAAATTTTGCAGTTAATTTTTTAACAAACCGAATATGAATTTGAGTTTTCGTGTTTACATTATAAAATTAAATTAAAAGACTTTCACAATTACAACCTCGGAGTTTAATTCTCTTACATCTTAACATCAAAAGCGCATACACGCAATGAATTAAAACATCAAAAATGTTTATGATTGTTTTTCTGGCAATTGCGCAAGTAACAAATTGTACTTCGTGTCTTAAAAAATGACAGTACCGCGTATCTCTCCAAATAAGTCTCATTAATCAAAGTCTTAAAATTAGCCAACCCCTCAACTCCCAAAATCAACCGCAGTAAATAAGCCGGCACTCCATAAATATTCAAAATTGCAAAATATAGTAACATTAATCAAATCAATAAAAAAAAAAAAAGATCACCGCCAAAAAGCGAGGCACAAACTTCAAGAGCCGAAGAAAGCCACGGAAAAAAAGCACCTTGACTTCAGAGGCGAAGACGAAGTCGAGGGGCCAACCACAAAAAGGAAGAGATCGAGATACAGATCGGGACCGGGGGGGAAGAAAAAAAAAAAGGGACGAGAGAGGAGGCGTGGTATTTATACGCGCGCGGCTCGTATCGCCCGACCGAATCTCCGCGCGCGGCGGGAGAATAAAAACTCCGGGATCATCCGGGCGAGTGGAAAAGCGCTCCGCGGGAAAATCTCGGGGCTGCCGCTGCCCTTTGTCGCGAGAGATTCGGGGCCCCTCCCCCCCCGTTTCTTTTGTGCACCGCGCGCGCGTGACGGCCGCGGCGTGTAAAGCCGGCCGAGGCTCGCCGGAGAAAACGAGTCGTGCGTCGGATTATAATGCCCCCTCTGACCGGCGGCCCTCTGGCTCTTTCACACCGGGTTTTCCCGATTCGTGGATGTGGAGGAGGATACGGATTTAGTTGCGTGTGTTTATTTTCGTATGGTGATTTTATTGTAATGTTAGGTTATGGCTTTTGGTTTAAGTTTTAAATTTGAATGGTGTATTTAAAAATTAATTGAGCACTTGGAATGTGTGTGTGAAAACGTGGAAATGCAACACGTAATTTTTGTAATTAGCCAACTTGCTCTTCTTGCCGCTTTAAATTATACTTTTAAAAGTTTTGTAAAGCTCAAGATTTAAACTTCACTTGTACATTTAGATTTATACGAACATATTACAATTTTACATGACGTCACGGAATTATGCGCTCTGAGGTCAGAGAGTTTCTCATCTAACTCCTACATCCACTTTAATTTTCTCGAAAATAATACGGCAGCAAAAATAACTCCATTACACTCTTACGTAACAATCGAACTCGAAGTGGAATAACAAAAAATATTCGATCGCGCAAAACGCTTCTTCCCTAAAACAATAAATTCGAAAAATAAAAGTCTCCCGGCGAACCCCCAAATAATATTTCTCCGAAATAAGCCCGGCACTATATTCCCCGAGAACATTGAATAATATTTACTCGGCAAATAAGCTTGTAATCTTTATCGCGACACTTCCCCCGGCCTAATGCCGCGCTCGGAAATTTTCTTATTTTTTCCTCGGGTTGGGGGGGGGGGGGGGGGGGGGGGGGGGGGGGGGGGGGGGGGGGGGGGGGGGGGGGGGGGGGGGGGGGGGGGGG
>JAWWEO010000001.1:26604928-26641140 GCA_035582975.1 Ormyrus labotus | reverse complement strand
TTTAATTCCTTGTTTACCTCTGTACGAATTTCAGTATGAGTGATACTGTCGCAATTCTTGCAATAGCGAGCCAGGTGTCCTTCCTCTTTGCATATAAAACAGATAAGTTTTTCGGAAGAGAGGTAAACATGATAAGGAGTACCATCAACATGCACTTGTATCATGGGAGGCAGCTTATCGAGGTCCTCGGGGTTAATGTACATTTGGCGCCTAAAGCTTAAAATATGTGCAAAGCCAGGATCATTCATACCGGCACGAAGATACGTAATTGAAGAGCAAGGCACAATGCCCTCCCTTGCTAAGCACTCCAGAATTAACTCATTTGGAATCACAGGGCAAACGTTAGACAAGATAATTCTTTTAGCTTGAGAAATTAGTGGTCTTACTTTCAACAATACAGAACCAACCTTCACTTTAGTATGTTCTTCCAAGAATTTATTGACGGTGTCACTGCTGTTCAAGAACAAACAAACTCGTCCCTGCGAGATACGAGATAGATATCTGATATTTGATGGGTCAATCAATTTTCCAACGGCTTGAGCATATTCTCTAACAGGAACACCTTCAATCGAGTCTAAAACAATTGCTTGGTCCTTATCGGGTACATTCATTGTTTGAGCAACGTGGGCGTAAGAAACTTGGGAGTTATATTTTCCTTGAGAAGCCATCTGGCTCGATGTAGAAAGGATCAGTGCAAGTGCCCCTGGAGCCAGAAGCACGCACCAACCACCGAGTCACAAAAAGTAAAAAAAAGAAAAAAAAAAGCACTCGAAAACGCGACTATTAACACTCACAATCACAGCAATAGGCCAGATTTGACGAAAGAGAAATAAATACTCGTGAGCTCTGAGTAAACACGTCAGCACTCGACGGTGTCTCGAGCCAAAACCATTCTGTTATCTTAAAAGCTATTTCTGCCCGTTATTTAGGAAGTTATCTGGTCCTGGTATAAAAGTTTGTTTATTACAGATAAATGACAAGTGTGCATTAGAACTTTCGGCTGAAACTACTTTCATTACTACAAACTTTTATGGATTTCCTTTTAAGTAAAATAATTCGAAGCAATTCGTACTGGAGCTGGTCATTCGCTTATCAGAGTTGTTAAATAACAATTTCACGTACAACTTTATTTTGAGCGGCAAAAAACGTTTAAAAATCGAAATTAGTTTTACTTATGAAACTGTTGAATAATTAATTTATAAATTTACTTATATAAGTATACTCTTTTAATAACTTCCGAATTATAATGTTTACAAATTTATTTTCACAACTTTACTTTAAATCAATATAATAATACAACATCGTTTATCGAAGGTCGTAAAAAACAAGTATATATATTTAAAATCTAAAATAAAAAAAACTAATGAATGAGTTAGTTAGGCTTTTTATGATAGACATAAAGCTTAATGTCATGGTATATAATCGTTTAATTGTTGATCCACAGTCGAAACATTCGAATCGTCGGCAGGCAGAAAAAGAAAAAACAAGTTAAACGCATCCGCGGACAAGTTTGCATAATCCCCCGCAGCGGGCGGAAGAAGCTCTCTCGAGGTATTTCGAAAATGAAATTTCTTTGAAGGTATACAGTGGAAAATTAACGCCGCGGCCGAAAAATGTTTCTATTTCGCAAAGTTCCCGCTCGTTCAAAAACATTCTTCATCTTTGCATTTCACATCGTTGCGTAACTTAATTCTCCGGCGCGGAATTTCAACGATTCGCCGCCCCCCCCTCCCCCCTCCCGGACCCAGGAAGGAAATTCGTTCCATTTTTCGACAAATTTAAACCTTTGTACTTAAAAGCACCGAAAAGGTACGGCCTCCGCGCACGCAGCAAATCCGCCCGCAAATTCGCAGGTTTTCAGACGAACAATCGAATTCTTCGTTTCGGCCGCAAAGCCGCCATTGTCTCTCGCGGAGTGGCACAGATTTGCGAGTACATGCAGGTATTTCGGAGAGCAAATTTTTTGACAGACAACAGCCAATAGCTGTTGGGAAGCGTGCCAAGAAGCGTGACACGGTGAACCTATTTCAGTCGGCCCGGATGTACGGCGCACTTTATGAGCCTCCATGAGGAATCTCAATGGAGCCCGAAATATTTTTCTCCTCGCTTTTCATAATGTTGATTTTCATTGATATGCAAACAACTTTGATACCTGACTTTTTAGAGCTTTTTTATTGAATTTCTCGTGCTGTCGAATGAACAGTGTATTCCGCAAGCTGCGTAGTACAGCTCACAAAATAAAATTAATTAAACGTATTTTTTTTAATTGAATCGAGACAAACCTGCACCGAATTCCTCGTAAAAAACGTCTGCGCTTCATAAAGAAAACGACTTAATTCGCCCGCCGACGAAAAACGCAAAAAAAACCTCGCGTCAAAGAAGCAGACAACCGCCTCGGCCGTATATACAGTTTGAAAAGGCAGAAACGCAATTTCAGCGGGACACCCGTTAGACGCACGAATGGCCGTGAGTACACAGAGCTCGCGGTGTACGCACGACTACGAGAGAGAGAGAGCGACGAGAGTTCCGTTCGTTAAGGCAGTCATTGAGCCAATGAAAGGTCGAGGTCCTCAAAAAGCGACAACCCCCTTCAGTCACTTAAGAGCGACGGCGGCGGCGGCCGCCCGGGGCCCGCGATAATGGCAAAAATGTTAAATGGAGCCCTTCACTGGAATTTAACGACGACGCTGCGGCTTCCTTCCTCTCTCTCTCTCTCCGCTCTCCTTTATCATCTCTGTTTTTCTCCTCTTTGTTTGACGCTCGATCGAAGCCAGTGGCTTTTGATCGCTCGCCTTTCCGAGAAAGAGAGACGCTCGATGTGCGTGGGCTTTTTAATTCCGATAAAGATCGCAGTACTGCGGATGCTTTATTTTGTGCCCTCCGTCTTGAGGAGATCTCGCCGTCGTGCCGAAGTAGCTGATATTCGAAAGGAAAGAACGTCGAAATCATCGAGGGAAACTGATGATAAGTCCGCACAAAGGAATTGGTAATATGCAGTAAAGATCTGCAAAGTAACGCAGCCGAGCGACGGTGTAAATTTCCGCCAGACGTCTACGATTTCAAAGATTGTTTTAACAACTTTTCCCGCTTGGCATCTTGGCGCTTTTCTCTCTCTCTCTCTCTCTCTCACGTCTCCGGCGCGCGAAATTACTTAGCCCGGCGAAATCTCCCCAGCCAAACACTTTGTCATGTAAATCCTGGCGTTATAATCGCGCCTCCTCTAAACGTAAATCTTACGGCGTGTCCTCCTCCCGTCCTTCGCGCTTTTATCCCAGGCGAAAATCCACAAAGGATGACAACTGCGTGTTGCGGCAATTTATGGAGAGGATAAATGCGATATTTTCGACGTCCGCCCCGCTTAAAAACCCTGAATATTTAACGGGGCCGCGAATCGCAAAGCTTCATCTCCTTTTTTTTTTAATTAAAAAAAATTTCAATATGCGGGTCCGATCGAACTCTATTAAAATTTATGCGCTAGTTTTGGGTTCCCCTCTCGCGGCGGTAAAAGAGCCGGAAAAATCGATACGGGAATAATTCCCGTTCTGGTTAAGCGCGTATTCATTAAGTCCGCGCGATATTCGTCGATCGCCTCGGACTCTCGCCGGACTTCTGTGTGTATACATCGTTATCTCGGTGCTAATGGCCGTAATTGCCGAATGAAAGGTCGGGAGACGAGTTGTGAGAGACGCCGAGCCGCGTCGAATAACATTGAGAGACTCCCCAAGATCGTGGGAAATGTTTCAATTTAAATAGTTCACTCGCGGACGAGCTGTTTTCAGATGACAATTGCCCGCGATTGTTCGGTCTTCGTGGCTGCTTGTTCTTTCGTGCAAACTTTTTACGCCTTGTATAAACAGTTGCCGGGTGACGTTTGCACAAAGTTTTATTGTGCAGTGGTCTCAAGTGCTGTTTGAATAGTATTTTTAGCAATTCTTTGAAGGGGAGGAAAAAAAGGCAAAGATGTCGAAAAAATTTCTTTTAATTTTATTGTCGTAATAAGCGACCTCTTATCTTCAGTCCAGTTACAAACGCGCACGACAATTAAAGCTCGGACGCAGTTAGGCATAACTGACGATTCGGTCTTTAAATCACAAACCGCAGCGCAAAAGGTATAAGCACGTACCCGCGTTGGACTAAAACCCGAGGCTCGTTACGCCCGTCGAAGCACTAAAGCACGGCATTTAACGTCCGTTTCGAAGTCGCGCGAGTCGCGCAAAAATTCGCGACGTCAGTGGTAATCGGTATACACTCTCGGCGCAGGCCAGTTGCTGACTTTTGCAGCGGCTCGCGCGCAATCGATGCGTGTGTACGTAAGTACGCACGAGGAGACTCGCTCGCAACAGTAGTCGGGGGGCCTCGCAGCCCGGAACATTGGAAAATAACATCTTTGCCTGCTCGAGCGCGTAATTGAACGATTCTCGTCTACTTGAGATCATTTGGCTCGGCGGGCAGCTAAAATATGCGCGCTCGCTCGCTTACTTTTGCCCGGCGTAATTACGAGGATGTATGTATACATATATATAATAATGAATATGCTGACCTGCGCGGATCTTTAATTAATTCACGTTTATAAATATGATTCGAGTTTACGGCTTCGATATCAGTTTGTTATCGGCGAAATTGTATTTAAATCTGATAGTTTATCTCTTATGAAATTGGAAAATTTCTTGACTTATTTTTAGATAATGGGAACGGTAATGGAAAAATAGTAACGGTAGATTTTATTCAATAATTATTCTTATCGAATTTATCATAAATACCAATCAAAGCTCTTAATGCACTCGCAAATCTTATTGTTAAGCGTTCAATTATTATTTTCAAGTTGAGTATTTTTGTTTACAAAAACAGATTTGTAACTCAATTTTTTTACAAGCAACACGTGATTTTTTTTATCCAAAAGTGAAGCTCTGCAGACGAGTTTAAGTATTTAAGCCAACTTAGTAGCTTTGCATTACTAAGCCTCAAAGGGAGTTAACGCCGAAGCCTTTCCCAGAAAGAAATTCTTAGCGAAATCTGCTAATTTTCAGTCGGAGCCAGCGCTGAACCCCATCACTCAAAGGCCAATCCATCCATAAAAAAAACGAAGGAGCTCTCTCGCCTTCCAGCTCGAAGTGAAGAAATCCAGGTCCTATCGCAAGACAAATTGGTTATAAAAATAAAGCATCGGGCCGAGAAATGATCCGAGAAGCGAGTCACGCCGCCCGCGGTTAATGACGTCGAACGCAGCCGGCGTTTAAGTGGCGAGGCGACGTCAGGAATTCGAATATGCCGGGAGGGAGAGAGAGAGAACGAAGGAGAGGAGAGGCGTTTTTAACCTCTGCGCCCCCCGACGACGACGGAACGGAGCTCAAGTGCGCAGCCGAGCTGCTACTGTGCGTCGAGAGCCGGAGAAAGAACACGAGGCCCGCAAGTGTTTCTGGCTGATCCTCCGCAGAGACTTTCGTGCGCCGCTGCTCGACGGGCCGAGCCCTTATTTTAGCCGAACTTAGACCATCTTTTACTGCGTTGTAAAACCAATTTTTATACGCTTGCAAGTGGGGGGAGGGGATTAAGAACGAAAGGCAGTGGTTTGATGGGACTTTCGACTGAATCTGTATAATTATATCGCGATTGGACGGCTCATTTATATTTATATCCTTTAAATTATGGATACTCGTCGGGAAGTTTTGCGTCTGTCCTCTGTCAGTCTCGAATATACTATTTTCAAGCGGCGCATGTAAATTTAGATACTTCCATCATGTAAATTTCGGATATTATTAGTAGCATATGAAAATAGTAGTGTTTAGGAGAAAGTTATGCGCCGGTTCGTGCGCCCGGTTACGTTACAAAAAATGATTTTTTGCATACGATAAAAATGGCAATTTATGCGGCGAGATGGAAGAAAAAGAAAATCCACTGAAAATTGCCTTTTACCGATATCGGGGATTTTTTTTTAAGGCTGCGTCAATGCATTTATTCAAAAAGGTCACACTCTGATGACCATAATTTACATTGTTTCTATTCATAACTAGTAAAGCGAACTAAAGGACGAATTCTTTAAATTCAAGTTAAAGAGCGTTAAAAACAAAACGAATTATCACTCCCCACGACTCGGCCACTAACAGGCAGGAGGACCTCGTGCAAGAAACAATACGGACAAATCGTTCATTTCCGGCCGGCATAATCTGCCGGCGGCAATTTTTACCTCTCTTAATTTATCGGGCAGAACGGCGAGCGGCAGTCCGGGAAGGGGGGGGGGGGGAGAAAGAGAGAGAGAGAGAGAGAGAGCATTCACAGTCTCGAGTCTCGTCGCCGTCACCTCGCTTATATATATACTTTTGCTTTTCATTAACGTCGCCGGCACGCGAAGTAAGGCCTCGCGCTCATAAATAACCGGCGCGCGAAATCCTTTTCCCCGGCCGCAGGTAAGACGCGCGCGCGACTCCCTCGCGGCTCTTTGAATTACGGCGCGGAGACCGACTAAGTAGCTCGTGATTATGTCGCGTCCGCGGAATGAAGAGAGAGAGAGAAAGACAGCCTGAATTTATCGGGACGATTCATTCCTTCGGGGATCGTAAAGGAATTGAATGGGCGAAAAGGTGAGGGATTAGTCGATAATAGCCCGAAGCCGATTAGCCGAGGCTGGGGCTATTTGAACTGCGTCAGATTCTATTTATGTGGCCAGATTAGCGGACTTATCGCTCCGCCTGCCTGGAAGGAATCCAATCATTCCTGCGGCTTTTCAATGATGGATTTGTCTTAATGAATGAGTCGCTTTAACAAAGCGAGCATTTTATTTGATTGTACGCTATTATTTTTATTATTTCGGCGGCACAATACGTTACATTCACAAGACGACCGTTTGCGCGAAATCTTCCCCGGAAGGCGCGCAAAAATTTGCGTGTTACAAACTTTCGCACTGTTTGCTTCAAAAATTAAAAAGCGGAGACTCCAAGTCCGAACACTGATTTCCTTCAAAAGATCTATCTACAATTGAAAAAAAAAAAGCGTCGGCGGCTCTCTAAAAGCGCAAAACAAAAGTACAACGTAAAGGAAGAGCAAAAAAAAAAAAAGCGCTCTCGGCACCGTCTTAGCGGCGATCGATGCCGCAGGCACAGCGCAGCGACAGCCCCGGACCCGTGCATTGGCGCACTTGAGCCGTTCGGTAATGCAAGCTCGATTACATTCCCCGTGGGTGTCTGTCCGGGCTATCAAATAGACACACCGCGCGCCTCTCTCCCCGGCCTATCTGCGCGCGCACGTTGGCCTGCGACAATGAGTCAAGCAAGCAAGCAGGCACACGCAACTGACGGCCGGACAGACACAATGACTTTAACTATTCAGCGCGCTTTCGATTATTGCCGCCGGGTTAATCAGGGGACCTGAGGGGGGGGGGGGGGAAGAACTTTTTACGGATCGACGGCTGGTTTATGCTGATTGATTCGGGATTATGGCTTTTCATTATTCGAGAATATTGAATTTTTTATGGGGATTTTGACCGTTGCGAGGTTACGGCTTCTGTAAGCAGATGGATTAATCTTACTTGAGTGGGCTGGCTGGGAGACACGGGATTGTTATTGTTTGGAGCGGAAATTGGCAGCATTAATTAATAATAAGATAGTTATTTTCATTTTTCAACGCTCTGCGAGTAATTAAGCCACACATTTCACAGTAACAGATTCACTGTTACAAAAACTAACTATTCTTAAAAGAAAGTAATACCGAGTTCAAAATTCCTCAGCGGAGATGCATTAAAGCTAGTCGAAGAAAAAAGTAGTGAAAAAAAAAAAGGAAAAACCGCCGGGCGTAAACAATGAAATCGATTGTGCAGATCCGCGACTTCTGGTCTTCGTTACCGCCGTCGACTGAGAGCTTTCGAGAGACGAGAGGAAGAACACTGGCACTATTCTTTGCGCCTCCGCCCCGAACTCTCATCCATCTTTCTCCTTCAGAGCCGCCAGCTTTCCTCGTCATTCTCCTCTCATGACACTTTTGCCGAACAAAGTAAATTCTATGTTTTGCGGCTTGCCTCTCTCGTCTCTTTGATATCCGAACGCCCCGCGGCTCGTTTTTTCGGCTGTTTGCCTTGACGTTTACCAAGAATGAAGCTCTCTCTCGGATGCGAGTATATTTTCCACCGAAAATTCTCGACAACCTGTTCGCCGCGAAGCACAAATACTTTCCCAACTATTTTCACCCATTTCGGGCCAATATATATTCCATGCGCCTAACCCACTGCGCCACATCGCGCGTCAAACTCGACCAAACTTCCGGCGACGACGTGTACATCCGCGCGTCGCGCGCACCTTAACCTACATAAGCCGTCGCCGAATTTTTCCCCGCCTCGACTCCTCCCCGCGTCGCTGACAAATCCAAACTAATCATCGGCAGAGAATCGCGGCGGCGCGACTCTCGCAAACGTCGCCCGGAGGCGCAAGTATAAAGCAATATATCCCCGCAAACCCGGCTGTCGCCGTCTGCTCTCTCCTCTCCCTCGGCGTCAAAGTCGAAAATTCATCAGCGGCGGCGGCGATACCCGCGGCTTTGAGCCCGGCTGCATCATTCATGACGAGACCCGAGGGCCAGAGATTCCGCGGAGGAGGGTGCCAGGTTATTTGTTCATTAATCTTATAACGGCACCGCGCGTCGACGATGCAGGCACGAATTCAGCGCGGGGATATCCTTTGCGGATCGGTCTCCGTGCCCTCCGGCATGACGACGCCGCGCCGACGTCGTCTCTCCCGATATAATACGAGCGTTTGCTCAGCTGAATTCGATTTGCAGCCGAGTCCAGGCGCTGGTTGTTAGGCGAGGGGCGAACGTTCGGGGGGACTGGGAGAGAAAAGAAGCTGGGTGGCTGTGCCTTTGCGCGCTCGGGGTGTAATCGGCAGCAGGTGGCACTGGGTGGACACGCTGCTGATTGCTGCTTGGTAGTTCGGGAGGATTTTTAAAGCTCGATTCTGACCGGTAGTTTTTGTTGCGAGTTTGTTTGTTTTCCGCTGAATAATAGAAGGCTGAAATTGAATTCAACGTCCTCCTTTTAAAAACAAGAAAGAAAAAAAAAGAGTCTTCGAGGGAATAATAATAAAAAATTTTTTAAATCAACTGCCGATAGAATATAATAATTCATTTTTAATTCAAATTTAATCGGTTTAAGAAGCATTTAAAATTGACACTAATGCATTCTGTACAAAGGGCGCTACGATTCTCCAGGCACAAAAATGGACTTTTCATGCGCATTTAGGGGTGAAATAATGCATTCTGTCCACAGAGCAAGAATGCACTATTTAGCGCTCATCAAGCAGGCATGAAAAATCCAATTTCTCGAGGGTCAAAGATTCTCCCAAGCCCTGTCCTTTAATCCCCTTGTCTCGATATTACACCTGCGAACATCCTCCTTAAGGCTAAACCGAGGACACAATTCTTATCAGCGTCTCCGTCTGTTTATCCCCGGGGGAATTCATTAAAAGTGCGCGCGGCCGGCATTAATCTTCGAGATTGCGAGAGTGAGAGAGAGAGAGAGAGAGAGCGAGTAAGCCGCTTTTCCTTCCGCGGCCTCTTTATCGTAAAAGCGAAAAAGGTAGGAGATTTGCAACGTTACACTTTTAGGCCGGGGAGGGGGCTTGAAACTCGAGATGACCGTGTGCATTTCTCATGAAATGCCGAGGCGCGTGCGCGCGCGCGCGCTTCTTACCTGAAACAGAGAGAGAAAACGAAAAAGGAGCGTTGATACGAGATGCCTTCGTTCAAAAGTAATGAAAATTCCTCGTGCATGCTGCCGCCGCTTCTCGCCGGAGGTAAAAAGACTGGACCGTGCATTATTTACAGGGAGAGATTCGCGAGAGAGAGAGAGCCTCTCCCGGAGACAACGAGGCGTCGTGTTTTTGCTCCCGGCGCGTCCTTCCTCCCCCCGCTCCTCACTCGGCTTCCTCGCGCTTATTTTGCAAGCTGCGCGCGTAAAATCTCGAATGCGACGAGCCGCGAGCGCGAGGAAAATCAATATGGCTTTTCCGCGGCATCAGCGGCGGCAGTATTTTAATAGCGCGGGACATAATAAATGCTGGCTTGAATTAAAATAAAATAAGAAGCAGAAACTCGTCGACGCAAAAATTAGTTCGCTCTCCTTTCTAATCCCCCTCCCTCCCCCGAACAAAGCCCATTTCGAATACAATCCGCGGGGTATAAACATTGAAACTCCCGGCAGTAAAACGGAGAGAAGAGCCTGAAAATTCCAGCGGGAGAGCTCTCTCTCCCGTTCCTCATTAACAAATTGACGCGACCCAGTGCGACAATGCCGGGGCGCTCGCCATTATTCCAGCTGGCGTGCAATAATAATAATCGATTACGACAAAAGCCGGCGGGGGGAGGAGCGGAAGTGACGGCGGCGGCGACGGCGACCGCGAAAAAGAAGCAGGCAGAAAAGAGAGAAGCTCGCTCGCTCGCTCGCGCGCCTCGTGTGGCACACTTTAGCGGAGGGGCTTTCTTTTCGCGACAATGCGACGACGCACGAGGGCCCCGTAATGCGAAGCGCGCGCCAAGTGCATTATGCTCAAGCTCGCGCAGCCGCGAGTCTTTCCGTTTCCCCTTTTGCTGCCTCTCTCCCTCCTACCGCCCGAAGCTTTGTCTCTTCCTTCTTCGGAGGGCTTTGTTAGCCGCGAACTTGACGCTGACCGATACCCATGCGACACTCGATCGGATATCAGGGATTATTGTGGCTCGTTTGTTTTCGGGTTAAGCTGCGCGTCTTGCTTTCGATGACTTTTTTTAGATAAAATAGTTACGACTTTCGAGCTTCGATGAGAAGAGTCGAAAAATTTTTAGAGGAATATTAAAATTCAAGGCAGAGCTCGGCCGGTGAATCGTAAAAGGGGAAGCGTATTTAAAATCATGAAAAGGATTTTTCGAGTGACAAGTCGGGAGGTATTAAAAATTCAAGGAGTTTCTGAAAAAATATGCGCCCCGTTCCGAAATGAATTCACGACGAGACGCTAAAAAATTATTTACAGGCGGGTTGAATAACTTTTATTTTTGATCCTTAACTTGATATTAACCCTCGCGTTTTAGAGCTCTGCATTTTTAATGCCCGGCTAAATTATTTTTCAAGTATTTCCATATTTCAGGCGATTATGACGTTATTTTAACGAACTAGTTTTCGTCGTTCGCCGGTGGACTCGCTTTTACAAGAAAACACTCTCCCCCCGTTACGCCTTCGAATGTATATCATTACCGTTTTACAATAAACGTCAAAAATAGCGGCGATTGCTTTCTCGCCGGCGCGTATAATTAAAATGCCATTACAAAACGAGCGGCGTACTCTCGCGTAAAATATTATATTACGCAACTCGGGGTACATTATCGCATTCGGCGCGCAATGAAACTCCGCGGATCCGTTACCTCTTCCATCGGTTTTTGCATTAAAGTACCCGCCCGTGGAAATTTCTAATTAACGTTTATTCCCGCTCGCGGCTTCGATCCCCGAAGGAAGGTACAAGCAAAATCTCTTAGCGGCGAGAGGCGCGCGACGACGACGCTGGAAACTCGACCGTTCCAGATATGAAACTGAATATTTAGCATCAGCCTCGGTCTTATCTCCCCGGAATCTGTCTTGCGCATACCTCGAAACGAGACGATCGCTATCTTCCTCTGCATTCTTCACCGCGGAGTCTGGGCAATCCGGCTTTAAAAAAAAAAAAAAGGCCGCGACTCCTGCTTTCCGCCGGTCAATTGCGAAAATTAATCGCGGCAATCAGTCGAGTGCCTCGGCGTAGTTTCTTCTTTTTTTTTTTTTTTATTTCGGGGGGACCGGCATTATCGCGCGCTTTTAATAAAGTCGAGCGCGAGATGAGTGCCATTTTTTCGCGGGCCGCGTTCTTGTGCCACTTTTCAGTCGGGCCTTCGCCTTTTCTCTCTCTCTCTCTCCTCTTGCTTTTTCTTGATTTTAAGCGTCTGCGCGCGCGTGTGTGTATTCGGCTTTAAAAGCCGAGCGTTTTGATGAACTCAGGTGTATACGAGTGCGTTTTATGAGGAGAGTTGTTTATACTTGGGAATATTCTTGAGCTTTCGGGCTTTCCGGTTTAATCTCGGCTGCTTGCTTTATATTATTTATCGTTCGAGGTGTGTTTTTACGTTGCTGCGAAAGTGCGGAAATTTTAATTTAAGTTATCGGAATGAAATCCTGTATTACGTTGTTACGAAAAACAAAAACAAATACATTTGGCATAAATAAAAAGAGGCAACATTAAAAATGCGTTTGATTGCTGGCTGAATAATTTGCTATATTCCAAGTATAAAGTAAATAAAATTGTTTCCCTTAATGACTGAATTACGGTACGTGTCCTCGCGAAGTCATCCGCCAACGTAAATATCCACAAAAAAAAAGAACTCCGGAGCGCAAAGAGCGTAATTCGGCGCCTCCCTACAAAGAGCCGCTCGCGCGTGTCCCTTACATCGTTAATAATTCGCGCGGGCGGCATCATCTCCCCGGAATAAGGCTCTCTCTCTCTCGCTCGAGACAAGCGGTTAAACATCCCTCTCTCACGGGGCTCGGGGGAGGAAAAAGCCCGGGCCGCGTCAGGTAAAAACGGAGCCGAGCCAGCCGGCGCTCCGTCTATATACGTGGCAACGTCGCAGAGGCAACTTGACCCTGTTATGGCGCACACACGCCGGAGCGCCACAGTCCACCCCCGCCGGCTGCTTCTTAACGTACGCACGCACGCACGCACGAACGCACGCGCACTCAGTTTCGGGGGGTAGGAGCCGCCGGCCGTGAGATAACTAAACAAAATGGATGGAGCTGGGCTTCTTTTATTTCGGCTTCCCCCTCTCTGGGGAGACGGGTTCGATTGATTTCTGGATAATGAGGTTAATGAGAGAGGCTCGCGAGATGCGTGCTGCGTTAAGAATGTAGGAGGCCGGGGCTTCGGCGAAGACGATTTAGTCTTGAAGCGTGAGGGGGGAGAGTACAAAGAGAATCAAATATGCAGCGCTGTTGTTTATAAATGAATGAGCGTCGCGGATCGGTTTCTGCGGGGGGTTTTTTTTTATTTAACGTCACGTTAGCGATTTAAGCGCGTACACGTCGACGGTGTAATTTATGGGATTCTATATAAATATATAAATTAACGGTGATATTAGTTGGAAAAGTGCGCCGTTTTTGTTGAAGTCCAAAGTATATATCTAATATATGTAATTTCAAATCGCTGAAGCTTCGATGGTTGGAATTCTATTATTAGTTGAAATTAGGGGGCAGTAGCGAATTCATGCGTAATTATAATTAAATTGATGATTATGTATAGCAAATGTAATATTCGTATGTAATAAATATTGTATTTTATTTCGAATGACAAATAAATCACGGTGTAGAAATAAAATTAAAGGTATAAAAATAGCCACTCTAGGAAACTCAAAAAGAATGCTTTCAAATTTATCAACCGACCGATTCTCCCCGCGAATGTTGTTCTACATAAGTACCCTCTTATATGATTGATTAGAAGGCTTCGATTGACGAGGGTTTTACTTTCCATTACATTTTTGCGCAGTTCTGGTTCTATTTCGAGACACATTAAGGCCGGCGATCACTTTTTCCGAATCACTTAAACATTACTTCATTCATTATTCATTCCGACGTATTGCAGACCCGTGCTTGTAACAGTCGCGCACGTTAATTAATTTACAACCGAAAGGTCAACGAAATCAAACGACGTCAACGCGTCTCCGACGAGGACCGAAGAAGAACAGGAAGAAGGGGGGATTTATCAGGTCGGAAAGAAGCAAAGGAAAAATGCTCGAGCTCGGTTTCTCCGGCGCGTCGCGGCGGCTGTAAGACCCGCAGAACTATGAAGACAGAGGAGAGCAGGAAGAGGGATTAGACGGCATTACGCGAGACGCGCGAGTAGTGCGTAATTTCCGCAGCTCGATCGCGCCGGATGCGAGATGGTTCCGCGATTGCGCGCCGCGGCTATTTTTACAATAATTGCGACGCGCGCCGTTCTCCTAGAAAAAATAGAGGAAGACGGTCACTTAGATTTTCCGCGAAGGCATCGCGGGCAGAATAAATTCTGTCGCGTTAACCGTGATTCCATTGCCGTTTTCGAATCTCTGGGATACTGTGTTTTCCGCTTTATCTCGCGGTGAGCGTTATGTAAGCGCGAAAGAAATCCCGCAATTACTCGAAAATATGTATACATGTATTCGGCGAAAAAAATTGCAGAACAAATTCCCTTATCTTTGAGGACTTACTAAAATATACGGTTCATTTGAATTCTTTTCTTTCTCCTCGCTAATGGCAGTCCGTGCAACGTGGCATTTGCATCTCGAGTACTGTACACGAAAAAGATCGTTCGAGTCGGTCAAAGCCTCGCCTGCTCTTTGAGAAAACAAATCGTGTACTCGGCCTGCGTCCTAATTGCTCCCTAATAATCGACGTCATTATTCGTCAAAAGAACAAAGAGTCGAAAAAAAAAGGCTGCTACAGCGCCCGAAGTGCCGGAGAATATACCGCGGCCGGCATAAACAAGAAAATCTACGGCACGTATCGAGGAACAATAGCATAAGATACAATGCAATCAGGAAAAAAGAGGGGTGGGGGGACGGGCGGCCCTTCTTTTTATCTAAATTGAAAGTGTTGCGCGCAAGAACGTAACCCCCGGGTAAAAGACAGTAATTCTCATCTTGGCCCCGGGAAAGAATTCGATTCGCCGGCGTATATACAGTGACATTCATCGGGTCTGAGAGCTCCCCGGGCAGGGAGAGAGAGAGAGAGAGAGAGAGAAAAGCCTCGCCGCATGCACACGCAGACGGGCCGAGCATCTCCGCCATTCGATACTAACCTTTTTCCCCATTTCCTCCTTAAAGCGAATGCGACGGCGCGCTCGGCGCTCGTCCTTCTTTATCTTTTACACTGCGTTAATTCGGCGCGAAGGTAGAAATGGGAACTGGCTCGACGGCGTCTTTTTCTCTCTCTCTCTCTCTCTCCAGCGCGCGAGGAAGAAAATTTAGTTAAACGAGGGAGGGACACCTTACTTTCGACGTTTATTTTCTCTTTTCGTTTCGTTGCTCTATTCTCGCGGGGGAACTTGATTAATCTTACGGCGTCGTTATTTCGAAATTGTTCTTTAAGGTTTTTTGGAAGAGCTTCCGATTCTTTTTAGCTCATGGACGTTTGCGCCTTTTTGAAAGCGCTGAAACTCGGCACCGTTCGCCGACGTTATAAGGAGGCCGGTATTTTCAATAAAGTCACGTTTACCTTATCTCGGACGTAGCCATTTCTTTTTTTTTTTTTTTTTGCTCAGCGGAACATTCAAAAATACAAAGAGAGCATTGTACAAGTGCGAAAATGCAAGTAAAATACATTAACCGGAGCTGTTATCACCCCGGCCGATTTTTACGCGGCGCGCAAAATCGGCAAACGAATCGAGGACTCTTATCCAAATCTCTCTCTCTCTCTCGGTTTGCCGCAACAATTTTCCCGGCCCCGATTTTGCTTGAAAACAGCGGCGCGCGCGCGCGGCCGTAAAATCGGCCTCAATTAAACCGGACGATAGAGTTTGAAAATTTTCTGCGGCTCCGTGTACCAGAGCGATAATGTGACCCGGTAGCCGCTCGTTATCAGCGGGCGCATAATCCGATCGGAACTCGGGTGCCGTGCCGCGCGCACCTGCCGCCGAGCTCCTTTTATGCGCGCCTTATATACCTGCGCGCCGAGATAAATTTCATTTATCAAGAGAGCCGGTCGTTCGTTAACGCAACGCGATCCGATTGCAGTGCTATCTGGACTCGATATCGCCCCGCTGCCGCCGCCGCCGTGCGAGAAACTCGCCGGAAATCGGCACCGCTCGATCGAGGCCCCGCCGCCCCCTCTCCCGCTGCGATTTCATTTGTTTCCCGCCGCCAAGCGAGGCTTGCAGATTTATTTTTTTCCTCGACGCGCGGGATTACGTTAGGCGAGATTGCCGGCGATTCGAGTGTCTTGTCTTGGAAGCATGCGGGGTTCGCTTATTTATCGGTAATCCGCGCGAGCTTGAGAATCCGCATTTGGTTATACTGATTTTTATCGGCGGAAAAATAAGAGGATTTAGATAAGACTTATTTAACTACGGCACGAAGAAGATTTATAATAAGCTAAGAGTTTTTAGACTGTTTTTTTTTTATTTTTCGCGAATGCTTAAAAAGAATACTGGAAATTGCAATCCGTACGCAGGTATCCGGAGTATACAGTTTTATAAAGATACACAGAAGCCAATCATGCGTACTAACAACTCAATTTCTCGGCTAGTCATTTACTTTTAGCAAAGCCGCACAAATAAGGCAGAGAGCTCAGCCGACCCAGATTCAGCCCTTCCCCCCCGACTACTTTATCGGCTATCTGGGGTTCGCCGGCAAATAATGGGCGCAGCGTGCACAAGCAGAGAAGCTGCTTAAATAAATCAGCGGCAGGGCAAAATCGATGAGAGGCTCTCTCTCTCTCAGCGGGACTCGCACAAACGGCCGCGCAAAAAGAAGAACTACAGAGCGCGGAACGAAAATCATCGGACTCGTCGCGAACGGAAGAGGAGCCACCACCTACCGGAAATGTTACTTCCTACTGGTGGCTTGTGGTCGAAAAAAAAAAAAGAGCGAGCGAGGCTAAATTAGCCAGTTAATTAACGAAACGAGCTCGGAATTCTTTTATGGCGAGCGCGCGCGCGCGCGCGCGACTAGCGGTGAAAGTATCGGTTATAAAAAAAGATTGTGGCTCTTTTAACTTTACGATGCGCTCGATAAGTGATACTTGCGGCTGCACTTTATTTCAGAAAACCAGCGATTTATTTCAATGGCCGGCTGCCTCTCCCGTCGCTGCTCGCGAGCACTTTGAAAGGAATTCTTTTAATGCGTATTATTACTTCGCGGGGGAAAAAGGCTGCGGGAAAATTATGAACGAGAGCGCGCGGTTATTAAGCGAGATGACGAATGATTTGGAGGTTAATGTTTAATTTAGGATTTTGAGCTTTGCAAATCTGTATTATCAGCGAAGGGAATGGCGTGGAGTAATGCCAAAAGAAATGTATGGTTCGTAAAACTATGTTATATGTAAAATTCTACTATCGGGCTTCAATCGCCGCAAAAAAATGCAGCCGAAAGAGCGACGTATATGAACCCGTTGAAAAAGCCCGCAGAATTTTGACTTTAATTCCGGAAATAGCTCGCTCTTTTGCTTCGGAGCGAAATCACGCGATTTTCGCTCGAGAAGAAGAAAAAAAAAGCAGGTTAATGCGCAGCTTTTACGAACTACGCGATTACGTACTCGCGTTTTTTAACGCCGCTATCAATCAGCGACCCTTTTTCGTTTTTTTCCACCGGCACGGTTCAGCGGTCGCGTGCGCGCGCAATTTGCGCGGCAAACCTAACTTCAAAATTAGCGTCGCCGGCAGCGGGGAGAGAGAGAGAGGAGAGGAGAAAAGAAAAGGGTTTCGAAGGCAATTCCGATCTCGAGATGAAATTTCGCGGAAACGCAGGTACACGGGGAAGAGGGGGGAGGGGGGACTACTCTCTCGGCGACGCAGATATTTATACTCATTAATCAATGACACAGATCTCTATCTGAGTGTGACGTCACGCGGCGCAGAGCGCACACCACGCGACCCGAATGTGCAGCGCGCTGCTGTGTGCCGCACGTGAGCAATCGACTTTGCCGGGGACTTTGCCTGTTTTTCTCCTTTTTCGCTGCGGCGTAGTTAACTCTCGGCTTCGTTGTTACTTTTCGACCGAGTTTGCTCGTTTTCTTGAGGCAGCTGGTATGGACAATGAGTTTTTCAGCGAAAGTTTTATAGACGCTGGCCTTACACCACTTGTTGATGACAACTTGTCAGATGTGAGCGGAACGAGCGATCGTTTATATTTAGATTTTTGTATCGTTTCTATGAGAAAGCAATCATTTTTAAAGGATTTATTATTACCGCTTTTTAGATTGAAGGCTGGTTAGTTTAAGAAATTTGTGAAATTTTTTTTTTTTTACATTTTAACTATACAAGCTTTTACTAAATTTTATATAATAATGCTGACAACCAAACTATGTCGAGCTACATTTTTCTTAATTTACAAAGCTATCAATTGAATACAAGTCTTCTATTTGGAAGCATAATAAAAATAGATAGACCGGTTTATTAAAAATAACTGACGTTTAAAGATTTGACGTCAGAATTAAATAAAATGACACAGTTTTGTCATTAGCAAAGCTACAGGTACAGCTGTAAAGCTCCATTCTTCTACTTTTGCGCTTGGCCAATCAATGGTAGTCGACTCGGCGACTCAGGTAACCCAACTAGGAAAGTGGTTCATCGAGCATAAAAATAAGACGTTCGCTCTCTGACGCAAAATTTTTAATCGGTGACCTCCATGTCAAAGTCGAAACGATGCATTTTTTTTTTCTGAAAAGCTTTCAACTTATAAAAAGTATATGGTAGGTGAATAATTACCGACCCGGCAACGGCTCTTTTAACCGACGAAGGAACAAAAACACGGATCCCCGCCCGAACAGGCGCGGATATTTAAAAGCAAATCTGGGCTAACCGGCAAAAATACGTTTTCGATCTGACTGCGAAAAAACAATATCTAGAATAAAGTCCCTCGGATAGGTCACTTGAAATATTCAAACTCACCGCGCGGTCTATTGAACTCGCGTCTTTTGTGCAGTTTAAAGGTGGGGCTCGGTCCAAGGATAAAGCGAGCGAACACATTTTTTTGCATAAAAATTCAATTTTATCTCTCGAACGAATTTACTCCCGTCCCGAGGCTCGCGTATCCGTTTTCGATTAGTCCTCCGATCGCGAGTATAAAGCACACACCTCGAAGAGTTTCGCGCGGCGAACGAATTCAGGCCGCGGCGCGAGAGCCGCGCGTTCGCCTCTCTCGCGAGAGAGAATGAAATTATACTTTGAGCGTTCTCGGCGCATGCGCGCCGCCGATTAGATAACGTTAACGGGCCAGATCCTTATCTGGGGAGGGCATTTCGCCCCGCCGACAAATGACTCCTTGCGCTTTTATTGCTTCGGTCGTACGCGTCGAAGATTGCCTTTTTCTCCGGAAAGGAGAGGGGAGGGGGGGGGCGGACTCGTGCTCGCTCGTATAAATAACGTAATAGATCACGTTAACGTGCGAGCAAGGGCTGAGATTTTTCGAGGACGAGAGAGGCGGCGCTTTAACGGCGCATTTTCGAATTGCCGTTTTATGGCTGTTCGGCGAATTTCGCTCCTTCTCTTCGTTTTTTTTTTTAACGATCCGCCGCGCGGAAGCTGTAATGCCGACGCTGGAGGTTGTACTGACATGCTCCTCGGTCATTTAAGAGGAGCTGAATTTATCGTGGATCTGGATTTTCTGCGAGGGGATGAAGCCGTTTTTTTAAAACGCATCCGATGACGATGGTCAAAGTTGATGCAGCTTTTCATGGTATTAATGTGCGAATAAAGTATATTTGTTCTATTTTCATTTAGCAACGAACAAATTAATTAGCAGCTGGAATTTTAACCACAATTATTGTATGCATTGGATCAATGTATTCGGCGATCAAAACAACCCACCACAAAACACCTCTTAATTCCCATCTCACACAATCAGATATTCTTTCAAGTCTGCCGAAACTAAAGCCGCAGGACCGTTAACTCAAAACTCCTGCCCGCCGTTCTCCAACCCAAACCGACTCATCCGTACAGCAATCGATCGGCGGCGATTAACTCCAATCCGCGAATCATCTCATCTCCTCTCCAGCCCCTCCCGAAGCCAGGCGAGTGCTAATTTCAGGTAAAAATCTGCGGCTGACAGGGCGGAATTAAATCCCCGCGGATACTCAATTTTCGCGCGCGCGCGCCAGCTGCCGCTGAAGTCTTAAATCAATTGCCGCCGCCTCGGCCGCTGCGGATAATCAGTCGCGAAGACGCGGCGCGAGAGCCGTTTAATATCTTTAACATGCCGAGGAGGGGGGCGGGCGAGGGTGTTAATGCGCCGCTGCCTCTCTGCGATAGCTATTGCTGCTATTGGCAGCGTCGCGGTCGCTGCGCCTGACGAGTCGACGAGAGCAAGCCGCCGCTTTAGGTATTTCGCTGAGCAGGTTCCTTGAGGTTTGTACGGCGCGGTTGGAAAAGCTTTGGAAATATCATTTTTTTTTTCGTAAATTAATCTTCGAGCTTGGAAAATACCTTGAAACACTTAATGTACACGTCGACGTTTTTACCAGGAGATTATACGTATAAGCAGCACGAGACGCTTTGGTATTAGCAAAATAATCGTTCGCCAGCCTTAATCGCGAGCAGTTTCCAAACAATGTCACCTAAAAGACTTCTTTAATTATCTCGAGAAAAAAAAAAGCCGTAAAAAGGTACGCGCGCGGCAGCTCTTCGCACAATATCAGCGCTTTTAACGCTCGGCGCGGCTCGAATTTTTAATAAAAAAAAAAAAAATAAAGGCGAGGCGGAGGAATAAAGTTTCTTTGAAACCCCGCGCGTTTCGCTCGCGTACACACATCGGCACAGAAAGAAACTCACTTTCGCTCCGGCGGTTTCCCTCTCTCTCCCTCTCCTTCTCGACAACTTTGCCGAGCTTCTGCCTGATGCAGTGCCGCCGCCGTCGAATTTCCGGGCGTTTCTACGGCTTTCAGCCTCTATTTACGCATATACCGTGTGCTCGCGCGCGAATCAAAATCCCCGATACTCGCGGCGCTGCTGCCGCCGCTGCCGCTGCTGCGAAATTCCGCGGAGCGACGAGCGTGTTATCGACTTTTTTTTCCGCCCGAGCAGCCAACAGAGTCGCCGACGCGAGGGAGAGAGAAGGCTGCTTGCACAACTGCTGCCGCGCTGCGTTCTCCGCGCGCGACATCGCCGACGGAAGATTCGTCTATTTCTCTCCTCTCGCACTTGATGGGCTGTGCGTGGATGAGCGCTTGGCAGGGAGCTTTTTGCGAGGGGAATAAGTTTGTAATTTGGGGATTTCGATGCGGCCGCTGGAACGGAGTTGGAATGAAATGTAAATATATCGCCTTTGTGATGTAGAGAAAAATGATTAATCGAGTTGAATCGGTGTGAGGCTTTGGTTTCTTCGAAGCGTTGCTTGAGCTCACAATGCTTTAATTCAAGAAGAGTTTAAAAAACTTTGCTTCCTTTGACTAAAGGACTTTGATAAAAGTCAATTTTAAACAATTCACTTTATCTAAGGAAGAGGCTCCAAAGAGATTTTCTATTTAAAATCCTCGCGGGGCTGATTTCGGAGTAAAGAGTATAAAATTTCAGCTTTAAATTCGCATTAGCAGCGACCCGGAAGGCACATCTCAAACTCAGCAGGCGCCTTTCGGAAAAAAAGACGCGCGGCGGCCGCCGCCGCGCCATAAAGAAAGCCTCCACCTTAAAGGCGAAATCGATAATCGCGCCGACCGAAAATCCCTAAAAAGGCCCTCGCTCTTTCCCCCTTGCGCAAATCGATAATCGCATTTAGCTCTCGGAATCGCCGGCCAAAAATAGCCCCGGCGAAAATCCAGTCTTCGGTCGCTCGCGGCGAGGCGGTCCGTCATCGTCCCGGTGTGTCTCCTCCCAATTATCCGCCGGTTAATGATCTAATCGATTGCGTAACCTCTCTCGCGCCCGGTGCGTGTTATTAGCCCGTTGCGTTATGTCAGTCGGTTACCGGCGGCGAACTTCGGCTTCTGGTTTGGCGAGTGACTTTTTGCGGTTTTAAAGAGCCGCCGCTGGACGTTGCCTGATTTATCTTTTCGGTTCGGCGAAAAATGATGATGAGATTTTCGTTTCTTATTGTTTGCTCGAGTCAATTTGTCGTTCAGACTTTAAGTTTATTTTGCAGTACCTTTCAATATTTAAATTGGCGCCATTTTTTTCTTTTTTTTTCCAGAAAAACTGCACGTACAGATGTTTTGTTCCGCGCGGCAAACAAATAGAGAGGAGCAGCTAGAACCGCTGCAAATGTTTGAAAATATTTTTGTAAAAAAGTTTTTTACTCCGTCTCCCCAAAAGAGAAGCACACACCCCATATTTTTAGTGAAAAGAAAAACACGCGCTTTTCCGCGGCGCTTTTTCCCCCCGCAGAAGGAACAGCAATAACCTTCAGAATGTATAGACCTCTTTTGTATCATAAACAAGCGAGAAAGTACGCAGTCATATATATACGTAGCTTCCCCTCAAAAAAAAAAAAGCAAAACTTTCTTCTGCGCGACATCCCCTCTTCCCTAATCAAGAACGTCAACCACGCGGATCTAATTTCCTCGCGCAATCATCGAATTTCGGCAGAAAAATGATCTATTAGCAGGCTAATTGAAAAGGGGCGAGCGAAACGGGGGGAGAGGGGGGCTTTCTTTCTTGCCGCGCGTAATTTCCGTAAGGAGCTTCAGGATAATCGGATATTCCGGCTCGCTAATAAAGACGGCGCTATCTATATACTCGCGCCGCGGCCGCGCGTCTTATTCTTTCGTTCCCTTCGTCGTCCTTTCATCTTCGGGCGGGGCGGGGGAGGGGGGGGGGAGGGAAAGCGCCACATGAAAGCCGCTGCTGCTGCTGCTGCTGCTACTGCTCGCGGCGAACGAGATTTAAAAATAGAAGCCCCTCTCCCGCCTTCTCTTTCAATTTCAGCGGAAGCGGATGGAAATATCTCGCTTTCAAGGTCCGCTTTATGCTCCAGCTTGTAGAGAGCGAAAAGTTCAAGCGTCGCTTTGCGCGTCAAAATCTCTCGATCGTCTTTTTTCGCCGGGGCTTGGAGGAGGAGTTAGACGCCCGACTCTCTCTGTGCTTCGAGTGTGTGTATGTGTGTGTGTGTGTGTGTGTGTGTACGTGTACGTGTGCGCTTATCGCGTCGCAGGTGATAATCGCGTCCTGCTTTTATCGGGAGCGATGTTGCCGTAAATTTATAGCTATGACTTTTTAATGCAGTTTCCAGTTTGGGAAATTTGTTGTTTAAACTGTTCGCCTTTTCTTTTTTTATAATTATAATTAATTATGTATCCCGTAATATGTGGATTTTAAAAGAACGCTTTTAATTAATTTTTTTCGAACAACTAACGGCCGCGTCGTCTTTTAATTAAGATATTTTCGCGTAATTTCACTTGCACGTTCGGCCTTCTAGATTTTTTTTTCGCTTTATTCTACGTGCAGATTATATGCCGCGTAAAAAATATTGGAAAAATAAAATTTTTTGTGTTTAAAAAGACTTCAGGAAACTTTTACGACCTATTTACTTTTTATAAATTTCTTGAAATCTTTTTTAGTCCTATTATATAAATAAAATAATTTTCTCTGCGAATCGAGCAGAAATTTACAAACACGAAGACTCTGTAATACTTGCAAAGAAAAATACACAGGGACAATCCAAATACCGCCACTAATGCTACTTAGTTATTGAGCAATCATGATTAAAATAATCCGATTGAAGTTACTGAACTGTGATTAATGCGTATTTACTAGTAAAGCTTCAAATTGAACGAGACAAAGAGCAACCGGCGAATCAGTAAAATTAATTACCGAAGCCGAAGAGAAAAATGTTGTTGAATCAACAAATTAGGCTGCTAAAATAGCACTAAGTATCGCGATCTGTTGGTGCAATCAGTACCTCATTACGGTAATAAACAGTCGTTATCACAAAGGAATTCGTTTCATGGCACACTTGTTTGCGCAAGTAGATTTAAATCAGGAGCGAGCTTCTAATGTTTGCTATTTCCTATCGACAAATAGCCCGACTCACTTGACAAAGTCATTAGTTAACGAGAATCGCGAAAAAAAGCTCGCAAAGCCCAACCTTTGATCCCCGTCCTTATCCGTGCCTATTACGTTACCGAAATACAATAAAGTCATTAAACTCCTCGAAAAAAAAAGCTTCGGGGTATCCGTTCTCCATCAACGAACGATAAGAACGGCGGACGGGGAAAAAAAGAAGAAACAATCGGCCATTGAAATGCGAGAAGCAAAAAAAAAAAGAAGCGGAACGACAAAACTTTCAATAAAAACTTGCGCCGAGCTTCCCCCCCGCGCGCACCTTAATATAAAACTTTGAAACTCGGCGAGCGCGCGCGCGCGCGCGTCGAGTATAAAAAAGAAATTTATTCATCTTCGAGTTTGCGCGCGGAGCGAAGCCAAAACAGCCCGATAAAAAAAAGGCAGCGCGGGGGGGAACTGGAAATTCCTTTCATTACATATATACGCGCGCGCTGAAATTTCACCCGCGGAATAAAATAGGGAACTTTCGCCTAGACGACGACGGATGGCTTGTTTTTTCAGATTAAAATAATACGTCGACCCAGTTCGCGGGGGCGGGAGGGAGAGTTTGACGCCCGCAAACTTTTGCCCCCGTCCGCCTCTCTGTAAATCTCAATGACGGCCGCGCGGCGGTTCGGGGCCAATAAAATGTTCGCGCGCATATCGTATGAACTCGCGCGCGCCGCGAAAACAAGGACCTTAAAGGATACGACGCGCGATACCCTCCCCCCCTCCCCCCGGGCAATTTCGCGCGGGCGCGCAAGCACGCATGCGCGATTTCTTTTTAAGGCACTTCCGCGGCCGCCGCGCACAGCACATTTTTAACGTCGCCAAGTTTTAGTGCGAGGGAGCTGTATTTTCGCGCGAGAGAGCCGGCCGGGCCGCCGTAACAAAGTTTTCTCGCTGAATTATTGCGTCGTTTGTATTCTTTACGCGGAGTGCACAATTTATCGGTAAACGGACGACAAATTTCGAGTTCTCTCTGCAGAAGTAAGCTTACTGCCTTGTTTAGCTGCGAGGATGGATGCTGAAAATATTGTTGTTCAACGGGGGGAAATGCGAAAATGTGCAATCTGACTAAAGCGAATTTGTTTAATTGAATTAGCCACTTAAACGTGAATATTAATCATTTATGAATAAATGACGAATTTCGCAACGATTTCGACTTCGGCATTAATTACTCCGCTCCCCGAAATTCCGATCCAATGTAAATCATCGTCGCAATCGCAGCGAAATACCCCCCGTTTACGAGCCCGGTTTTTCCTTTGATAGATTTATCGCGCATTACCTCTTTATTACTCGATAATTTCCGCCTTAAAAAAAAAGACGACCGTCCGCGCGCAAAAAGGCGCCTCGGCGCGCTCTCAATTTAGAAAGCCAGGAGCAGCCGACGTCCCTTTTGCCGCTCACAAAGGAGCCAGAGCCGGGCAAAGACGCTGCCGCGCTTCTGCAACGCGTCCGGGTTACGCTCGACTCTCTCACCGGATGCAAAAGTATAAGCCTCCTCCTCTTACCCCACCGACCGTAAATATTAATTCTATAATTGGTCGGGCGCAAAGTGATTTACGCGGCGGGGGGGCATAAAAGTTACCGGGGTTATTTATAGGCGAGTGCGGCCCGTCGAACTGGGTTATACGTACCCCTTACACACGCGACTTTGCCCTCCTTAAGATCCTTCTTCTTTTGTTTACCCAAGGCGTTATTTACGCTGCAGTCGCGCCTTACCTTTTTTTTTCTTCTCGGGGACTCGCGCACGCGTTTTTTTAGGATGCTTCCGTGCCGCCCAGACGTGTCGTTAAAATAAAGCTTTACGAGTAACTGTTTATGCGGTTGATTGGCATTGTGCGAGGGGATTTATTGGTTGTAGGTTAAAAACGGCGATTGCGTATTAGGAAACTCTGTGTGTCTGGCTAAGCGTAAATTTCCGATTTTATTTCTGCCCGATCGAGTTTTAAGGATTGTTTACGTCAAAATTGAAACAACCACTTTACCATTGATGAACGTCTAGTCGATCACTTAACGTTCGGTTTACAGTGACGCGAGAGGTTTTATTTTAAAAATATATTCAAATTAATTCAATTTCGCTCGCTCGAAAAAATTGATTTTTAAACTGGGTTATATCCTTTAAGTGTGAAATATCGAGACGCTAAACTTTATAAATTTAAAAACAGGATCAAATTGAATTTAATTCATAACCGACGGACGGCTGTACTCTTTTTCAAGTCGTTTGATTGGGGTTGATGTATGCTTATTGATGAGGCACCGTAAAAAGAACGAGATAAAATAAGAAAGATACTGAATAGAGGAGCCGCTAAATTCTATATATCCATCTGAAACATCAATCAGGCATGGAAATAAACGTAGAATCAAAGATTCATTTATCCCTGATTGATTTTAAGGAAGACAATCGATTTATTATTCGGTCTAACTGTAACTGTTATTTATTGATGTTTAGCGAGGTAAACAATTATTCTGAATGGGAACGCTGAATTATGACCTTGTTTTTGAATAGACTAAGATAATTTTGTAAAAACTACATAATAGATACGTAAGTTCTCACAATGCAAGATACCAGGTTTGATGAAATATTGGCTATAAGTGTAATAATTCTCACGTCTGTACTGTACAGCCAGGAAGATACTGATAAGCGCTCCGAGTTTATTATTACGTGAGAAACAGTTTGAATAGCTTTTATTTGCATATTATCTATAATATAATAAAGGTTTCATCGTTTATTCTTATCCTTTTAATGCAACTAAAATAAATACGTGAAGTATTATTAATTGCTCTAGATATAAAATCACCAGTTTATATATATTTCCAAAAATATTTTATTCCAAGTATGTCTTTATTAAAAAGTCGTTGAAAGTATCCGATTGCCTCCGACTGTAGAGCGTTTTAAAAAAAATACCAACCGATTCCAATTAACAGTCTTGAGCTCGATCAATCGCGCGACCTCAAGATCCTTGCGAAAAAAAAAGCATCGGCACCCGGAGGAGAGGGAAGAAAAACGTGCTAATACGTAACAAGGCCGCGTCGTCGTGGCGGCTTTCAGACGCTCGCCGCAGAGAGTCGAGGGCTCGGCTTTCAAACCAAGAGAAAGAGAGAGAGAGAGAGAGAGAGAGAAAAAAAGCCGATAAATCGATCCCTCTTAGTCGTGAAAGTATATAGAGCTTGTCGTTGTCGGCCGTTATCGGCGTCGCGACGCCGAAAACTAACGCCACCGCCAGGTAATTGAGGGCATTAATATTAAAGATCCCGGGCAGCGATAACCGGCGGCGGCGTCGGCAGCAGCAGCAGCAGGTTGTTGCGCCCGGAATATATAGAAGCGCATATAGAAGCGCCAAGGTGTGTTTCTGACTAGGTAAGTCGACAAACGAGTTGCAGCATCGGCGCGCCTCATTTGCATCTTTCTCTTAATTGAAGGATTTGCCGCGATCGCAGCGAGCTTTGTGTGCTTAACGCCCCGAGGTGTGTATTAGTTTTGTGCTATATATCGACGACGCGTCGCGTGGGACGCGCTGTGCAGCTTTCGTTTCGGCGGCAAATGTTATTAAAATTTCGTGCGGCCCGCTGGCGGTGTATATACACCGTTGCGCAACGGATCGCTGCAGTTTCAAATATATAGTATTGCGGGGATTATGGTAATAGCCGCCGAGAGACGCAATTATCTTTTGTCAAAATATAATGGACTTTGGAAGACAAAGAAACGATTGCGGAGAGCTGCTTTTGAAAAATGTTATTGTTATACGGGAAGACAATCAAAATGCATGGGATTCTTTTTTAGAAATTCTATAAAGGCTATAACCGAAATTGAGAAATTCTATGGGACGGTGACACATTTTCATAAAAATCTCGTATGAATCGAGCCGCTCGAAAATTATTTAATGATACTTTCTAGCCGTTATTAAAAAAAAGGTTTTCACACAAAAGCGACAATTTGAAAGCTAAAGACTTAAAAGCCAACAGCTTGGGAATAATCCGACAATGAAGCGTCATCATTGTATTGCGCAGGATCTTGAGCAATACTTTGGCGTTCTCATAAAAATTTAGATGCCATCGCAATAATTTGTTTAACACTTTCCGAGCCCTCGCCGGCCGATGAAACTCCACTCATTTGGCCCAGCCACGCGAACAATGCCCTTATAATTTTCCATTAAACCCCAATCGAAATAACTAAAACTGGCCGTCGTTTCATTAAAGCGTCTCGAATAAATTCCTAAAATCCCCGGCGCCATTCCAGCAATTTTCTTCGCACTTAAAATTGAAGGCAGCCCGGCGAGCTTGCCATCTCTCTAATCGACATAACTCGAAATCGATTAAAACGCACGCCAGACTAGAAACGGAAGAGAGAAAGAGAGAGAGAGAAAATTCCGACCGGTTCCGGTTAATCGCCGTACGATTATATATAGATCTGGCCGGTGCGCTGAAAGAGACATCTAGCGGTTGGACCTGGCTGATAAATGATAACGAGTGGCGGTCGCCGATTGAGGCAATTTTTCGCTCCAATGAATATATTTCCGCACTGCGCGCCACCCTTTCTTTCCTTTCCTCCTCAATCGCTCCTTTCTCCGGGGCTTCTAACGAGTTCTTAACGAGCCGAGGCCGTTGCAATTAAGTCCGATTCTCGCCGAGCTGGAATCATCCTCCTGGAATTTTCGGTTATATGAAGAAAGTTTCCCTCGCGTGATGACCATTGCCGATTGACTCTGATGCCTTCCAATAGAGCCTTCACCAAAATGCCATTTAGGCTTGGAAGGCTGTAAATATTTATTGTTCAGTTACAGTTATAGTCATTAAGGGGTAGTAGTTCGATCGAACGCTTTACTCCTGCCCAGTATCTTCCATTTTGAAGTTCAATAAGCTCATCCATCAGAAATTCACATCGCCTTTCCCTCAGTAGCCATAACAAAGAACTTTTCACGGATAACATCATAAAACAATGACAATGTGGACAGAGAATTTTTTGGTTAGAACGTCGAAATTTACGACAGCCATTACTTTGCTTTTCAGCTGCACTTCCACACGCACACGAGCCCTCCCGGACTACCTCGGGACGCAGGAGGCAGAAAATAAATCAAAGCAAAAAGCGACGTGATAGTTCATAACTTGTGCACAATAGCTGATAAGAGACATCGGTGTGCTTCTGGGTGCCAGTAGTGCAGATTTCAATTAACAGCTAGCCAGCGAAATTTGGTCACGGAATTGCAGTTCTATCTTGTCTTTCGCTTCCTGTGCAGCAAGAGTTAGGAGAGCCGCTCTGGGGCTGGTAGAAGGAGGAGGAGACTTGGATTTACTACAGTCCTGGACGAGGACGACTACGACGCCACGCTTCACCGAATTGGGTCGACAACGACGTTTTCATCGAGTTCCATCCCCCAAAATCATAGTCCGAATAGTGTGTCCCCGGTGCATGTAAATCTTTGCTCAATTGACGGGCCGCTAGGCTAAAAATAAATTTCAATCTGCAACCGATTGGATTTTATTACGAGCGGAAATAACAAATACACCTCGCTGACCTGTTCCGCGATAGGATGCCTGTATTTTTAGCCGGCATTGGAAGAACCCAGTTTCCCGACTGCTCGCAACCAGCGAGTCATTTTTCAAAGGACTCTGAGATTATAACGTTCGTCGTGTATTCAGAATCCAGCACCAATTTCGGTAATGAAATGCTGGATCTTGAGCGATCTATATAATTGCGGTTTAATTTCGTCGAACGTTCACAGCCAAAGTAATAATGATACCCTCGCATTTCCTGCAACACTGTTACGAATGTAACACGTAACTTCATTCAAACGCCGATCCTTGAACAAAAAAGCGGCCTCAAAATACGGCCCTCTTCCATTGAAAATGGCCATTATTCCCCCGTAAAACTTTTTTGCTCTTACCTCGTAAACGGAACGTGCATTATTTAAAGTACCGTTAATCTAATAACCTCTAACGTGCCGGCGGGGCCCGCCTATCGTCCCGATCTACAGTCGCGCAATTAATTAGCGGTCGCGCGCGCAGCTAAACGCGCGAGGCGCATTTAAACACGGCCGAAGACAATGTCGGCGCACTTTACGACTCGATTCGCCGCGATAATAAAAGTACTCCTCCTCGCCTGTATTCGCTTATACGTGAGGCCGAGATAAAATCGTGAGAGAGAGAGAGAGGAGAGCCTCCGTTCCGCGCGGGAAGTTACAATGTGCCCGTGACATCACATCCGGAATCAATTAAGGCGCCGCGCGCGTTGCAGCGCCCGGTATAAGTAGGAAGCTAGTAGGTCTCTGGGTTGGTAGGAAGCGGCGTTTAATGTTGACTCGATGCGTTACGTAAAATCAGAGATAGCGAGAGAGGCGCGCGTATTATGCAGGAGGATCCTCGCTTCCTGCAAGTTTTTTCTTTCTTTTTTTTTTAGAGGGAAGCGCTCAGCCTTTGTGCGGCCTTGTCTGCCGGTGAGTTATGAGTTCTGACGGCGACTCCGTGCCCGTATAATGGACGGCTGCTAATTGGATCTAATTGTACGGCTGTCTGCTTTGTTTGCTGTTTTCGGACACTTCTCTCGATTGCTCGCGTAATTTTTAAGCTTTACGTAATAAAGACTCACCGAAAAGGACTACTGAGCGACGGTGTTACAGTTTACTTTTTCAGCACTCACCTGAAACGTAAAAAACAAGCTTTGATTAGCGGAAAACGTTGAGATTAATAAAGTAACTGCCGAAAACCCACGCTAGCCCGATCTCGCTTCGCTCGCGGCCAGCTGACGCGCGCGCGCCCGGGAAATTTTTCCGAAAACTCCATCAAAAGCTGCAATTCGGTCGGCAGACCTTTAAAGTGCGCATCCGCAGCGTGCAATATCGCATCCCCCCTCTCGCGGCTGCCTGTGTGCGCATCACGCACGCCGTGTCCGTACGCTCGCGTAGCAAGATATCCCATCATCGTTGCGGGCTCTCTCTCTCTCTCTCTCTCGTGCACCGCCGGCTTTTCGCGCGCTCGCGCCGGAAATTACGAAATGGCGCTACTTTCCTGCCTTCCGTCGGGGCCGCATCGACACCGCGCCGTCTCTATTTCCGGGAATTAGGCGATCCCTACCCGATAAGGCCTCCCTGCACTCCCCCCCCCCCCCGCATTCCGACGACCGAAAGCTCGGGAAGGGGAAATTGCGCGAGGTAAAGCGCGTTAAATCCGACCGCCGCCGCGAGCTTTTCCTCGGCTCTCTTCATTGTTTCGCGAGGAGCGTTTAATGCCCCCCCCCGCGCGCACCTCGTTTAGCTCGCTGCCGAGAAAATTGCGGGGGAGGGAGGAAAGCCCCCCGCGCAACGGAGCTGGTTGTATTATATACCCCGTTTCAGCGATTTAAGAAGATCGTAATGAGCCGGGTCGGCTCGGTGTGTTATGTTTTGTGCGGATACCTCGGATAGTGCCGGTCGATAATTTAATCGTTTGTCCGCGGTTTCGGAGTTTTTTTTTAATTGTCAAGTTCGCTTGCTCTCGGATGCGCGAGGTTAATTAGGGATTCTTTTAAGCTGCAGGAGGTACTAAGTACTCTATTGTGTAGGATATATTTACTGGCCTTGTGGGAATAGTTACTTCGCTCTGTGTAAACTATAATTAGTTTGTTTATTCGCGAATTAATTGCTGGTTTTTATTTAGAAATATAAAAATGTGGAAGTAATTAGGCATTACCATGTTTTTATTAAAGTTTTTTTCGTTGATAATTGAGTCTACTTTGAACTTGCAATTTCTTGCGTCCTGTTCGGTTGTACAGCCGTTCCCGGAAAAAATCGAAAATCGAAAATAATTAAAGCGCCGTAAATAAGTAAAAACTCTATTTGCTCCTTTCCGCGGAACACTACTTACAGATACATTTACCAATTACTCAGAATGAATTTACGGACGATTCAGGTCGATTTGTAAATTTATCTAACATCGTAAATACCGCATCGCGCAAAGAAAATAGAATGAAAAAAAAAAAATCAAAATAACGCTTAGAAATATGTCGAGCGAACTAACGAACAAAAAGAACAAACAATAAGCAGATAAAGCCAATTAAGCGGGTTTTAAGACGTCCGAGAGCCAAGCCGCACCGTCGCCCCCCCGGCGGCCGCGCTCATCGATAGTCAAACGCGAAACTAATTAAAGGCGGTCGGTCGCTCGCTCGCGTCCGCCTCCCCGAATAGCTTACGTGTTCATTTTGGTTTTAATTGGAGCTCGGCGCGCGCTCGGAATTGCGAGCCGCGCTCGCGGCGCAGCCAGAAATCAGCGGCTATTATGCCTTCTGTCACTTTTTAGTCGGCGGTCGCGCCGCCGCGAAATTGCTTAGTTAACAGTGCATTCAACTTCCAAGGATGTTAAATATTCAAGTTAGTTTAGGCAGCCCCGGGAAAATCAAGCTAACAAGACGAATAATGGTATCTGCCGAGGAGAGAGAGAGAGAGAGAGCGACGATCTCCGCTTACATCTCATTTCATAGTTACGAGTTATGAGCCAAGTAGCTCTTAGTTTCGAACTGCTTCTAAAGTACTACATTGTCCCTAATCAAAGACAATCAATGATTTAGTTCTCCCCGGCTTTTATCTCCGCTGCTCGACGCGAATAATCCCTCGGATACGAAAGCTTTTTTTGCTGGAAATATAATTATCTCCTCGGTCTTTATTAGTTAATCCAGTAAAACAAATTTATATATCATTCAAGTTAATCTTTAACGAGCTGACAAAAGGCTCTTTTCCACCGTAAAATCAGGCGAAAAACGCCCTCCAAAATTGACTCCAACCAATTCAGCGGCCCCTAAAAAAGAAAGTGCCCATCCCCCGCGGCTGAAAAAAGAAGCCGGAAGATATAGCGCGAGATAATTCCGGCGCTCGCGTCTCGCGCTCACCGCCGAGTGAATGGATGGACTCCGGCAGTATTTCTTAATGACCGGCCGGCGCGCAGTGGGAGTAGGAAGTCCCGGCGGGTCGGCGCGGGGGTGGCGGAAAGGCCTCGCTCGGTCGATACGTCGACGTACTAATGACCCTTTACGCGTACGCACGAGCCGCGCGCGCGCGCGAGCCTTCTTTTTTTTTTTCGCGGCAATTAGAAATTGAACGAAGCCGAGCGCATTCTCGAGGAGCTGCGGCATATGGGCTTTTTCGCCCGCGAAATGCGTCGACAGGTGAATGAGCTGCTTGCCGGGGCGGCTTCTGAGGAGGCGGTCGTAATAACGCTGGCGCGAGCATGAAACTTGGTGCGCGAGTCAAGTTCAAAAATGGGAATTTTGCTCCTTTTAACCTTTTTGGGAGAATCTTAAAACTGCCCTGCAAGAGGTTTTTGGCAAATGAAATTTTTAATATCGTAATTGAAGCAAATTTTTACGCCCTACAGTTAGCTTGTACTCCAAATGAGTAAAAAATGGTGTTTCATTCCCTAATGTATCTAATTAATCCTAATCCTTCGTAATAAATGAACACGTCGAAAAATAATAAATACAACCACTTTAGATTAGAAATTCGACTCTTAGCGCAAAGTCATTAATTAAATTAAAGCATCGCATTTATTTTACCGCGCTTTGTCATAACAAAACCCACGTGCTTTCTCTCTCTCTTTCATCCCCTCGTCCTCGACTCATTCTACGCTCGGGGTTTTGCGTCTCTCTTTTTTTCCGTCTCTTTCTGTTTCCGCGCCCTCGTTTACTCTTCCCTCGACTCGCCTGCCGACCCTCTCGCCCCCCCCCTCACTCTTACTCTCTTTTCATTCTACTCGAGATTTCCCCTCCGTCCTCTCCACTCTCTCCCCTCCTCGGTCTACCGGCGCTCGACGTTTTCCGCCTTCATTTCTTCGTCGTTAGATTCTTCTTTGCGTCTCTCTTCCCGGGCTTTAAATTTTACTTTATTAATAATCTTCGCTTTAACCTGCAGCTTGAAGTTTCGAAAATTCGAAGCTGCCGGCGACTCGTAGTTTTCCACTGGATCCTCGAGAGGTAAAGAGTCGCGCGTTTTCGAGGTCGTTGAACTCTGTACGCGAACGCCGGTTCGCGTAGTTTGTAATGATTTTTTTTTCTCCGTCGATGTCTCGTAATTGGAGAATATTAAAAAAGCGCGACGATAGTTTATAATTACAAGTGCCGTCGATTCGAGTGCGCGATAATTTTCAATGAATTTCTTTTTCACGGCGCATGAATGAACTCGAGAGGATTTTAAAGTTGGCACGATACGTCGGCTCGATAGTCTATTTAAGAGGGTATACACAGAATGCAGCCGAGTCGTCGACTGCTCAAATTTTTTTTCTGACATCCGCGAACGATTTTCTCTCCTCTTACCTCGCGTTTATATGACGTAAATACTAGTTTATTTTGCATGAAATTGAAGGAAAGCTATATCGTTAAGCTTTTAAAAGCTCTCTTAATTCACGCAACCCTCCGGAGCGATGCCACCGTACTTAAATTATCCATCACACGTCGGTTATACAGCCCTGCTTTTTTACCCCGAGTAATCCCTATGAATAAGTAAGCAGACAACAGCGGCGTAAATTACAGCCCCCGCGGAGGAAAACTACTGGAACGCAGAGGCGCCGTTTCTTATTAGTCCGTCTGCTTTAAAAGCCATTTGCGTATACGCGGGTTTTACGCCCTCGTTTCGAGGGTTCACCGCAGAAAGATGGCGCGGAGGGACGGCGACGAATGAGTCATGAACGGGGACGAACTTGAAAAATGATTGCTCGGAGGAGAGAGAGACAAGGGCGGCGGCGGTAGTCAAATGACGCTGTTCGCCGCAAAAAAACGCCGAAATTTCGGCCGCGTAAAGGAGGGGGGAAGCGTCAGCCCCGGCCAAAATATGCAGAATCTTATCGGGCTATTTTTCATCCGGGAGAGGATTCTTTATTACTTTCCGAGCAAACAATTTTTTCCGTGTCTCCCTGAGAATGCGATTCTTTTGGGTATAAGATCTCCCGAGCGCTCGCCTCCCTGGCCTTTTATTTGAGCAAGAGAAATCTGCTTTGATGTATTAAAGTAATATTCGAATCATTCAAATATTCGAAAAATAATTCCAGCGATACCGTTTGCTTCGTATACTTTTTTAAACAGATGATATCGCACTTGATCTCAATGATCGATATATATCTTTGTATAAAAAATGCTCGTTCAAATTTTAACCTTGTCACTTTTCACACAACGCAGCGAGCCAACTTGAACGTTGAGCCATCTTAATCCTCCTCCCAACGCTTCTATAATTCAGCGTCCCTTCCATTGTCCAACATTGTTACAGTCATATTAATAGAATATCCCTGCTCGCTCTCTCAACAAACTCTCCGTCCGAACTCATCCGCAAACCCGGCAGCCCAGCAGCAGCGGCGGCGGCGGCGGCTGCGACATCGACGCAGCAGCAGCCGTTTGAGAAGCCGGAAGGATGCTAAATCATGTAAACCGAGTGTTAAATCGTAAAGTCCGACGTTCGAGAGAGGAAGGAGCCGAAACTCAAGCCCCGGCGAGTCACGAATTTGCAGCGCCGCTCCGGGAAGCGACGTAAATCCAGGGCCTCCGCGCGCGCGCGCGAGGAGGAGGTATTGGCTCGTACATCAAATCGCCTGAGCAGAACCGGTGCCGTTTAATTTCTTATGAGCGATTTGTTGCGGACGCCGAGACGGCCAGGTAAGGCCCGACACGTGCCGCGCCGAGCTTCCGAGCGAACTTTTTGGGATTTATCAGGGGGATTAGTTGGAAAGTTTAGGGGGAGGGAGGGGGTGTACAAAGTTTAGGGATTAAAAAGTGGAGATGGAAGTTTTTTTTGGGATGGACGCTAATGGAGAAACTGCCGGGTTTCTTCGGTGAAATATAGAAATGCACCGAGAACTTGAATTTTAGTATTTTCAAACTCTTGCGGGGTGAAGATTTATTTTGAAATTTATTTTTGATTTGTTTTAGACCGACTTAACGTTTGCTTTGACCCGAAAAAACAATTCGCGAAAGATATGACGAGATTGAAAATATTCTAAAGTCAATAGAGATATTTCGCGGAGACTCGATATACGGCAGCGAGCTAATTTGTCGAAGGATCTCGGACGTTCAGCCCGGAAAAAACGCCGCAGGGGGACACTGATAGAAAACCGTCGAGCTTTTTGATTCCCATTTGTTGATTCACAGCCCGATCGAGAGCAAATTCGTAAGTAATGCGACTATGCAGCGGCCCGATCGGTGGCATACAATGGCATATCGAACCGTGAATTTTAATTTATTTTAGATCTAATGCAAATTGTATAGAGATTTAATTTAAATTATTATAGAGATTAATGCTACTTGTTGCTTACTGTATTGTATAAAATATAATAATTTAATTCAATCAAAATTTTAGGGAAAAAATGTAAAAGAGTGGTTAGGTATTACTATGGTAAACGTATTATGGTAATTTATCCCTGGTAGAGATAAAAGTATCAAAATTGGCCAGGAAAGTAAAAAATAGGTATTTTTAATTCCTAGTTACCGAACTTTGATGTAACGATTTTTCGGATCATTCTCGTACTATTTTAATAGATTTAACATAACCAAGAAATATTCGAATC
>JAWWEO010000001.1:26468186-26604828 GCA_035582975.1 Ormyrus labotus | reverse complement strand
TTAACTAGGAAGTAAAAATACCTATTTTATACGTAAAATTTTTGAAAATACCTTATAAATAGATATTTAATGTTTTCCATCTCCACCAGGGATTAGATAATTTATTTCGTTCCTGGTACGCGAAGACCAAAGAGGAATGGTTTTTGAATTAAATTAATTTTGTTACATTGCAAAATGACTTATATGCGGAGTTCGCTGCATTATTAATTGGCAATTATGCCTAATTGACTATAACAATTCACTGTAACAGTTTAAGCCATCGTGCTTTCATCCCTTTGAAAATGAACATTTTTAAATTTAATTTGCATTCGTATATAATTTGATATTATTTTCAAGTAAATATAGAGATTTATTCGATATTTTTTTATGTTTATTCGTACAATCACAATACGTATATTATCATTGTATACTTTTTAAATCTACCATATAGCTTCAAAGGTCGTAAGGAAAAAAAAATTAACGACTTCCTGTCAATAAAACCAACACAATCTCATCATTCAAGCCCATTTCCCCGTGCAATCACTTTTCACCCTATTTACCAAATTTTTTCCATTGCAAAACCTCCATTGAGCATCGAATCACTCTTCGAAAAAAGCCAGCTCTCGGCACCTCGGAAAAAGAAGGATCGCTCCACTCATTCACGGCAAAAATCAGCTCCGAAATCAGCGCTCGAGGCAGCAGCAAAAAAAAGGCCGCTCCGGCCCGAAATAAAAAAAAACAACCAAGCATCAGCAGCGGCCAGCAGCGCTCGCTCGAGTCGAGATCGCTCGCAAGGGACACTCGATCGATCGGCTGGCCAAAGCCCCGATAAATTGTTTCGCCATCGCGCCGTCCATCTTGCCCCGCTCCCGTGACAAATTCGCGGTGCGCGCGGAGAGCCGAGAGAGAGAGAGAGGAAACGCGCCTCTCTGTATATATAAATCATAGAGGGAAAGCGAGAGAGGCATGCACGCATGAGCGCACGGAAGCTTATCGCGACGGCCGCATCGGCCGATGCAAATCCGGCCGCCCTCGCGGCTGCCACGCTGCATTTTAATATCCGAGTGCGCTCGCGTGCGCGCAACGAGAGAGCGCGGGTCTGCTTTTTTTTCGGAAGGGGGGCGAGTTCTTTAGGGGGCTCTCCTCGAGCGAGCGGCTTGCGGAGCGCGTTTTTTGCGCAATTTCTCTCTGATTATTGTTTCGGGCCGCTTTTTAATTAAACGCGTTCAACTCTTTCGACGTTGAGATGAACGCTTTTTGAGCAAAAAATATTATACTTTTTAATGGGGCGCAGAGGGGATTTATTGTGCGAATGCGCGTTCGAAAAGATATATTCGTTATTTAGGTGGACGAGAAGAAGCATCCTTTTTTTTCGAAAAGGAAAAACAAACAAACGATCTCAAAATAAGACTAACGAGCACCGCCTTGTTTGATTAACTAATAACCCCGCATCTCTTTCAAAATAAATATCCATCGTCTCTCGAAAAATAATGAGATAGACCTAAACATACATCGATTATGAGTGCTTCCGATCGCGGGGCTTGAGTGCCTCATTAACGCCGCGTATTTCTTTCAGCCGGGGAAAAAGCAGCCTGCGATCTGAAAAATAACGCGGCGCGCATATTTTTCGGGGACAAACAAAATTTCAATTCCCCATTAACCTCGTTAGCATAATAAGTGTGTACGCCCGGCCTCCTCCTCCCTTATCGCGGCTCCGCTCTGCGCTCGAGCTGTTTACTCGCGCGTGCGCGGAAAAAAATCGCACCCTATTAATCCCGACGCGAGGAGCGATTTTTTTTTACTCTCTCTCTCTCTCTCTCTTTCTGAACGATCCTTTTCGTACGCGTTTCGTCGCAGAGGCGTCGAGTTAACGCTTCGTCGTCGTCGTCGTCGTCGTCGACGTTCGTTCGCGCGAGAGAAGGAGTCGACAGAGGGGAACGTTTTTTTTTTTTTTACGCGCCGCTTTTAATCGCGCTCTTTTCACCCCGAATTACGAGCATCGAACGCCGCGCAGGCCTGACTCGGTGCCTGCGTAAATTTCTCTTTTTTAGAGCGTTCTCGTCTACGCGCGTTTTACGTATTAATCTTGTTGGCAAAGGGACGCTTTCTAAAGCTCACACTTTTTACGATCATTAAAGGTGAAGCCTCCAAATTTATTCGTTAATACACGTTACTCGAATAATCTCGAAAAACTCGACTGTATCACCAGCAGCTGCTCTCCTCAAACCAAAACCTCGCGTCAAAAATTGAAGCCTGTACCTTCCGCCTTTCCACCCACGACTCCATCCTTCTCCGCCCGACGTTTCCTCGTCGTTAATCCGCGAGTTTCACCGTCGCACCTCCGACATCCCTCAGCTAAGCTAAGCCAGGCCCGTCCATTAGAGATTCGACGAAAGATGGATCGACGCTACGATTTTGCCGCCCGGGAAAACTCGATCCCCCAGCTCCATTTTCCGGCGCGCGAGCCGTGTTCCTTTACGCGGAAGGTAAAGCGCTTTTTCTGCCGGCTGGGTTCATGAGGAGGAACAATTATCGCGAGCGATGCCCTTTTTTCGTCGACGATATGTTTATGGCTGTTTTGATGAGATTTTCAGCTACGATCGCTGAAGGGTTTTATTAAATTAAATTACCGCGTGACGCAGAGAAGTAAGATCGATGAGGGCTTTCATGCAAAGCTTCCATTTTTGCAGAAATCCGTACAATCGCGCCGTAAGCAACGAAAATACAAAGCAATCGACCAAAATTCGACTATATCGCTTTAGGACTACGCGCGACTATAAGCACCGGCTCTAATTCATAACCCATGTTTTGATTTGCATCGGTCTCCCTCGGGGAGCGATTTAGCTAAGCCAAAATGAATTTTCTCCTCCAACCCGAAACATCAATTTGCCCGGCGCACATAATACGCTCGCCAATATAACGCTCGGCATTAAAAAAAGCTCGCGCAAATCGCGTATACATCGGCTCCCTCGGCGCTTCCTTCCAGCCAATCGAGCAGCAGCCCCGGCGCCCGGAGAAAAAAAAAAACAGACAGCAATTAAGCTTGCGCGCGAGCCCGGGAGATCCGCGCGCACGCACCCTAACCCTCCGCAAAAGACCCACAAGTGCGCGTAAGCGAGCCGCGACGATAAACGGAGTTAAGAGGATGTTCCGAGTGCGAGTCTTTAAAGCTCTCTCTGGCTGGTGGTGGCGTTGTTTTTTTTACTTCTTCTCAGTCCCTTTTTTCACCGGTTGACGAAGCCCAAAGGCACGCCGATGCACTTTAGCGAACTTTCCCGGGGAGGGAGGAATTATCATGTTCGCCGCGCGGCGGAGGAGTCTCTTTATTCGCTTCGGGAGGTAGTTTGATCTTTTATGCTAATCGGGAGGTACGATCTTGAAAGCGGAGGAAGGTACTCCGGGAACGGCGGGATGAAATTTTAGAGGAGTCGAGTGCAAGGCAGTTTGGCTTGTAGATTAAATGAGGAAAAATTTGGGGAGAAGCTCGCTGCGAAGGAGGCGGTAAAGACTGAATTTATAATCATTTGGGGAAATGTTCTTTTTTTTTTTTGTTTTTCTAAATAACAAACGTATTTTAATTATTGCTTTAAAACTAATTTTGGCTTGAATATAAGCGGAGGCGGGAAAAAGATTTAATTGCAAAGCGTTCAAGAAACATCTGTTTAAATCCAAAGTTTCGCCAAGTTTGCTAACTGCACACCGTCTGTGAATAACGTGGAATAATGGCTCACGTGATCACTGGAGCTCGGATTTCATGGCTTCGTAGTCACGTGATAATTCATTTCGCTATCACATGAGAACATTCAATATTGATTAAATTTAATCTTTTCCTTTCTCGATTACACTCCCAAGCCTTTTCGTATTTATAGGCAAGATAGTAATCGAATAAAAAAATCTTTATTTAAATCAACGCTGAAACATTAACGTCCAAATTTTCGGTCGGATCCACCGCGAACAGTCCTACTCTATGATTTGGTCGAGCGCTGCATAGTTAAAGGGCGCAGGTATCGATTCCCCCGTCGGTGTAATAGCTTCTAAAAAATTAAGCGAATCGAAAAGTTCTCTCGAGCTCCGAACCGCTGCTCCATCAAACTTTTAGCGCGACTCTTGTGTCTCGGCGTCATCCCCTTTAACCTCGAAAAAAATTCAGCGATTCCCGGTTTAAAATCGGCCTCTAACCGGAATCACTGTTTACATTTCGATCCCGACCGGCAGTTTTACGGTCGATAAACAATGAGCGACGGCTTATTTTTCGGCTTATCTCCGCGCGTCGCATCGTCGGACTGCGGGATAATCTTGCGCAACAAAGGCGCGCGCGTTCTTTTGCGCGCGGAATACCTGCAAAAAAAAGAGTTCATTTGCACGGCTATTAAGATAATGAAGAACGTTGCGAAATCCCGGATTGTTTACCGATAAGCGCTGTTTTTGCGGCTTTAAACGTACGGGAGTAGAGGCGGATTGAAGAGCGTGGAAAAAATAAGCTCGTAATGTAGATATTTTTTAAATCCCGGTCTGATATAACGTAATGAATTTTATCTGCGCGATAATACACTCTTTATCGTTTTATACAAAGTATAAATGCAAAAGTTTTTTAAATCCACGAAAAACACGGCACTTTTACGGTGCGAGTTGAAATTTTTTCAAGAGACGATTTTACAAAAAAAAAGCCTCTGGTGAATATTATAGATATAAATTTAAAAATAATAATAAATTTAAAATACTAATAAATTTAACCTGTTCTGCGTTCAAAAAAGTAGGAAATAAACAAAATCGGGATTAAAAACATAGATTTACAATGCGCGCGGAGAGGGAGAGAGCTCGAAAAAAACTCGTAAGCCACCAGAGCTACCTCCGCATTTCCATCCCAAAGCGATAGTCGGGGAACAATAGTCGGGCAAGTTTTCAGCGCCGAAAGAAGTGATCTTTCACTCTTCCAGATTTAGATAGCAGCTCAGCACGCGAGTCGCGACTCCCTTCAGGCCTTCCCACAGCGTCGACAAAGGGGCCCGGGGCACAATGAATCGAGCTTATATTTACGCTTGTTTACTCGAGCGTAACCGAGCCGCCGGCCGAGAGAGCTCACCTCTCTCTCGGGCAATAAAAGAGCCGCGCGTCCTGCTCGTCGCGCGCGCGGGGACGAGAGACACAATGGGGGCCCGGGCATTTTTCGGCCGCGCGGTCGTATATAAAAAAAAAGAGCCAGGTGGACAGGTGGACACGCCGTAACAGGTGCGCGGAGAGAGCCCTTTGTACGTGCACGCTGGCCCTTGCGATTAGCCGCGATGACCTACTTGCCCGAGTACCGGTTGGCTGACTGCCGCAGCGGGAAGCGGATACGCGCGAGGTGCGCCTCCGTTTCGGGGGGAGGACTGCTCCGCTTCCTTCTGCCGCGAACGGACAAACAAACTTCTTCCCCGTTCTTTTTTTGGCCCGAGCGAAGAGAGCATTTTTATTTTAACACCCAGTCCGATACATCGGAGGAGAGAGGTTGCTACTGGGAATTCCACATTTACACGGAGCGTACATCACACTTAAAATCTTTATCGCTGTTTACACAGATGTAAACACTCCCATTTACTAATTATCCCCCCCGAAGCTCTTACCGCGGCGATGAGTAACGACCTCCATAAACATCTCGCGAAACATTACCTACTCCCCCCCCCGCCCAAGTGAATCGATCCTCCGCCGAAAAGTCGAGGGTGCATCTAATCACCTCGGCTTCGAGTGATGCAGGACGTAATTTTTCGGGGGGGAGGAGGAGGCCACTCAGTTTGATGAGTCGACGGCGACGATGGAGAAAAGCCCCGGAAAATTATCAGCCGACTCCCCCGCCAGATGCTCCAATTGAGCCCGGGATATGTAATTAATTAGGACAATCAGTCAGTCGGCGGCCGAGAGCCGAGATTTCCCTTCCGGAGATCTCCCCGGCGATTTGCTTGAGGAAAGCTGCCGCCGACGCTGCTATACCATCTTATCTGACGGAGGAGCTTGATTCTTGTTGCGAGGGGGTTTGTGTTTTCCGTTACTTCTGTTTGCTCGGGGAGAGTTTAGTTTCTAATCTGTACTTTTCGAATTAACCGACTGGATGGATGAGTTTCTCTTCGGTATTTTCTCTCTTGAATTTTGTAATTAATTTTGTTGATAATTTAGAAAATATGTTATGGGTTGATTTTCGTGATTTGTGGTGTCTGCAATGCACTTTAGTTGAATATTTAATTGATAAATTCAGCCTAAACATTAATAAAATCCCCCTGCGAACATATTCATTATAAACTAATATTTGTATTTTATTGATGTAAATGGAATAATAGTACCGAGTTATAAAACAAAAATTTTTTCTTTTCTACTGAATGTACAAGTGGCTAGTTTTACGAGCTACAGCTTTGAATCATTATAAAGTTATTATTTTATAACAAGCTAACTTTATTATCGACTTTAACGTTTAGAAGCGCCGATTGAAATATCCCGAATGAAAAGCCTATATCGCAATACCTCCAATAATAAAAGCATCATTCACCGTGACAGTACAATAAGCCATAAAGCACTTGATGAAAATTCAGGCTCTAGGCCTCGAATAAAATAGTTGCAAGTATATATACGCATTGCGTAAGTAGAACGCAAATCCCGCTCTCTTAATTAGCATTCCAAATCCTAAATCACCTCTTTTTCCCCGCTCCCGAAAAAAAAAAAAAAAAAATTGCCCCTTCATAATATTCGCGGCGGGCAGTCAATCACCGACTCGGCCGTTCTCCTCGAGGAATTTTACGGACCCGGAATCGATGTATCGCCCGATGGAAGCCCCCCCGATGGCTTTACTGGTCTGTCGGGCTCTCCGCGACAGGTGTACGTCGTCCTTTTGTTCCGACCGAACGAGTTTATAGTTGGGCCATTGTGAGAGGCGCTGCCGGGGCTTCGAAATTAGAGGTTTTCAGCGGCCGTTACCGGCTATTCCAGTCGTCTTTATTATTCGCTGAATCGACGGACTTTATTGGCTAATGAATTGCGATGATTAGCGACGGCGGCGGCTATTCGCCGCTTCCAGCGGGTATTTCGTGCTTTTCCACGGTGGTTTATCGCAAAAGTTTCGCTTTTCGAGCTTCTGTTTAAGTTCGGGATGAAAGAAGTGTCCTCTAATTTTTCGATTTTCAACTCGAGACAGAAATACGAGGAGTTTTTATGAAACCCGTTAATGACATTTTTTACTATTTACTATACTTGAAAAGGATTTTTGAACTGTTAAATAGATGCAAAAATCAAAGAGTTCGTTTTTTAGTTTAAAATCTATGAATGACTCGAGTTGAAAGGAGGGTCGTAAAAAATTCTCAAGGTAAAATATCGTTATTTTTGGAGAAACTCATTTTTTTTATTAAAAAAAATTCCATCCTCGATATCACCATTTTTACAATCTTTTAAAAAGAAATTATTCTTAAATAAAGGCTATTGAAAATTAAATAATGTTATAAAACTGAAAGCAGGAATGTTAGTGTCTTTTTCCTAAAATAAAAGGAAACAAGATCGATAGGTCGTTGACTATCTCGAAGACGAGAATTTAACGCGACTGGGAAGGGAATAAGGAAAAAAGCAACGGCGTAACGGAAAACGAGGGGCCGCGAGAAAAAGGTTTAAAGGAGGGAAGGAAATAAACGTTGGCTTTCGGTCGAGCGGCGACGTCGGGAAAAACTGTGCAAAGAAGGACATTTTTTCGCATTAAATTGAACTTTTCATCCGGGGATTAGTGTAAGCTTTCGCGATAAGTACTAATGATAACTGGAGAAAACCGAAATTGAAGGATAAATTGAGGATCAGCGGTGATTGCGAAAACGCGGCGCCGTTTCTCCGATGCCGAACGAAAAAAAAAAGAAAAAATTCCTAAATTAATCCCTCGCAACTCTTTCCATAACCCCAAAACCCAAAACTCAACTACCCGAATGAACCCGCGAAGCCCAGCAGTTTAATTACGACGGAGCTTACCGAAACGACGGAAACTTCGCTCGAGAGCCCAACATTTGTATTTAAACTTATCCCGGAACTGCGGACGAGCTTCGAAGAAAGGGCCGAAGACGACGAGAAGAAAAGAGAAAAAAAAAATGAGAAAATAAAGGGCGGAAAAAAAATTGAGATGTATATTCAAGGCGAGCTTTGCCGGGCGACCCTTTACGACCGGCCGCCATTTCTCGACTTTCCGTTCCGCCCTCGCGGAACCTCATCCGATTAAGCGACTTTACGATCTACGGAGAGGAGAGAGAGAGGGAGAGAGAGCTGAGCCAACGCCGGGAAAAGGGAAGCCGGGTGTGCCTTAAGGTTGCGTTATGGCGATACACTCCGCGGAAAAAGTGAGCCGCGGAAAGCCCGGCAAAGTGTGATTAATGATCGCTCGGCGTACTTTTCATCTTATACGGAACGTGAAATGTACCTTGTTGTAGTCTCTTTTTACCGGGTTTTCGGAGGTAATAAGGTTCGGTTAATCGCGTTATCCTTCGGGGAAACGTAATATTTTTCAATTACGTTTCGGATTTATCAACTGGGAGCTTTACATGGCTAATTTGTTAGAATTTAAAATGTATTACATATACATTTACCATTTAGGAGAGCGCGAAACGAAGATGTATGTACATTAATTCTGTAAGTAAAAACCTCATGTTTTTTTTCTTTATATAAACGAACTTGCGAACCGGACTGTACAGTAAAACCCGCGATCTTAAATCTATATAATACAGGAGAAAGGTTTGGTCACCACGTGTCCAGAGAGGAAAAGTACGGCAAGAGTAAAAATCTCGGTTCTCCCTCTGAAGCGAGCCTTAACGAACGATCGTCTTTCATTCTTTTCACCCTTCCTTCCTTCCTTCCTTCCGCCCTGATACGCACTTTATTTTTCTCCCTCCCCCTCCCGTCCAGCTCGTAACTTTCGCGCCCCTTATTTCGAGTCGCTCGATCTCTTTTAATCTCCCTTTTTTTTTCGATTTCGCCCGACTTAATTATGACGTTTCGCCCAGAGTCCCCGTTTGATTGTAACTTCCGAAGTCGAAGGCGCCGGGCGGGGGGGAAGGGGTTTTAAAGCCCGAGCGCCGAGATTATTCGATTAAGATTGAAGGCGAGAGATTTAGCGGAATTAAATGCATTAAGCTCTCGCTCCGATCGATTTGTCGCGCGCGCGGCCCGGGGAGAGAGAGAGAGAGCTCCTCGAGTCTTCGAGCTTCGAGTAAATACCCCCCCTTTTTCCAAAGATAAATACTCGAGCCTCGCGAAGTTATTAAGCGCTCCGCGAGCTCTCGCTTCGAGAAGAGAATGTGAAGCTCTCTCGCGAGGCCGCGTCGAATTTCCGTCCGTCCGTGAAGAGCGGCGCTCTCGGCTGCGATCAGCGGCAAAAAGCAGGCCTCCCGATATTCGCGTTAAACTTCCTCCTCCCATCCCCCTCTTACGTCTGAGGGATTTTTCTACGTACACAGAGAACTGCGCGCTTTCCTCGGAACTACTAATGTAATTACGCGTTCCCCCTGGGCGGGCGCTCACTCGATGGGAAATTTTCGCGAGACTCTCTCGCCGCGTGGGCGGAGAGGGAGAGGGAACGAGGGAGGAGCGCGTAAAATCAAAGCGACGAACCGGAACGAGTCGCGCGCAGTTCCTTTCCGTGTCCCGTCTCTGTCTGCGCGAGCGTTTTATTTTCTATTTTCCTCGCTTATGAATGAGTTAATCCGACGTGTGTCTGTGTATTAGTTTCGATCGAGGAACGGGGGATATAAAGACGTTAGCTTTTTGCTCGGCGTTTCCTTTCTTTTTTTTTTTTTTTGCTGCGATGGAAGGATGAAACGGGAAAGGGATCGATAGTTTCAAATAGCTGCTGATTGAACAACGATATCTGGCTTTTCCTCTTCGCTTGTTTCAATTCGTTATTTCTTGCTTCTTTTTTAACAGGCGGCAAAAAGAAAGCCTCCCCTGATTTTTAGGTACGTCCCAATTTGAAAATAATAGAAATCAGAGAGTTAAGCCCCTTTGAGAAACTTCTCTTTCCCTTGATTTCTTACTTTACTGAGCACACACACACACACACACACACACACACACACACCGCTTCAAGTTATCGGGCTCCGGTAAAGGAATTTAATTGGAGAAGGTGTTCGCATTGCCGAGACGACTCGATGCATCGGCACGACATTTCCTTCTGCTTTCGAACCAAATGTACACGGCGCCGAAGCGACGGAATAGTTGTCGCCTTTAAAATTTACTTTTAACAGATACAATAAATATAAAGAAACGCATTCGAGAGCGAGTAAAAGCTCTTCGGAAAAGCGAAATTCATCAATAAGATTTTAATGGAATTTCTTAAAATTTTCAGCGCACCGCCGCATTTGTACGCCGACTAGTTCCTCGCAATTTTTTCCCCTCCCCGCAGCGGCATTTGCCCCTCCTTAATACTGCATCTCGGGGCTCGGTAAGTGCCAGGCATTCTCTCTATCTTCCACCGCCGACAGGTGCTTCGTTTCTCACGCCGGCAGCGAAAATCTACTCGCGGCTGTCGATGTATACAAGTCTCTCTCTCGGTCGTTTACAGAAAATATTTCGAGCGCGCGCGGAAGCGTCGTCGTCTGCCGATTTCAGAGATCCTCGCGCCTTTTTCCCCGGCCCCTTTTTCCGCTCTCCAGGTTTCGTCAGCCGCGCCTCGAGCACTTTTCGCAGACGCCGCCGCGGGATAAATTTTAATTTCGCGTTAAGAATGTATTTGTTCCGGATGCTTCTGCAGGCTCTCGCGTCGGAGGTTCTGCCTTTGACTTATTCAGTTGCATTCCATTAACGCTTTTATTGTACTACACTCGAGATCTTGTAGAGCGACAATATTTTCAAAGCGAGATAGTGGGGGGGAGGGGGGAGAATACCTTTCGCTGTAGCTTTATTTTTAGTAAACTAACGATTCAATTACCTGCGCGCGTTTATGTAACATTGATAAAGGCCAGCGTTAACTTTTAACACCCTAATCAGAAATTTTACGATCCAACATTCAACTTTAATTACCAGATATAAAACCGACGCTAGAGCAAAACACGCACTAATTACTTCCATAACCAAAAGGCATAAAACAGCTTTTTAGAAAAGCTACTCCAAAAAAGCCGACACCTCCCGTTATAACGCCCAATAAAGCCCGGCAAAGATCGGCAGTAAGAAAAAGAAAAAAAAAGAGGCGTCGGCGTCCGCGGCCGTAAATTACGAATTAAAATAACAAACACGCTAATTTGCATCGCGCGCCGCATCGGGGGATAATGACCGAAACTTTGTTACAAAGGCGGCGTAAATAACGTCCGCCGCAGAGGAACGAAAACCCCTTTGATATTAAATCGCCGCGCGGCGCGCGCCGGCGGAGCGAGTGGTGCGGCTATGGAAAAGGATAGGGAACTGAAAGTTCGAGAGCGGGAGATCGCACCTCGTAATCCTCGGGTAATGCCCGATAAGTCTCTCTACGGTCTCCTGGAAAATCTAAAGGAGGTTATGGTATCTCGCGCGCGAAATCTCGGCGTGGCGATAGTTTGTACGGGTGGCTCTCTCCCTCTCTCTCTCTCTCTCTCTCTCTCTCTCTGCGCCGGCATTCGACGGGATAAAGGTGAGCTTGGCCGATCGAGGAGAACCGTAATGAAAGTTTCCTTCATTGGCTTTTGCCGCGTTTAGATAGATAGGATCGATTGATTTTCGAAAGATATCGGCAAGTTTTAATTAATGGAATTCTTTCGCTCGGGAAATGGAATAGGAGAGCCTTTTTACTGGCGGCGTTTTTATCATCGAAAATTTTGTTCGACGCGTAAAGAATTTTTTCGACACTTATTAAGTTTATTCCTGCTGTTGTTGAACAAACGAATGGATGTTTCAAGAAAAAAAAAAATGTAAAAATATCGTGAAATATACTTGCGGAAAAGAAAATCCTTCTTGGAAATTTCAAAAGGATTAGCTCCCTTCGAAACGGACATTTTTCTCGAGCAAAAGAAACAATCTCGTAAAGAGATCAGTATTTTGTAAGAAAATTGGATTTGCCGCAAATAAACCATCAAAAAGTTGCTATATAAATTGAATTTCAAATTCAAACAAAAATAAAAATCCCACCATATACTAAATCCAAAACGGGGAAAGAGAGAAAAATTATCACTCGCCGAGATTACGCGGCGCCAAAGAAAAATACGATCTCCTAAAGCAAATATAAAACGAACTCTCGAAAGTAATACCGCGGCTCGGCTGCCACCACTTACCCGATCCCTCCATACGATTTCTCATTTTTAATTCTCGGGGCTCTAGAATCTCCTCAACGGCCTCTCGTACGCGTAAAACACACGCCGCGCGCGAGAGACGACGACGGGGATCCGTTATAGACCGGGATAACTTCCGTTTATCTCCGGTATTAAGAACGGGAGGAGAGAGAGAGGCGGTTATTTCGCGCGGCCGGATCATTCCTACAATATGCGAGAGAGAGAGAGCCTCGTTTGTCGGCCGCGCGCGGAATTTTTCGGCCGTCGCTTTTACGACGCGAGCTCGTTTGACTCGCTCGTCGTCGAAAGCTGATCTGCCCGTTTACAGTTGGCAATGTAATCTCCGCGTCGGTTGTTTGACGCCGCGCGCGCGGAGCTTCGTCGTTTTGATTTTGTCGAACGTTTGCCCCGGCGATTGTACACCGGTCGCTCTCTTCGCGCGTGTGTGTGTGTGTGCACTTCGGGCAAAGAGCTCGCGCGGAGAGTCGATTTTCTTTTCGACTTTTACAGAGTTCGTTCGTAATTCAACGACGCTGGAAACAAAGGAGAAATTTAATCAGACTGTAAATACGGGGGTTCATCGAGCGTCTCTCTGCTTTGATTCGCGAGAATTTTTCGAGTGCCTGCCTGCCCCTCGTTTCGATTTACTAAGCATTTTTTTTTATATCTAACTCGAGCGATTCGGCGAATTGTGCAAAAATTTTTCAAAGAAACAATTGTCGGAGAAGACGGAGATCGAACAAAAAAAAAAAAGGTGTAAGCCGGAAAGTGTTTAATTATAAAATACCAGAAAAAGAAATCGCCCTCTTTTCAAAAGCTATTTTCCCTTTTGATGAAAAGAGCGCTCGCAAATAACGATTAATCGAAACATCCTCGATAAATTGGCCGCGATTCGATCCACTTTATTATAATCCCCAACCGGCGCGCTCGGCGAGAGAGAGAGAGAGAGCCACTTGGAAAATAGCGACGCTCAATTCCGGGTGCCACATCCCCCGAAACAACAATGAAAAGACTGCTCTCGCATCGACATCATGAATCATCTTGCTCGGGCAAGCAGCCCGAAAAAGCCGCGCGGCTGTCGAAGCCGAAGTAGAGCGAATTATCCGCTCCGCGTAATCCGGGAGGGGGGGGTCCGCGCTGCGGCGGCGGCGGGGCCCGCATTAAAAGCATTGAAATCGCCGGGGCTATTATAATCCATTGAAAATTACGCGCTTTACGACGTGTCCCCCTGTACCGCGCCTGCGCGCGCGAGCGCGCGCTTAGCTGAGCTTTCCCTCCGTCTCCCTCCCTCTCCCTCCCTCTCTTTCCGATTAATTGAACGGCCGAATAATTTATTATGCGAGAATGCCGGGCGGCTCTCGCTTGTTTGCTCGAGCCATTGTTTACACGCACGCTAATGAATCAATGAGTTACAGCGGCGTTGCTGCCGCCGCTGCTGCGGCGGCGGCGGCGGCGGCGGCGCTCTTCGTTCGAATCCAATTAATTCGGGGGACGCTCTAATTGAAAGATGAGTCAGGCACTCGGCGGAAAAAGAGTATTCGGGAATTTGAATTTTGGCGCCGGACCGTCTTCGCCGCGAGCCGCGGCAATTAGCGCGACAATCGAGGCGAGCGCGCAATTTAGGCCGCAATCGGTTTGGAAGATGTGCGCGCGATGACGCTCGCTGGCCGGAAAAAGGAGATGCACGTCGTCGTTTCGGGGAGGAAAAGAGAGAACGAGGGGAGGAGTCGTGCTAATTGGCTTCTCATGGAAATTTCGTAATATTAGCCTTGGCGGGTCGTTTGCGGGGTCCCCCGGACTTTCAGCGGGATTATGGAAATTGCTCGCTGGCCGCTGCACTGATATTTTGAAAATGCGCTGATTTACGGGGCGCAGTTTCTTTCGGGGTAATGATATTGGAATTAGAAAGCTCGGCGATTATCGCCTAACGCGAAAGTAAATGACGGACATTCCGAGATTTTTGGCGGACTGTGGCGTACAGCGTCGTTTTCTCGTTTTACTGAATTTAATTTTGCTGGAGTTTTACTCGATTGAGGATCGGTGCTGTTTGGTATTAATGTACTTTTTTTTTTGTTATTTTAATTGAAATCGGGCGTTTAAAAATTTGGATGAAATTACTTTACGTTGAAAGTATACAATGTAATTTATTACTTTACGTTTTAAAAAGTGATTCATTTATTAAGGGGAATGATTTTTGGCGTTCCATTGTTTATTTAATAAATTTTAACTGCCATAAAAAACGCATTTAATTATAAAAATGCTTTCGCGGAAAAATTAAGTTATTAATTATTGATTAAAAACGCAATCAAAAAAATTAGCAAACCGTCAGAAAAATTCAAGCATTTCAACTGGTCCACTTTTAATGAACAGGACAAAAAAAAAGCTTGACTCACACACCAACGACAGCCCATGAAAATCCAAAAAAAGTCCAAAACGTTCAGTCGAACATTTTCAACAAACAATGGGCAACAGGACGCAGAAAAGAGGGGATACATGCAGGGCAGATCGACAACAATGCCGCGGCCAAATTCGCTCTTCATTCGCAAGCCACAAAACAGCGCTTTGCGCATCAACAATGGGGGAGAAAAACGCTGCCGCGCAGTACGCGAAAAAGCACGTGTAAACGCGCCGTGAAAATCTCCGTCGGCCGCTGCATCTGGTAGATTATCGGCACAGCGATGCTCTGTAAATGTTTCACCCCACTTTGCAGGATATGTGCCGATTGTCGCTGTCGAGTCTTTTTAAATATTTGGCGAACCTCTTTAAGTCCGGTGATTTTTGGGGACTGTTTTTGTCGTTTTTCAAGCTGTTTTCGTTCGGCGAAGTTGTAGTTTGCTTAGAAGAGAAGGATCTTTTTTACTCTGAACAGAAAGTGCATTATTTAAAATCAATGTTTCAAGAGTGGAATCTGAGATACAACGATACTCTACTTTTCAAAATGATAAGAATTAGTAGACATTCAGAACAAAGTGTTCGTAAAAACGTCGAATTTTATCAAATTTACGCGACTACAACTAATAAATTATCTGATCATGCGTAACGCAGTGTATTTCCGACGCAAAAAATATATGGGTTGATGAAAAAGTGTAAATATTTATTGCCGTCCGCTTAAAACCTGGATCACGGATGCGTATAAGCAACCATAAATTTATATTCCTAAAACATTCAACCGTATATTTTATTATCCAAAGCGCAATCAACGTTTTTCTTTCCCGTTGGCCTTATTATTTCTCTTTTACTCGCTGAAATTAATTTATTTAAGTTGGAACGTCCGACAAAATTTATCCACTTCCACCATCGGCCGTATTTGTACGAAGAATTGACCTTTTACTCACTAACGCCGCAACCGTAATAAGCCCCATAAATCCGCAGCGGCGGCGATTTTTCAAAAAATAATTACCCCGCCGGTATAAATCCGAAACATTTCTCCGTTTCGATCCGCGCCGTAAATACTTTAATTACACGCGGGGAACTAACGGCGCGCGGCGATAAAGAAAAAGCGAGAAAAAGGCCAGAAATACACGGATAGTTGCAGAAACGAGCTGCTGCGGCAGCTTAAGGTATCGCACCTCGCCGGTAGCGGCTCGCGATTTACTCGAAACATGCTCGCTGGCACTCACCTCCTAAGCGAGAGCTCTCGATAAGGCCGGCATTAAACCTCCGAGGGAGAGAGAGAGAGAGAGAGAGTACACACACACGCTATTTCGAAGCGCTTTTAATTTGACCCTCGAAAGTTGCTGCACGCGACTCACCTGCAACAGAAAAGGTAACGGTTAGCGTCTGGCTGGCTCGGACGGAGTTTTTGTTTGTTTATGGAACCGGAATCAAGTGGGCCGGGCGAGCTTTTGATGGAAGGGAGATAATGAGTTGGGAGAGGTAAGAGCGGGTTGATGCTGATTAGAAGAGAATTGCAAAAAATGTTTTGGCTGCTAAAAAAATTTTAAGCATTTTGCAATATATACTTTGTTTACAAGGTGGATGTACCAATTCTAAAAATATACAAATTATTTCGTTGAATTTTCAAAATAATTATTGTATTACACGGTTTCAGTACGTTTTACATTTTGTAATGTAATATAATACGCGTACAACAAATATGATAATTGCTCATTTTCGTTTTGCGTGCCGTCATAAAAAAAAAATGTTCATTCGCACATTCCTCTTTTTGAAAGATATCCGTCTGATATTACGTAACGTAATTAAAAAGTTTTTTCAGAACTCATAATATACGAGTCGTGATTCATGTTTATTAATAAAATGCGTGCTTTCGGTTTGATTCGACGTGCAGAAATAAATTTATAGAGCAATGCATCACGAATTTAAGTGAGTTTTAAAAAAGTTATTACGTCATTAGTATTTGTAATAAAAATTACATTAAAGGCATTTATTGCACCGTAAAAAAAAAAAGATGATGATTCATCTTGTTTATTAACAAACACATGAATTACTCAACATTGTTTGCAATGAAAAAAAAATGTACAATTTGTTTTTAAATCTTTTTCTTACGGTATCGTTATGAAATTTATTGTCGCCACGAGTCAAGAGTACTCGTAAAAAGAAAAGAGCTGTAACACTTTCTTTTTTTGACCGTTGACGTTTCATGCATCCTCTTATTTAACGGCCACTTTCTTTTTCGACCCGTAAAATCATTTTTAGCGTTTAATCTCTTCACACTTTTGACACCGAATGATCGATAAGAATTATATATCTCGTTATAAGTTTCATCGAGCAGCAGCTGTGAATGACACACCCTTTCAAAAAAAAAGTCTCGTATTTTGTTCCCGCTCGGAAACGAAAATTCGGAGATTGAAATATTTAAAGAAACACCATTTTGAAGGCGTAAAACTGCTCCTCGAATAAAACTTTATCATCGCGGCACGTTCTCGCAGAAAAATCTAAGAATTCAGTAAAATCTTACCCATAACCATCGACAACTACAGTACGAGATATAATTTTGCATAGGAATTTGCGCATCGATTACGCGTTCCATCGTCGCCGCGAAAATGATCGAACGAAGGCGAGAGGTCGCGGCTTATTTGGCGCTCTTTCGATATTTTTCCATTCATAAACGTGGATCTTGAGGAGGTGATAAAAAAAAGTGCAGCGCGTCGATCGAACGAGAACTGTGGCGTAATTATTACCGAGAGTGAGATTAAGCGGCGCTCGAGCTTTTGCAACTTGTTTGCGCGCCGGTTAATCGGGCGTTACTTTATTATTTAATTAATTTAGTGCGGTTCAAATTTACCTTAACAATGCCCTTTTATGTTATTAATTACATTGAAGGCATTTTAATTTCGTTAAGCGCCTAGTGTAAAAACATGAACTTATCAGTTACGCTGCAAAATATTTAATATACTTTGAATAATCTTTTTAAGAACTGCTCTCACTTAACCTCTTCTGACCGGCACCATAAACACATCATTAAAAAAAATTTTTTTTCATTAATTTATCGTTTTTTCGACCAAAAAACATGAAATTTGCAGTTACATAGCTTTTGCATTTTTTTGGATTTCGGGTTAAAAAATGAAATAAACTATATGTTAACCGAATTTCATATGGTTAATATTTGAGGTTCTCAGTGCAAATAAGGTAATTGTATAATGGTTTTGCCCAATTTATTCAGTAAACTTCAGTAATAGTAAAATTAATATCTGTCCACATGTGTGGACATTAGTCAGAAGAGGTTAAGTAATTAGTTCTAAACGAAGACGTTTGCTTTGTTAAAAGAACACGTTAATAATAAATCAAATAAACTATATAAAAACTCTAATTTAATAAGTACAACGAAAATAAGTTTCACTCACTTATCTAAAACCCCAACTCCGTCGCCAAAAAGATAATAGAAAAAGCGATAATTAAAGACTCTAAATATGCAAATAGCGGTAGCTCGCGATCACCCTTCGCATTTCCTGCTGCTCCTTTATCAATTACCTCAGCCTCGCAAAAAAAAAACACGCGGCATTCCGCGCTCGGCGCGCATAAAGCGCGGACCACCCATCGGCCGTCTTCTTTTTAATCAACTTTCCCTCCGTACATAATCGATATAAGAGCTCTCTCTCTCTCTCTCGGCTCTCGGTGCTCGTAAGAAAAAGCGGCCGGCGTTACAGGTGGAACTGACGGGGGCCTCGGCCCGAGCCGATGATCGATGCTCATTGTGCTCGGCCGCGAATTTGTGTATATGTAAATTTGCCGAGAGGCGTCAATTATCGCCGGTGATTGATAAGCGAGAGAGAGAGCGGGGCGGCCGCGTTCCTGCCGCTTTTGTTTTTCTTTGCCGGCCGAGAGATTTTTTGAGGGGAAAAAATAAAGGAAAGCCCGGCTGTTTACGCTCGAGAGGAGAAATCTGATAATGAAGGCTCGTTATTGGGGGCTTTGAGGATTCGTCTTGCGCGTCGATGTTTCGCGAGCGCAGCTCGGAATGGTAATTGCGTTTACAAAATTGAATGTTCTCGCTTTGCAGTAAATATTGCGCGGTGTATTGTGCGCGTTAAATTAATTATATAAATTTCGCGCGTGTTTGTTTAATAATAAAGCGTATTAGAATTAATGATTTATGAACGAAAGCGGTGTAAAGGTGTTTAAAAATATTTGCGTATAATATTTTGACGCTGTGTTTATAAATTTAGACGTTAGCTCGTTGCAGAACATGCTTCGTTAATTAAACATGCGAGCTTTGTAGGATAATGCGTAATATAATTAAATTTATAGTCAATACCTTAATTAATAACATTTAAATGCCCGACTTGTTGTCAGCCTCCGCTTTTCGCGTAGCACTTAAAAGCACGCCGTCCGCCTTGAATTAACAAAAAAATACCGCAAGCAAAACCAGATATCCTGCAGTACACCTCAAAAATCAAATATTTCGGGCGAAAACTCGGAAATTCCCGAAAGGCAGAGAGGAAGAGAGAGAGAGAGAGAGAGTGAGAGAGAGAGAGAGAGAGAGAGAGTGAGCGACGTCGGCAGCACATGGCAGCGGGGCTCTGGTGAAATCAGAGCCGAGCATCAAAGGACGAAGGATGGTGTTACCTTTGACGTCGCGCGCGAGGTGCCAGACCATCAAAAGCTCCCGGGCGTCACGTGTGTGATGTGTATGTGTGTGTGGGTCTACGTGCGGAGCCGCCTTTCGGCATTACCCCTCCGAGGCGGGTACAAAGTACGCGCCTAATATGTAACGCCGGGGATGCTTTCATGATATTATGACGCATTACGACGCGCGAGCCAGACAATTAATTATCCTCCCGCGGCGGGTCTGCGGGTGCATCTCGCCAGCCGTCTGCGTAAATGATTCGTGCGCGCGCCTTTTTTCGAGGCCGCGCGGGGAGACACTGCACGCCGTCTGAATGGGGTGATGGCCCTTTGTTTCGGTAATTAGATTCATTAAGGGCGCCGCGGATTGCCATCGGACTGTGACTGTGGGAGTCTTGAAATTATCGTTATTTGTCGGGGCTTGTAATTTGTATGCTGACGTGGGTTTCTAATTCTGCTGGTGCTTGTGCACGTATTGTTCAGTCGAATGGATTAAGGACTCTGGTTGGGACTGGATTTCGAAATTCTGTAAATCTTACAATTTGTAGGTATAATATACCATTGGAACCAGCAAAAGATCAAAAGATTATTAGAACTTTTCCATAATGCAATTTATTAACATAATACTTACTTAGGTCCTCGAAAAGAGTGTACCCCGGCTTGATAAAGCAACGATAAAGCGCCCCGAGTTAATATCAGTTTCGATGATCATAAAGGCAAGCACCGAAATTTATGAAGGTTATAAACACGTTTCCGCCGTAAACAGCCTATATTTAATTAAAGCCCCGACATCGCGCGCCGGGCAAAAGCTCCGGAAAAAGCCGAAGAAGCGTCGCCGCCGCGCGCTCGCATTATATACCCTCGGCCCTAAAATCGAGCGACAAGCTCTCTCTCCCTCTCTCTCTCTCTCTCCGTCCGTATTGTCTGCCTGGCGCGTTACCCGCGCGCACGTGGATGCAAAAGGGATGTAGGGACAGGCCCGGGAAAACGAACAAGGGTATCGATGTTGCGCTTTTCCTCTGCCAGCCCTCGTATCTCTTTGCATCCACCCTCGAGTTTCTGTCTCATTACTCGTCGCTCTCGCTCTTTTTCTAGCGGAGCTCTCTCTCTCTCTCGCTCTCTGTCTCGTTCGAAAACTCGCTCTCTCGGGTCGTCGTACGATCGATCCGAGCCTTCTATCCCGCTCTCTTGCCGGCTTTTCTTCTCTCTCTTCGGCGAGGCTTTCGATTGCATCGCCCGAGAGACGATTCACGGAAAGAGAGAGAGAGGAGGACACAGACGATTCGTCATCTCGAGGCTAGACGTTCGTAACGTTAAGAATTTCTCTCCTCGCGTGTGTGTGGGGGGACTCGGAGGATGTATTCCGGCCAATTCTGAAGTCTGCGTAAACCTATATTATGTATTATGCATAGAGTCGTAGGATCTTGCGTTATATCGACTCCGAGCTTTTCCCTCTGGTTTTACTTCGGCTTTCATTATTCAAAGCTTTTTGGCAGGGGAATGTAACTCGGATATGAAGGACGGCTCGAGTGCGCCGCTGATTACGCCTCTAACATCGAGCGTAATCGTATTTTGTTGCGTTCTGGATATTGCTTTTTATGCAATATCGATGGCTTCTTACATCTTTGCGGGAGGTACGATTATTTGTTATTAGTTCCTATAGAAGTACACTTGTAGCTCCCGATCGCCCTTCCAAGGGAAATAGTTGGTTCAGCGGTATTTTATATTTATTACAAAATCTACTTTGGCTTAATTACAGATTTCACTTACGCAATCGTTTCGCGAAGAACGATGCAACTGTTTTTTTTCTTCGTTAACAAAACAAATCACGTTTAGAGAAGAAAAAAAAACTATATTTTTCCTCCAAAGCTCCCGAAATCGCAAAGAGGCAATTAAACTCGGTGACAAATTGGCAAGAAGCGAGGAGCGGCCGCATTCGCACTGGCTCGCGTATCTCAATACCGTCCGAATCTCCATACATCCTCGGCTCTCTAGCATCTGAAGAATTCGCCGAGCGCGGCATTCCGGCGCCTCGCTCTCTCGCGATGTATTTAAAGCATCAGCGAAGAAATACGCAACGAGCAAAAAGTGCTCTCTCTCTCTCTCTCGGCAGAGAGCCCGAGCAAAAACAGCAGGCGGCGTCGGGCGTCGGCGCTGCGGAATCTCGACCTACGTACAACGATAATACTAATTAAATACGAGTCTCAGTGACAGGAGTCGCGCCGTGGATCCGCGCTCTCGCCTTTGCCTAACGAGGATGGTAATTACGCCGACGGCTTCATCTTCGCGAAACTCTCCGGCAAAAAGCGCGGCGGCGGCAGCGGAGCTGCTGCTCGTTCCGTGTGCCGGGCTTGGCTCATTACTCATGGGGATGTACAAGTGCCGCGCGCGGAGCGAGAGCGCCGACGAGCGGAGCAAGATTTTCGCGGCGGCCGTAGAGTTTCGTCTCTCTCACTGTCTCTCTCTCTCTACCCGCCGCGAACGTCTGTGTTTGCGCGCGCGCGCCTCTGAAATTCAAGTTTAATGCCGCGATACAAAGTATATCCCGAGAGCTCCCCCGTAGTTATATATATCGAGCCGCCGTGTTTTTCTGCCGACGACGGATACTTTCCGAAAAATAACCTTGTTTGTCCGCCCGCGGCTGCTAACGGAGGAAGTGTTTTGATGGCCGATCCGGAGGAGATATGTGCTTTGGCTCATTTGCGAGGAGGGAAATCGGGGCGGACTGCGGAGATTAAAGAGCTGCTTTTAGTGCTTCGGACGGGATTCGTTAGCCGAGCTTTTTCGGAATGGTTTATTTAATGGTTTGATAAAGGGGGAGGGTTAACGAACCGATTGCTTTATGTATTTGTTATGCGACGAGTGTAGTCGACTAATCTACTTTTGCGATTATCATTCCCGCGTGCATCCAGTCGTAACCTTTACAGTTTCTCGAACAATTTTCAAATTAATTCCAAAGCAAACATAATTACTTTACAGGGCAAAAAGTACAAGGAAACGTATATACTATATACATCCACGGAATAAAAACAGGTTTCGCCAAGCCGACTGCTCCGTAAACACTGCTTTGCCTAACAGAAATCAATCACGAGCGCACACAGAGCTCCGATCCCCATCCCGTCTCGTCCAAACTCCACCTGCTCACCGCACCCACACACGAGCCTCGCCAAAAAAAAGAGAGACACCCAGAGAGAGCGGTATATATATTTTTAGCACTCTTATCTGCTCGTACGAGGCAGTAATCAATTTCTTCCGACGCCTTGGCCGCGATCATTAAACCTCGGGAGGCACGCGCACCGACGCGTCCGCGCGCACACACACACACCGGCGCTTGATAATTTTTCTCTCTCGTGCGGCACGAGGGGCGGAAAAAACTCTCCGCGACGATTCGCCGCTGAGAAATGAAAATAAATGATGGGCTCGTCGGCTCTCGTAATTAATTTAACGCGCGCGAGCCCCCGATGCTTCTTTGTATAATGCCGTGTGCGCCAGTCGCGAGAGCGCGCCAGTCTGTGTAATGGGGAGGTTTTGTATAAGCCTCCGACGATCCGACGAGGACGCGTAGGTGGGACGCGAGAGCAGCTGCTCTTCTCCTCGTTCTTTCGCGCGGCTTTAATTTCGATTTAATTGAAGGTGTAATATTCTTACGGGGGAGAGATTATCGCGGCGGATTCAATTGCGATTTCGGCGATTGCGGGTAAAGTAGTTTTTTTTTTATTCAAAGTTTCGTGTTTTCAATTTTTCTCTATCAATTAGAGAAGTAATATCTATTAAAAAGGCAGCGACGGTTCAATTTCTAATTAAAAAGATAAGCTTACGTCTGCCGGCAACGACCAACGTAGAAAACTAAAACGAAAAAACCCCAGAAAGGCATTGTTTATTACAAAAAGTTAACAGCGTTATTACTCGCTTACTCGAAACTCAGCTCCGACCTAAACAACTCGTAAGTTTCATTCACCGTTATCACAAAAAGCCAGCAATTTCCACTCGAATATTTAACGCACTCCGGCATTCAGTGATCCGCGGCAGGCAAAGAACTCACTCGCTCTTTCTCTCTCTCTCCCTTCGAAAAAAAGCAAGAGCGGCAGCGGCAACAGCAGCAGCAGCAGCAGCAACACGCCAGACGCAACAACAACAAAAACAACAAAGGCGGAACGCAAATTAACCCCCCTCACGGACGGAGAGAGAGAGATAAAATAGCTCGCGCAGAAAATTTTCGAAAAAAAGAGCCGAAGAGAGAGAGAGCCAAGGACATTAGCATATCACAACAGCGCGAGGAGCGAGAGAGAGAGAACAACGAGGAGGAGGAGCATAACGCACGAAATCACGTGAGCCGACATTCTTTCCCGGTTCGCGTTTCTCGCTCTCTCGCTCTCTTATCAATTTTCGTGCGAATTACACATTATGCGCCGGCAGAGTCTCTCTCGGCAACAAGCCGTTAAGCGGACTAACCGGCGCACAAAAGGCGCTGCAGACTCCCCGTCCTGACTCCCCCGCCGCCCGTCCCGACGAGCTCGTTCATCCGCTGCATTTTGCAAGTGCGGCAAATGCACGGATAGATTATTCAGCGCTCCGCCGGCGGATTCAAACTATTTCCTGCGCTTGTCGAGTGCGCGCGCGAGCGTCGCTCGTTTGTTCTCTCGTAAACGGAGTCGGAAAGAAACGAAGGTCAGAATTTCGATGATATAAAATTTCGAAACTTTAAGTATAATATGCGAGAGAACGCTCGCGGCTTTGAAATTTCAAAAATTTTCTACGACCGAGTAAAATACTCCCTCGCCCGCGGAACGAAATCTCAATATCTGCCATTTTTCCATAGAACCATCCGACAGCGGCAGCTGCAGCAAGACTCCCCAGTCGCTTGCTCGCCTCGTTCTATATCGTTCACTTGTCCACAGGGCTCTTCCTCTCGCTCTAAGCTCTCTTCGGAGGTCGTCCCCGGGGGAGTAGAATTTCGTGCGTAGCTCGGCGCAGGCTGGGGGGGGTGAACGGGGGGAAGGCATTGTTATAACGCGACGCGCGCAAGTAATGCCTCGCAGTCGATTTTCGCGAGGTATACATATACACACACGAGCTGCGTGCGCGAGTCTCGAGGCTCGCATAATGTGGCTTTTTTCAGCGGAACGAGAGGGAAAATGCGTCCCCCCGTGGATACCCGCTGCACTCTGATTTTCTGCCTCTGCATTTTCGATCGTTCTCTCTCTCGCTCTCGCGCGAAAATGCGGTTTTTGCGAAAATGCTCGAGGTGGCCTTTTTTCCCCGGGTAAATGCAAGTTATTTTCGGGAAAATTCGCTTAGGGATTATATTCGCTTTGTTGCTCCGAGCAATTTGTCGTTTCTGAATTGTGCACAGGGTGTTGTTAAAATTTCGCCGAAGCTTTTACCTACGAACGCGGATCGAGAAGAAAATGCAGATTTTTTTATATATAAGTTAAAGCGAAAAGGGGGCTTTGATATTTTAAAACACTAATACTCGAAGGGTATATATACGTAAAGTGCAGTAACAAGTCGCGCGAGACACGATAAAAAAGATCCCGGCAGGCATCTCGAGCGACGTAAATTGACTTTTAAAGGACTAAAAATTTCAATCAAAAAATTTTATAGACCGTGAACGCTGACTCTAATTTCGTCCTCGTTCACTCTTTCATCCTCCCCGGCGTATATATATATATATATACGCGATGCCGTTCATTCACTCTCTTTGAAGTTTCAATGTCGCATCGACAACTTTCCCTCTCCGCCCACCCCCCCGCCTCCCCCTCTTCCCCTCTATTCTCCACATGTAATTTCCTGATAGTAATGACGCTTTTGCCGGCCGCCTTTCCACGACGCGCTCGTCTCTTTAAGCGCGGCTCTCTCGCGTTTCAGCTTTCTGGAAAAAGCTGCCGCCGCTGTATGCATGCAAGTTGTGTATGCACAATTGCTGGATTTTCGATATATCGAGCGAAGGACGCGAACGCGTTTTAGCGGGAGAGGGAGAGCGGCATTGTTTCGGTGTATCGCCGGAATGATAAAATAATTTATTGAATTTTAAAACTTTTTGCTTCGATTCATCGGCGTTTTAATGAAAATTTAATCAGCCATTTAAATATTTTAAAACTCGTGCGATTGATTATTTTAACAGATTTAACAGTTTTCTGTATTAAATGTAAATGATACCGAAGCACGAGTTGAATTTACGTATTTATGAAAAACCCTTTATGATTTAATATTCGTTTGCAAATTGAATAAAAAATTCAGCTTCCCAAATTAAAGATTTTAATTCAATTTTTATTTTAAATCGCAAGCAAATAAATTATTTACAAATATCAAAAGAATCATTAAATTAACGTGCATTATACTCAATACTGAGCCTTCGCAGCATTTTACACCAAAGAAAACACTGTTCAATGAATATAATATATACATATCCAAGGATCCAGTCTATCGCCTCTCCCCGTCAAGACGCACGAAACAACTCCGAAAATAACGCGCAAAAACAATTCCCCAACGAGAACACAGCAGGATATCCTCTCGCCCCGAAAAATCTGGCAATCACCTCTGACCCGTTCTCCTCTCCCGCAAAAGAAAAGACCCGCGAAATCAGCGCGAGAGCAAGCCGGCGGCAGCGGCGGCGGCGCGTCAAAGGGGGCGCGGAAACGCATCCCGCTTGGGCAGAAATAATTCATCTCGCATGAGGGAAGATTATCGAGCCGGCTCGCGTCTAAACGCGCATCACTCCCTCTCTTCCTCCGTCTGCAAACAGCGCGAAAACGCGCCCGCGATTTTACGATCCCGCGAGCAGACGCGAGCGCGCATACACGAAAATTAATTCGCCGGGTGCGCAGGCCGGGGCTATCATAATCATAATGCGAGAGGCGAGAGCTCGGCTATTAGTTTTCTACTCGGCTAATCGTAAATAACAATTGACGAGGGCAAACACACGCCGAGTCCGTCTGTCCGTCGGCTCGTCTGATGCGCGAATCCAATTTTCCACGGCGCGGCCGCCGGTGGGAAGTGTGTGTGTGTGTGCGTGTGTGTGTTTTTCGCCGAGAAATTCTGACGGCTGCTCTCTGCGCGTGGGATAATTGATGGATGATTTTTGGGGCTTATTAATGCTGCGGCCGACGGATTTTTAGTTCCATGCGATCGCTTGACGTATTTATTTTTATTGATTGGACACGTGGAATTTCGCGGATAGGAAACGTCGAAACGCTCTGATTGCAGAGTGTAGCAGCTTTGATCGAATGGTTTATTTAATATTGTATTTTAACTGCTGTATACTTCGTATTTCCTTTCCGACAGATTATATACACATCACTTGTACGTAGCAAATAAAAAGTTATCCTTCCGAAAGGGAGAAACAAAATTACATCCCGAACTTTCCGCGCTTTTCGCTCCGAATTCGTCGCTCTTAATTTTCCGGAGAAAGCCCGAAAGCCAATAGACTAATTTCCTCCCGCACAAATCCTCCGACGGAGGGGGGAAAATGCGGCAATCCTCGCCTCGACCGACACGCGATCGGGGCAGAGAGAGAGAGAGAGCAGCCTCGACCGTTCGAAACAGGCGTCGTCGTCGTCGTCGTCGTCGCCGCAGCGAAAAAGGCCTCCGCGAGAGTGACCGCGCGCTGCACTGCTCTCTCGACGCCTCGTAACTGTAAGCCATAACCGTAAGCATTCCCCCCTCCCGGCGCTCGTCGGAGATCGTATAAAAGCGCGTAAATTCCGATTTCCCGCTCTTTTTACCTCTGCGGGCGATGTATCGGTAGCGCCGGGAAACCCATGATAAATTAATCCTCATTTTTGCCCGGGACGGCGAGAGAGAGAGAGAGAGAAAGAGGCCGATTAGTCGGGGAAAAGGCCGGCAAAAATTCCGGGAGGATAGATCGAGGTTTACTGGCAGCACAGTTACGCTGAAAATATCTTGGGGTGCCGGTGCCGTTATGGCTTTCCGTAATAATAGGTGGAAAAATTTATGAAATGCTGCCTCTCCGCTTCTCTGCCGATAAATTAATTATTTTTTTTTTTTTTTTACGCGAGGATAGGCCATTTTGCTTCTGCTTCCTGAAAGACGAGATTTTGCGAACGGTATACAAAATTTGAACGAAAAGCGGACGATGGGAACGTGATGTTTTTTAGAGGAGCTTTAACGAGAAGTTTTTCTAAACGTCTACGTGCGTTATTTATGCTTTTTTATTCCATTAAATCACGATGTACCTATTTGAAAAGCCACGCATTTCTTTCGAGAAACATACTCAACGTGAATTCTCTTAAAATCGCTGATCACGCGGAAGAACTCGTAAAAAAGCGCTCGAATCCGTATTCGATACACCTCGCCTACGAGGAAAAAATGTTAATTCTCGCTGCATAACTTCTCCCGACGCATAATTCATTAACCGCGATTTACAACCTCAAAGATAACGCCTTTTTCAGCGCGGTTCTTGTAAAGCAAACGCACCTACTTGAAAAAAAAAAAAAAGAAAAAAAACAACCGAACCCCGGCAGCACTCGACGCAAATAGGTCGCACTATAAATTTCATCTCGCACGCGCAGCAGCTCCAACTATTAATTCAAAGGAAAATACCTCTCTCGCGCGCGGCAATTAAATTGACCCGTAACACGCGAAGCTCTCGGAGCAAAAGCTAGAGAGAGAGAGAGAGAGAGAGAGGGGTGGTAAAAAAGCCAGGCGATACAATCGTCGCCGCGCGGCGGCGAATTTTCCTATCGGCGAGGCCTCCCGCGGGAAAAATAACATTATCGCGCGCGAGTCGGCCCAGGTATATTTAGCCCCGGCATTCCGCGAGCCGAACGCGTATAATACCGCTTGGCCGCGCGTGCTGTTTGCCGAGGCGCACGTGTGCGCGCGCGGCTCTCGCTCTCTCGCGATATATATTCCGCCGCGAGAGCTCGCGTTTTAAGTGCGCGCGCGTTTTTTTTCGCTCCCCGGGAACGCCGAGGGCATAAGCTCTCGGTCAGGCCGAATTGTTACGCGGAGGAGCTGATTTCCTATACGGAATATATCGCGGAGCGGCGACGGCGGCGGAAGTGGGGAGCGAGAGATTTTTAGTGCGGTTTTGGGTATTTATAGAGGAGTGCTCGGATCGTTTCGAGAGATTCTATTGTCGGCCGCGGAGAACGCCGGTTGTTTAATAATGCAAGAAGCATCCAGAAGGCGAGATGTTCTTTTCAAAACATTGGCCGCTTATTAGAATTTAATGAATTAGTCAAGTGATTCGGAAGACAATGAGACGTCCAATAAATTTTCGCGCGTCGCGTGAGAATCCGCGGGTGATTATCAAACAATGGAATGTAAAAATAGCGCTTTTTAATCATCGTATTCCGTTACTTCGATAACCTTAGCACGCGATCGGATCTCTCGAAAATTTCATGCCGATTGTCCGCCTCGATTCGCCGCTCGTAAAAGGAAAACGTGTGTTTTCATAATTGTCGACTAATTCTCCCAACGTAGGTTTTCCTCGTTCGGCTCTCCGACATGCGACATAATTTATCCCCGTTGGGAGGCGTAGATTCGATTAATTCGATTCTAAGCGAATTATGCGCGAAGATAATAAAATTTGCTCATTAGCGGGGCAAATGTTAGATCGGTTATAAAGTGGCTCGTTAATTTCTTTGCCGGAGTAGCGGAGCTTTCTCTGGATTTTTCCGCGTCATCGTCAAGTATTCAAGGAAGATCGCGGAAAAACGATAAGGGTCAATTAATATAGTAAATTCCATAATTTTAGTACCATCGTTTCTTGTCGAATGGCAATCTCCAGCCGGAAGATCAGGTGCAAGCTAAAAACTGCATTTAAATTCCCCATAATTCCAGACTGAACTATCTCAAGCCCCCTCTATCAAAATCCCTTAAAACCAACATTCAATAATTTCGGCATTACATTATTAAATTCGCGCGGCGCGACCCTCGCCCGACGTCGCAACAAAAAGCCTCGCCTACGTGTGCATGCACCCCGGAGCGTATATGGGGGCCCCGGAGCTCGGGGCTGCACCCCAATAATAACCCCGTTCTTGGATCCTCCATTAGAAAAGCTTTGTGCTCGGGGAAAGCGCACGCAATCGCCACGTGCGCCGGCATCGAAAATCCGGCTCTCGATATCGATCGCCGACGCCACTGCCGCTTCGTCAAAATGATCACGTACGCGGCGGCGGCGGCGGCGGCGGCGGCGACGCTCCGGAGCAAGGAAAGTCGGCAAACGTTATTGGGTCCGGCCCTTCTTGCGACCCGGACTTAATCAGGGGCAGAGAGCGAACGCGGCCTGGACCTTAACGAACCCCCCGAGCGTTCGCGCGACGCGTCGAGCTTACGGTCGTCCTGGCCGAGCTCCATTTGGGAGAGGTTGCTTTTTTAATGCAGATTGCGGGGTTTCCACGGGATTCGGATCGGGGGTGGGAGACGCAGTTGCTTTGCGGCGTATAATGGAATTGATAATTCAAAGAAAATTTTAGTAAATTGCTAAATTGGAATCATTGAATGGTTTGAAAACGGTTCTAATTTTATAATGAAACTATTTACAAGTTTAATTTTATCAACAAAAAAAAATGTAAAACTTCTGGCGCTCGTTTTCTCCTCCTTATATACAAATACTGTCATTCCCGGCTACAATAATCATTCTACCATTTCCCGAAAAGCGTCCCCGTTCGATCTCATTTTCGCGCGCGGCTAATTCAGATCGCCGGCCCAATATATCCATAATAAATCTCGTTTCTCAAAACAGCCCACCGGGGAACAAAACGAAAATTTTCCATTGGCTCGGCGCACAAAAGTCAGGCGGACGTATACGTTAGAGCCGCTGCAGCCGCATTCATCGCTGCTCCCGGAGCTGCACACGAGGCGAACTACGTCGAGCAGATAAAACGGGCCGTGCACTTACACACAGAGCTCCGCGCGATGTACAAGCGCACACGTGCGGATGTTCGCTCTCGAAACGGCCGAGAGAGAGAGAGAGAGGAAAAGCCGCAGTCGATTCAGCTTCGTCCCTCTTAAAACGCAAAATTAAAGCACACCCAAACGCACACGCGCACTGCAAACTTGTCTACTTCCTCTCGCTCGCGCTTTCTGGCCCTCTCCGCGCGCCTCTCTCTCTCGAGCACTACGCGCGAGAGAGCACGCGTGCATTTTTATTTAAAATTTCAATTTTCGGAAATGGGCGCTTCGAAATGTACCGCGCTCGAGGACTCTTCTGTCCTTCTATTTTTAATCAAAATTATTTTTTACGTCACCCCCACGCGGCGCTTCGCCGGGACGGCGAGGAAATTCGGTCGGCTTCCTTTTATTTGAACGAAACACGCGCGTTTAAGGAAAGCGTTCTATAGTTCTGACCGGTACAGCAAAAATTTCGTAAAATAACGCGGAAATAAAGCCCCGTCGGGCCGCGAAAATCCATCTTTGCAAGAATCGAAAATCGGCAAAAGTCAGAGAAAAAAAAAACCCGGTCCTGTATACAACGTAGGTGCGCGCATGCGCACAATCCGGCATTAAAGCAGCTCTCTCGGAGAGCTCGCCTAGCCTGAATCAACACAGCTCTCGCTGGCGGCGCAAAAGAGCGAGACAGAGCTCGAAAAGTCTGGCGTGTGTAGATCGAGCTCCCCCTCGGCACAGAGAGAGAGCGAGGGACGCACACAGAGAGAGACAGAGAGAGAGAGAGCGAGGCGTGCATGCTCGGTGCGTATACACACACGTGTTATTGATCGGAGGACAGAGCGGCCCCTCTCGTGTAACGCCGGGTGCCAACCACATTCCCGCTAACTCTATTCTCCGAGGCTTTTCCCTCGGCGCGCGACCCCGAGGCGAGGGAGAGAAAATGCAGTCACTCTCTCTCTCTCTCTCTCTCTCTCTCTCTCCCTTGGCCGAAAACTGGAACGGGGACGGCCGCTACTTTTCACGGGGGATCAATGGGGAAATTTGGTTAAGCGGCGTTTTACGCCGGCGGCGCGCGCCGAGAGAGAGCCTAAAGGACGCGCGTGCGTTGATCTTGCCGAATGCTCTCTCTTTCTCTCCGCGATGGATTCCGCCGTCGAGTGTGCACGACCGAGAGAATTTTGGCTCGGGCTTGTAACGATTTACATCGTCGGTTTGAATATTCAGTTGGAAGCGGGAGGGAGGTAAGGTGGAAAGCGACGACGGGTTTGTTCTTCGAGTTGAATTTTCGGCGGGAGGGAAATTTCAATCGAAACGAATCTGTTATAGTCGGTAAATGCGAGTATTAGGCGGAACGCGGCGGAGTCGAATGCTAAACAATTAAACTCCGGCGCCTTTTTTAATGGCGGAAATTGACGTGTTTTCAATCAAGGCACAATTATAACGTTGCATTCCAGCTATACAGTCGGCGCGACGAACGCGAGCAAAAAAATTTTAATCAAGCTCATCCTTACGCCAAGCTGATTGTTCATTATAACGTATATTATATTTGTTTATCCTGACGAATTGAAAACGAGTCCGAAATGAATAGCGCGTAATTGGTTGGCCTTTGTACACCTGGTGTGGGGGTAGACGTACGTGTCGTTCGCGCTCTGGGCGATAAATATGGAAACTCGGACGATCGCTCGATGTAAATTCAAAATTAATATAGAAATGTGCAGTTCAACAGATTATTAGAGAAGTTATATCTGTCATTCGATCGGCCTGCTGATTCCGTTTGAATTTTAGGTTTGCGTATCTTTCAAACAAGCGTTTTTGCTTTCTTGGATGTTACGATTCGCTGTTACAATGTAATGTAAATCAAGAATCTGCATTGATTCGTAAAATAAAGATGCCAGATTAATTTGCGTAAAGCAAAATAAATATGAGTTTCCAAAAGCAAACGTGAAACCACAAGGCAATGAAATTTTGCTTTTTCGTTTAATAAGCGAAAAGAATAAAAAAAAGAGCACATGGCTGCATTAAAATTGTAGAGAAATATTTGCCAATGCACACTTCTCTCGTATTCTTCGCATTATAAAGTGAATATTAAATTTTATAGTTTGCTTTGCTGCGGTAATTCTAACCACGACACCGTCTTGCACCAAACAGTCCCTTAAATAAGACTCCAAAAACGGCAACGATTTATTTCAAAAGATCGTGCAAACAAGTAAAAAAACTTCCCTCCAAATGAAAAAGGTACTCTTAAAGGTTTTAATGAGACACCAGCCAAAGCGACCAAAAAAAAAATTCCTGCTAAAAGCATAAAATTACAATTAAAACATATCTCCCTTTGCAAAAAAGAGCCTATTTACTTGCATTAACAAGCCGGGGGGCAACGGCCCAGGCAAAAAGCCCAGTATCAGAATTGCATCCGCGCGAACGCAGATCGCCGTTACTCGCATTAAAGAAGCAATTTCACATAAGGCGATCAAAGCTCGGCTCGCTTCTGCAGCCGCTCCGGACAAATGAAAAGTTAAGTCCCTCCTCTGCGTTTGGATCCTCGTTACGTTTCCTGCTCGCGTTTTTCCCTCCCATTACGCCGCCGTCTCCTCTTTTTTTTTCTTCCTCCTTTCGAGCGCATCCTCGTAAAGCAGCTACTGCGTATTTTCTCTCTTTCTCTCTCTCAGCCTCTTGCTCCTCGCGGGGAATATTATGCATTTCCGACGTTTTGCGGCGACTCCCCGCCGGCCACTTATTGTTAGTAATTTCGTGCTGCGAATGTAGGCGACGGGGGCGGAGAGAAAAAAGAGAAATTAAATTTAATACGCGCCGCGGAAATGGGACGTTTTCGACGAGGGAAAAAGAGAGAGAGGAGAGTCGTCTTGCGCGAGCCGAGCTTCTAAGCTGACTTATCGAGGTACCTTTTTTTTTCAAGAGGTTTTCTCGTTGTTTCAGCCTTGATGAAATTTTTAGTGCTTTCGGAGTTTGACGAGTATTTCAATTTCGGCCCGGAATGAGGTTTCGAGAATGATATAATATTTCGGGCGTATTTATTCTGGACTGTTGTTGCAGAGAATGTATTTTGGGGACGAGGGGAAAGGATATTGTAATTACTTACAATGGAGCAGAGAAACAAAGCAGTTTTGAATGTCTCACCTAGAACAGAAAGAATTAAGAAATGACATTAATAATATGTTTAATGTTACATAGAATGATGAAAAATAATTAATCAAAAATACGAAATTGATATACACTTGTTTCGAGATTTTTCATAAATTTATATTACGAATTATTCAAACTCGCAGGGAATTCAATTATTTCGCGAAGCGAAATTTCCAAATTACAAATCTATACATATTCCAGCATTAATATTCCAGTGCTGTAACGAGACCACATTCGTTCAACAAATTGACTTATCATTGAAAAGCACGAAATCGCGCGCGCTTCCAAAATACAGAGCACCGCCAAGTCTGCAGAACTTCCTTAGGCTCACCCTACAATAACCTCCACCTCCACCCCCGAACGACCCCAATCCAAAAACCCCCCCGCTAATTTTCGAAAATCCAAAACGCACGCCGACTGGCCCTTTCCGCCCAGCCGTCGAGCATCGGCCGAAGCCCAAATCCAGCGCGCGGAATCGAAAGCCGGGCGGGGGCGTCGATGCAGAAAGGGCCTGCGACGCGACGGGCGAGTAAACTCGCCGTCGGTAATTTCACCGCGGCGGCGGCGGCGGCGGCACTTCGGCGCCCGAGGTATGCGCCTACGTGTAATTTCATCGGCGCGGCGCGCGCGCGGCGGAGATAGAGAAGTGAGCGCTTGGCTACATAATACATTGTATAAGAGCCGGCGAGAGGGGTCGTTGCTGCCACTGCCTGCCTGCCGCGCGCGCTGCCGGCTGTAACTCCGATTAGGCACGACGGCGCGCGCGAGAGCTGGCTTTTGCGCTTTGCGAATCCCCGGGCCGCAGTGTGTGTGTGTGTGTGTTGCTCCCTCGCAATCCGAGAGAGAGCTGCATTACAAGCTCGTTCGACGATCATTTTGCTCTCTGCGTTTGCCACGGCGGCTGATCAGTGTTTTAGGGGGATCGGTAAATTTTCCTGTGTATACAGGATTGCGCGCGCGGCACTGAATTTACGCGTCGTACTTACATACATCCAAACTTTTTCTCGAATTACTCTCCGGTGTATTCCATTTATTTTTCAGCGGCGCGGCAGCCGCAAAGTTTCGACAAATAAAATTAATAATTTTCCGCCTCATGTTTGCTTCATCCGCGGCAACAGAATTTTCGAGCAGCCCGCGCGCGCGCGCGCGCGACCCCGAGGAAACACGCGCGCGCCGGCACAGCCGCGAGCTATAAAACACCGCCGCGCGAAAGCCCTTGACAATATAAACTCCCCGCACAAGCCACAAATCAATCAAAACCCGAAGGCACGTTAGAAATTCCTACGGCCCGGGGAGCGAAAGGAAAAAAAAAATAAAATAAAATAAAAGACGAGGCGCGCGGGAAGAGGAAAATCCCTCGGCGGCGAAAATAGCAATAAAGATGCAAAATCATTTGAATTAATTATCCCCGCACAAACAGCACTTAGCGCTAAATCGATTCACGCTCCTTTATATACCTCGACCTCTTGGTTGTACACTATCAACCCCCCTCTCTTTCTCTCTCTCTCTCTCTCTCACTCCACCTCTTCTCTCTTCCACGCTCGCTAAACTTTAAAGCCAAACCTTTTAACATCCCCTCGCTCGCGGGCAAAGTGGATAAAGGAGGAGGAGGAGGAGGAGGAGGAGGAGAGAGAGAATTCAATTATTCAGCCGCATTTCCCATCAATCCCGGACAAAAATAACCCTCGAGAGCCGGGAGAGGGTAAAGACACGCCGCACGACTTAATCCACGGAACGATGTAATGGGAATAAGCTACAAGACGTTCCTCGGGATGGAAAAAGGCAGAAGAGAGAGATATCCCGTTACTCGACGAGTTGTTACCCCCGATTTACCCCGTTGCAACCCCCCCATCGACCGCGCGTCGCGCGGGTTCTCGGAAAAAATAACAGAGACTCTCTCCCGTTACGGATATCGGTAAACGAGCAATAACGAGAGGATAATGGCCGGCATCGATCGCGGCAAGATGGCGGCCTGATTTATTCAGCGGGTAAACGGGCCGCGCCGAGCTCTCTCTCTCTCTCTCGCGCGCGCATTAACTTTTAATGGCGCGGCAAAGCGGGAGGGCAAGTTTTTCACGCTGATGGCAAAAGTCAAACATCAGCCGTATAACCCGCTGGAGAGAGAGAGAGGAGGACAAAGCCGGAGGAGCGAACAATCGGCCCGCGGGAGAGGCACACGCTCGGCGCTGCAGTCAGCGAAAGAAGAAATCTGCTGGATTGCCGAATTTCGCGCGGGCCGCCGCGCCGCGCGTGTGTGTGTTTGCTCGTGCCAAGCCTCGACGAGCTCTCGTATTCCGTGTCACGCGTGCAAATTATGAATTTCATACAGAGGAGAAAGAGAGAGAGATGAGCGGCGCTTCGCCGATGTTTATAATCGATTATCGAGGACCGAATTATGTGCGTTTGAAGTATTGAACGTCAGAAAATGAGTTCCTTCAAATATTGATTTCCCGAAATGCGGTCTCGAATGGGCTAAAGTTGCGTCGGGGTAAATTGAAAATTATAATGTTCGCGCAATTATGGCTCGACCGCTAAAGACACCACCGGCGGCTTCTCTGATGGAAAAATAATTCGAAGCGTTAGTTTATTCATGAACAGCTACATTGATTAATTGAGAAAATAGAAACGATGGTATACAATTAATTAAGATAATCAAGCATAAATTATCGTAATAGCTTTTTTTTTTATCAAATTTAATTTTTTCTCCATTAACAAGGCTTGTTTACGTCACGAAGAAAGTAAACGAACCTTCGACAAATTCCACGAGAAAATTTACATTGGCTCGTCTCTTTAAAAAGCAGTCTCAAAGAAATAAATTAAAATCCGCCGGGACAGCAAATTACCGCGGCGATAGTGCTTTTTTAATATCGTTTCGAAGTTGCCCCCGGCTCCTTTTAAAAGCACACAGAACTCATTAGAACGGCAGGGGCAAAAATTAATAATTCCAAAGGGAAAAAGTTGCAAAGAAAGTGCGCCGGTCAGCTATATATACACACGCAAAGCGGTACCGAAGGCGAATCCAAAAACCTGAGTAACGAGCGCGAAACGAAAGACTGCAGCCTGCGCAGAAAAGTATCGGGGGAATATCGCGCGCGAGGAATAACAAGAGTCGGGGGCGCGCGTGCGGGTTTTCCGCGAAGTCGAACGGAATCCGATAGCCGTCCCGGACTACGGGTACGTGTCATTCGGGAATATCATTAGGTCGCGGGAGAAATTGTTCCCGCGGCTCGAGTGTGCGACACGAATCGATAGCGGCGGCGCCAGCTTTTACCCTCCTCTCTCTCCCTCGTAAATTAATAAATTCTGCCGGGGCTTATCGCGTTGTCACTCGCGCCGATCGCGGCGAGCCTCGTCTGCGAAGCTTTTGGCGCTTTAGCGCCGACTGGCACGCATAGCAACCGCGAAACAAAACACCGAGGCGCGGAACGCACTGCGCACCTAGTCCGCGATGAAATTTCATGAATTTTGGGGCTTTGGCCGCGGGATGGAAAGAAGGGCCCTTTTGCCGAGAGCTGATGCCTTTGCGAGGTGCGGATTAGCGGGCGGATGGACGAACGAGAGGGGCGAGGCTGTCGAATGTATACCGGTTCCGCGGTGTAATTTGGAGCGATTTATCGGTGACTGGACGGAAAGTCATTTCTCTACCTTTCACGGTGTCGGTAAAAAAAGATTAGCGCCGGTTAATGAAACTCGACGACGGGTAAGTAAATAAAAGGAAACTACCGTAAATACTGCCAATTTAGCTGGAAATTTACCGTAAAACGTAGTAAAAATATCAGAGGAAGGTTTTCATTGATGAATTCAGTATAACATTTGCAGTTGATGCTGAATAAAAGAATGACGAATATTTTCAGGGGGTTGCTATTTTGAAGCTTGAATTTGAGAACTACTTTGCCAAATTGAAAATTCGAAGATGTAGGGTCTCTGATGTCTTTGTTTTTCAGAATATTTACTGGCTGGTTACTCCTTGAGATATAAGACCCCAAGTTTTAGACTTTGTATGAATCGCGATAAACAAGGTAATTTAGAAACGGAGCTTTTCATCAAGTTGGATGGGTAATATATTGTTTGCTTTTTGGTTATCTCGCGGTTCCAAAGCAATCTAAAGTTTTGCTTACTTTTTACTTGCTAAAAGCCGAGGTAAATTTCGAATCCGAAACAAAAATACGAAACTTTAATTAAAATTCACCGACGCAAAAAAAAAAAAAAAAAAATGCGCTCGTCGACGGCCTTTTTCGCGAACCGAAAGCGGCGCGATAAAACGAGCGCATTTAATCAAATTCATAATTCGCAGCCCACGTGCTTTTGATAGCAGTCCCTGATAGCGTCCGCTTGACAATTCAAACATTTTCGCGGCCGCGACCGGCAAAGCGTGTTTATAATTAACAGCGCGTAATGAAATCCTTTTGTCCGCTTCTCTCGTCCTCCTCTGTCTTCCTCCAGAAAGCCGTGGCGCAAACACAGAGAGAGAGAGAGAGAGAGAGAGAGAGAGGCGCGGCGTAACAATATGAGGTAGTATTTCACAAAAAATGCGCGCCGCGCGCTTTTTACGCTCATCGGGAGCTGCGCGCGCTGCCCTTTGCGCGCGCCGCATAAATATCTTCCGGCGCATAAAGATCCTTTGCATTATTTACGGGTTATTTTCTCGGCGTCGAAATTTACGAGCCAACTTCTCTCTCTCTCTCTCTCTTCCTCTCTCTTCTTCTGCACCTTGGAAATTTACATCGAGAGACGCGTCGAATGACCGACGTGAGCTTCTGCGTAAGTCGGGGAGCGATTGTGAACTTTGGGGGAAGGACTTTTGTTTATTTTGAGACGTGACGAATGTCCGCTAATGAAAGTGCTGCCGTCTCGGAGTACGGGGAAGCTTTTCTTTTATGTAAGTACAAGGAAGCGGTGTTGGATACGTATATATGCAACGGCGAGTTTGAAGTTTGCTCTTTCGAGGGTAAGCAATCAGAACTGACTTATTTTTAGAAGGTTAGGAACCGACTCGTGCTTTCCAAAAGTATAGCCGCACATCAAAATTAGAGCTGCGACTCTAATTAATAATCCCCGTCCACCAATCGCCTCGAGCGATCGATGAAAACTCGCCGGCGAACCTTTCCGCAAAAAAAAATAGTCACGCAGACAGAGGCGGGCAGAGTAATCCAGCGTCGATACACCTCGACCGTGAAACGCCGAGAGGATAACGCGCGAGAGAGACAGAGAGAGAGAGAGAGTTCGGAGTAACGGCGCGTAGAGGCGATAAGCGGGGCTCGCGGTTTGCCTGGTACGGAGTAATCGCGCGTAAAAATAGAAACGACGAGCCAGAATGGAATTGATTGCCGATGCATTGGCCCGTTGTTTTAGCGGCGGCGGCGGCGTCGGCGGCCGGGTAGCGGCCGAGCGTTGAACCGTAGACCGAACGGATTATCATTTGCGATGGCTTAACCGAAAGTTATGACTTATAACGCTGACAATCGGCGCGCCTCTCGGGTTTCTTCGCCGCGATTTCGCTCTCCGGGAAAACACGGAGAGGCTTCGGTGTCGCGGCTGAGGCGAGCGACTTTTGCCGAGGGAATGCGTACTTTTTTTTTTTAAATAAGCGCGATTGTTTCGCCTTCGGGAATTGTCGTTTGCGTTGCAGGAATCGCGGGAGTTTAATTGTTTAATGCTTATACGGCTTGGAAGCCAGTTTTGCGAGTGTCACTTTCATTAATCTTGGCGTTTAATATACAGCTCGGCTGTCAAACCGAAGGAAATTTTGGGGCTCGTTTGGAAATTGACTTGTCCGTAATTGACTCGCGTTTCGAAATGCGAAAACCGTTGTAAACCAATTCCATTGCAATATAATTACGTCACCCGAAACTGAACTGAATCCAATTACGAATTGCGCAGCTTTACGCTACGAAATTTCCCAAAAAACCCACAATTAAATGATTCCGACCCACGAAAGACAGTCGTCAAAATAAAATATATACCCCCCCAGACGGGGAAGCCCCAAAAAGGAGAACACGAAAACAGCCATCAATATCCCTTACAATTTCGAAAAGCAGCCGAGCCAATCCTTCTTCGGTCCAGCCTCCCCTCGGCCGATTTCGGAAGGAACAGGCGGCCGTTACAACGGGGCATTAAAATATTCTCTTTCGCCTATAGTTCCCTAAATCGCGTACAAGCGAGCGGATCTTCCCCGGAACGGAATAAATCAACGGCGCCTCTCGCCTCGAGTCGCTCTCTCTCTCTCGTGTCCGGATCCGGGGGCTCTTTCGATCCGTCATTGCGCGACAGGCTCGTCTCTCTCTCCGCAAGCGATGCGAGACAAATCGAAGGCCGACCACCCCGACGATTCGAGTTTACGCCGGGCCGCGTGTCCAGTATAATTTTTCTCCTCCGAACTGCCCGGCCTGCTTCCTGGGAGATTGGCAGTTGGGCTTATTTGGTTGTCCGCCGTTCCTAATGGCCGTTTCATCGGGCTGTCAGAGTCTTGTTTGAATTTTGGAACATTTTTCCGATTTTGGGGAGAGAGTCGGAGTGTATTGGCAAAATGGAGATTCGGTTGTAATTTTCTATATTTATTTAAATGCGTGCTATGCATAATTCATGTAAACGGAGGGGGGAGAAACATAATTCTGGGGGAGGTAAACGTAAATACGCGTAGTTAATTTTCAAAAATACCAATTACGAATAGGTAATAGTGCCTCGGAGCCGAATAAATAGCTTTCAAAGGAGTCGAAGTGCCGGTAATTCCGCAATAAAACAATAATTTACAGCTGCCATTAATTTCCACATTAGCACTGTCCTGCTTAAATCTACGATCCGCACATTTGTTTCTCGCTCGCTCGCGGAGAAATTTTTCTCTCATTAACTTGTCCATTTTCCTCGTTCCTCGAAGCTACCCAGAGAGAGTAAGAGAGAGAGAGAGAGAGAGAGAGAGAGATCGTAATTTTTTTCTCCCTCCTTTTTCCTCGATTTTTCTCATCCGCGCTTACTTTCCTCGTTTCTCGGCAACACGGCGTCGAGCCAATAAATACATCCGAAAGCAGTCTCGAATCGTTACTCGATACACCTCGCGAAAATATATCCGGCGCGAAACTCGGAACGATACGTCTTTCGCTCGGCGCTGCAGTTCCGCAAAATAAAAGGAGAGCCGGGGAGAGAAAAACCGAGGAGATGGGGGAATGAAACGAGAAATCTAATACATTTTTATCTTGATCCGGGGGCCTCCTTAAAAAAAGAGAGCTAGGATCTATGGCGGCGCTTCTCGTGTAAGTGCGCGCTGTAAAAAGCGACTTTCTTGCACTTGCTTTTTACGCTCTTTCCCCGCCCGTCACTTCCTGCATCGTTTTTTTTTTTTTTTTTTTTTTTAAGAAAAATGAAAAGTAAATACGCGTTTGCGCCGATTGTTTGCTTTCATACTTTTATTTTTTGTGATCGATTCAGTTTCGTGCGGGATTTTACACTGATAGGATTTTATTTTTTGTTTTTTTTCGAATTTTACAATTTTCATTAGAGATTTATTTTACGGGCGCTGGATGGAAAAATGCTGCTTTATTTGAAAAAACAGCCGATAATTTCAAGAAAATTTGTATGACTCGAATGAGGAAGTTTTTTTTTTATCGGCGCGTAAGTTCTAAAATAGGGGAGTTGGAGTCTTGTTGAGACATTTTTCACGTTCATAAAAAAGGGTGTTTCAAATTACTTATTGCCGGGGCAAAAAAATCAATACTTGATAAAAAAAAAAGTAAGTTTCCTTCAACTTCGAATCTCGAGTTGCTTCAAAATTTGTTTTCCGCGTTTAAATTAACTTTTTTAACCGCGTTCGTTCGTTTTAGTGCCCGGGAGAAAATTTTATTCTCAGAAAAAAATCGTAATTTTCCGGCTGGCTTAGGGCAAACGTATTTTCTCGTTATCTGCGTTGTTAAAAAAACTGTAAATAGCCTTATATCCCCCAGTGTATTTATTTTGCAGCGGGATTTTCGCATGAAATAAGCATTTTTCTCGAACAAACCCCAAAATTACCCCCGGTTTTTAAAACGAAAACAAATCAATTTTTTGCTCCACTTAATCTTCGCCGAGCAAAAAAAGCGCCCCGAATCGCGCAAGCAAGCAAGCAAGCAAGCAAGCAAGCAAGCAAGCAAGCAAGAAAATCCGCAAGAATTCACCGACTCGCTTTCCGTCAGTGGATCATTACAATCTGCGCCGTATATATTCAAATAAAAAGTGCCCGGGGATAGGTCCGGCGCAGCGTAAAATAAAATCCGTCAGAGCTCAGGCAGTCACGCACCGCTGCGCGTGCACAATTCGCCGCCGGTCGGCGACTCGGGGGCTTCGAAAGGAGCTTGAAATTAAAATCGTAAATTTCCAAATGCCGGAAGGAAAAACTGCGAGCTCCCCACGCACACAAGCGCGCGGTACACAACGAGGCGACGGGGAATGTAGAGCAAGTACGTTCCTGGGCGATATCCTCGGGCCAACGCGGCGATATCTATATACACGTACGGGAGAGAGCCCGAAGTTTCGAGCTGGGCAATTTCGAAGATTGCCCTTTGGCGTATAGCCGGGCGAGTAAGAGAGAGAGAGAGAGAGGAAAATGACGAAAATTGAAGCAGCGCGACGGGTGTATCTCGAAATATAAGAAAATAACAACTCCGAAAATTTCGCTGCGACTACCGTCGAGGATATGTACCCGGGGATACGTGAAAAGGGTGAACGCCTGCGATCGGGTGCAAAGCTCGGAGAAAAATTGACGGGGAGGCGAAGGTTTTCTTTTTTTTTTTAGGTGCGCCGACGAGAGAGAGAGAGACAGTAAATAAGGGGAGGAAAATGGGTCGATTATTTGGCGACGCAGCCCATTTTCGTCAGCTGGGGAAACTAGCTATCTTTAAATTACCGACTTCTTCCCCGACCAGCGCCCAAGAACATTCTAATCTCCGCAGTATTGATCTTCCCCGTGCAGGCCCTGCAGCCGATAAAACAAACATCGGCCCAGACGGGCTTTTTCCATCGAAAAAAAAAAAAAAAAAAAAAGATAAAGCGAAGGGCAGCACCGTTCGACCTACAGAAGGAACGAGTGGGAAGAGAAAGGGCTTGCGAGAGAGGGTTAGATAAAATGCAGGTCGGAAGATAAATGGCGCTTAGATTCGCTCGCGTCACGTATAAGGAGGTGGGGTCCGAGATATCGGCGGCGATTCCTGAGGGGGGGGGGGGGGGGGAGCGGCCCCCAAAAAAAGAAAAATGAACAACTTTCTCTCCCCCGCGCGCGTCCTCCTTAAATAAGGGAGCCTCGGCTTTGATAATTCACAGAGCGCAGAGGCGGAGGTAGATTAATTAGACTGAGTCGCTTCAAGGTTAAGCGCTCCACTTTGTTCTATTGGCTTTTGCCGGGGCTCGAGTTGATTGCTTTTCTTTTTCCGACGCGCGGGGGTTAGTTAATCCGCGCGACGAGCTTTGATTTTCTGAGAAAAGTTTCGGGGAATCTGGGTTGCTCGCTGGTTTGTTTACGGCTAATTCCATTTGGTTTCAAGGCGACACACACAAATCTGTCGGGCGGCAGCGCGAAGCTTCCAAGCTCGTAAAAATTTCGTGATTCTGCATGTAGTTTTTTTAAAATTTTCTTAGTTCCGAATAACGCCGTGCAAATCTTGGGCTATATTTTCAAATTTTCCAAGAAGTATGCACAAGTGAAAGCGCTCTTTAATTAAAGAATTTTCCAAGACTTGATTTGTGCCGCCGTAAGATTAAAACCACTCGAGAAGCTACGTCGAAGTGATCAACTCGGTTAAAAATCGATTTCCCCCCTCAAACTTGACTCCCGAAAAGCTTGCGCTATCCATTAACCGACAACAGGCTGGGCTCTTCTCACCTTTTTCACCCCCTCCCCCCAGCGCCCCCCTCTCCTTACGTCGTCGAAGAAAATCGTTTACCGCACATTCAGCCCCTTACCTTTGATCTCTCGAGAGTTTTGTCCTCGTCAAGTCGCGCGGATGAAAGCTTCCCTTGTGCTCGAGCGCCGAGCTCTCGAAAACGCACAATTTGTTTTCTCGATAAAAGATCTCGTCAAAGAGCGAGAGCGCGCGCGCGCGCCTTCTTCTCGCACACAACCCTTCCGCGCCCGCGCGCGTACGTTTTTTCGAGCCCGAGAGAGATGAGAGAGAGAGAGAGAGCGAGAGGGAAAATTAAATTCGAGCGCGCGGCCCGCGACAATGGCGAAAGTCACGGCGCCCTTTTTCAGACCTCTAACCCCCTCGTTCTGCCTGCTTTCTCTCTGCCTCTCTCTCTCTCTCTCTCTCGGCGTGTTTACGCTGCCGCTGCTCTCGCTTCCGCTCTCTTTCTCCGCTTACACTCAATCTACCTTTTCATATTTTCGCAGTTTTTTCTCTCGCGCGGCAGCTGCCTTTTTTAGCTTCTTCGCCGCCGCCTGCTTCTGCTTCTTCTTACTCTCCGCGAAACTTAATTTCCGCTCTCTTTCTCTTTCTCTCTCTCTCTCTCTCTCACTCCCGCCTTGGAGAGGATATAAAGCGAAGAGCCTGGCAAATTAATAATAATCCCTCTTGCGATTTCTCGGTATAGTTTAATTGATGCTCTTTCGAATTTTCCCGGAATATTGTATATATATTTGTTTTTCCGCCCCTTGGTGTACGAGTGTATTTCAATTTTAATGGATTACTAAAGCGCGGGGCTCTACTTTCCGTATTAAATTTTTATTTCGTTTCCGGCAGCAGCCGAATTGTAAATAACGATTTTTCCGCGCAATATAACCGAACGATTATTTTGAAAATTAATTTCTTGCAAAATAAACACGACTGCCCGATTATTCTGTACTCTTCGAAAGCATATGGATTAATCACCACAAAACTATATCTCGCAAGACTGATAAACCCGTAATTCCACCGTACTCCCCGAATTAACCCGTCAAAATAAAAAAAATCTCAATCCTCGCTCGTCCCGAGCTCATTTTTCCCTCCGTCAAACGCAGGCGAATATCCCTCTCCCGCTAATCATCAGGATCTCGGCGTCGAATTCGCTCCAGAGAAGACCCGAGCTTATATCAAAAACAAAGGCCCGCCAAAACAAAAAAACACGGAAAGGCCGACGCGGCGCAGGAGCTGCCGCCGCGACAAAAGGCAAGAGGGCCAGTCGAGACTTCAAAGCGATATAACCGCAAGATTACCTCGCGGCTGCTGCCGCCGCTGCTGCACACGTGGCCCCGGCGGAGCATTTGCATCGGAGTCCTACCCTCCGGCGAGCGCGGAGAAAAGACGGAGGAGGGCTGCGGGCGGGAGAGTCGAGTGTGTACGGTGCTTTGCGAGAGATTAATGGCGGAAATTGCGCTAGAAAAAATTCGGCGCGAGTTATTGTGTCGCCGACGACGACGCTGCTGCTGCTGCTGCAGAGTGTTTTTCGGGGGCGGATTTATGGTTTGATGCGAAGTTTTTCTTTGATGGTAGTTCGGGTGAGCGAATTAACACGCTGTAAGTTATTTATGGATATAACTCAAGAGACGGCTTCGTTATTCGGAACGAACGGTGGTTCTTGTTTAGAAATATATTGAATTACGATGACTGCGTTAATAAAATCGTAAGTTTACAGCAGATGTGAATCAATATTTTTATTATATGGATACGTTGCATAAACTTTGTTAGTTAATTAAAGTATATTTACGTTTTTTTGCGCGATAATATACAACCGGGTTAATTAGCGACATCTTTTCATATAAATTGACGTGCCCGGAAAGAGAGCATTGCAACGCTTACGTAACGGATTATCCAATAATAATTTTCTAAGGCTAAAAACTGATTAGGCGGCGAATAAGCAAAAATAGAAGGCAAATTGAGTAATAATGCTTTATTTCGCGCGGTACGACTTTTCGCGCGCGGAATTATATGAGGGGGGGGGGGGGCGGAAATTAATTTCTAAATAGTACTGGGTTCGCCTGTATAAAGCCGCACGCGCATAGGAATACCGCTGCAGAGGCGGTACCTACTCCTTGAAATTACTACGGTTATTAAGCTTTCTAATTAACTAACGACGCCAGTTGAGGCTTTCTTTCACTAATTAAAATTTTTCATTAGTTTACACAATATTACGCCGACGGGGGGAGGAGGAGGAGAGCCGAGAGAGGAGAGCGACGACTCGAAATGAAGAATTCGTACTCCTGTAATGACCCCCCGCCGACGCTTTGCGTTTATAACGAGATTTTCATTTAATTAAACATAAGTTCATAAAAAATGACGGTGCTCCTTCCCGCCCGGGCACTTTAGTTTACGTAATTCTTTCGTTTAATAGTGTAAAATGGATTCGGCGCGATGACAGTAATGGAAGAGAATTATTTAATCACGGATATTACTTTGCGCGTTTTAACGTATTTTCTTTAATCCGATAGATCATCGCTTATTTGTTAATTAAATGGTGGTATAATACATATATCGTTGTATATCGAAATTAATGTTCTCGCTAAATATTAAAGCGGAGTAAGTAAAAGCTTAAGCAAAGCTGATTAACACACAGGTTTTAAAAGTATCCACGCAAAAAGAAAATATTGCTTACATAACGAACGAAAAAGTAAGTGTAACAGTAACAGCTGGTAATTGTTTATGCGCAAACTCTTCTGAAAGCCCCCTGAAACGCAATGAAAAATTAACGGCAGCGAGGAAATTTCGGGAAATCCCATCGGCGCGCCTACTTCAATATTTAAAGGCCCAATTACCGGCAAATAAAATTACTTTGATCCTATCTCGGCTCTGTTACGGTACACACGAGCATCTGCGCCGCCGTCTCTCTGCGAAACAGGGCCAGAGAGCAAACGGCGTTTTGACGAGTCGTCGCCAACTCCGGGCGATTTGCGCACGCTAAATATTTAGCGAGTCGCTTGCGCAAATCAGGTGCGCGCCGCCCCTCCCCCCCGTCCCATCTCCCTCTCTCTCTCTCGGCAGATGAAAACGCGCCGCCTTAATATTCGCCGGGGAGAGAGAGAGGCAACGAGGAAAAAATAATACCCGAGTTTCGAAGTGGAAAAGCAATTTCGCGAGCCCGCGTTTCCTCGTCTCTCTGCCGGGCGTATATACACCTCCGAGTGTGTGCGCGCGCTTGCGCGAGTGTGGTATATTCCCGGGTTCTCTCGATTCTCGCGGGGAAATAAAGGATTTCTTAGGCTGCTTTGTGAAATTTTTACATTTTCCAGCGGGCGCCGACCGCCGGTTTCGACGTTTCGATTTTCCTTTGTTGCGAGAGCGAGACAAAAATCTGCGGCGTAAGTACGGATCGTTTTGTTGTTCACCCTTTGGACGGAAGGTTTTTTCAGGTTTTTTTTATTCAGGTTTGATGATCTTTCCGACAGTCGAGACGGTATTGTTATTTTTGTATTTGAGGAAAGTTTGTAGAAAACATTTTGTCATCATCTTAAGAAGCCTCTGTAAAGTCAAATTTAAATGCATAACCAGAAATCTCGCTGAAAACGACGAAAGTACAGGCGGAATAAAAATTTACTGGTATTATACGCATTTCTCGAATTTCCGAAATAAAACTCGAATGCAGCCGTATCGACTTGTAACAAAGAAGCACACATAGAATTTCGAAACCCCGTAAAGCGCAAAAGTATTATTTATGTCGGCGCGAGGGGAAAAAATCAAGAAAAACGCGCCGCTTCTCTATATCCATACGAAAAAACGTTAATGCAACGAAAAAAAAAAAATGAAAAACCAGACGTGTATGTACATAATATCGGCGATGTATTGGCGAATCGTCTTTACGAGCGTCTTCCGTATATATCTTATCAGAAGTAAACATTCGGTGCGCGGCAGTATCACGCAATCAAGCGACTCGATATTTATGGTGTCGTAAATAAAATGACAGCGACGCGTGTATCGGTGAAAAAAAGAGAAAAAAAAAAGGATCCCGAGCCCGATCGTAACGCGAAAAAAGTGAAAGACAATACACCTTTTTTTCTATATATAAAACGCGCGTGTCTCTATTATTAAATATGTATGCGCGAATACATTTTTATGGCTTATGCAAATTTCAAACCAGGGGGCGAGGGTTGGCCTTCGCTTTTTAACTGCTCCGATCTATTTTTCAAGAATATTCCGTAGCTTAAATCGTCGTATATCACGCACTGCGTCAAAATTCCATTGTAATCGCATCATGCGCCGTGGCGTGGCAGCAATTCTTTCCATAAAGATCATACTCGACGCGTTACAGTGCCTGTATATATAGCACAGACGCGAGCTTGTTTGCCCGCGCGATCGCGCGCAACAACAACAAAAAAAAAGGGAGAATCCGGGAAAAATTCTGACTAAAAGCCTCGCAATGAAATCGGACGCTAAACAATTCCCCCTGTAGGCGAGACAGCAATTTGCCAAGGTAAATCCCCGAGTGAAAGAAAGCGGCAGCATCTCTGTAATATTCACTCGCACCTGGCAGCGTATATCTCCTTGCATAAACGCTCGAGGCGTTGCGTCACTCGTGCGTGCAGTCACGACGACGACGACGGCTCGCTTCCTCTCTCTCTCTCGTCTCCTCCGGCGCGTTTTCACCTTTTAACGCGCGGACACGTGTGTGTACGTAAGCGCACGACCGATACGGACGACCAGCGGCTAAAGGCGAAAAGTGTCACGACTTATTAAGGACGGTTTCTTTTCTCGAGAGGATTCGCGCGATATCGGATTCAACGTTGATTGTCGCGCTTAGATTTATCGAAGGTTCGATGCGCGAGGGAATCTGCTATAAAAATAAGGTAAAGAAATTTTGACACTAAAAAGGAATGTGGAAGAAGTGACGTTCGTTAAAAGCAATGTAAAAAGCCAATATGATAAATTCGAGGAAAAGCCCGAACTAACAAGAATTACGCGATTCTTTCCTGCATTAGCTGAAACACTGGAAATAAGTATTGAGCAAGCGACGCTCGTTCGGCAAGCAAAATTATCGATACATTCAAATGCAACACAAATCAAACGCGCTCTGACAACTAAATTGTGAGCGTTACAGTTGTATCGGTTAAAACGTCAGGGCAGAAATATTTTGATGGGCCGCTCGGCCGCGCCGTCATAAAAATATCTTGGAAAATGCATGGACTCTCCGTCGTAAATTTTCTCATTTCTATATAAAAAAAAAAAGAACCGAACGAAAAGCACTGTCTTCTTTTTTTTTCCCCCCGAAAATCCGTACTGCAAATTTCTCGAGCGACTCGATCTTTATTCAGCTGTCACGCTTCCCGGTCATTGATCAATTTAGGAAAGTTTGCGGCGTTTTCGTGCTCTCGCTTCTCTCTCTCTCGCGCGCGGTCGCCGGAAAATATTTTGACAACGTCGTTACGCCGATGGTCTTTCGCCGGGGGAATTTTGAGTTCCGTCGGGATGCACAAAGCAAACCGACGCGGATAAACGGAGAGGGACGCTCTCTTGGCTTACGCAACTTCTTGCTCGCTTATTTGGAATTTGTTACATAAAGACCTTCTGTGTATTCCGAATGTTAATTGAGTTTCTGACATTGTCTCGTTTTTTTTAAGTCAAACACTTTTGGCTGATTAAACAGGTGTTTTTCGGCTGCGAAGACCCGCATTCAAATGCCAGACATGAGGCATTTTCTAAAATAATTTCGTAATGCTTTGACAGCTCAACTAACGTCTGCTTGTATTCAGCTTTGTATAAGTCAATTGAGTTAAAATTAGACTATTGGTAATTAATCTTACATTTAACATGAAAAGAAACGTTTACATTCATTATTCCTTTTTATTAGATTTAAAAGTTTCGATTCATTCAATCGAAAATTTCGTGACTTATCAATCTAATGAACGTAGCTTTATTGATAAGTCGCGAAACGTCAACGCTCGTTAAAAAAAACTTTGTAGATTATCACTCACTTTAATTAGAGATCGATGAGAGTAAACAAAGTAATTACGCGCGCCTTAAACCTTTTTTGAAAAGACAATAAACGTCGCGATAAAAAAGTTAAATATAAGTTTCAGGCATTACATAGTAAACTCTTCTACTATCAGCAAGAAATACCTCTCGGCCTTCGGATGCATCCCGAAATCGTAAAAAAAAACACGTCCGTTTCAGCGCAAAAGAGTCATTCTTCAAACTTACACTCGCAATATCAATGTCAAACACGGCCTCCGCGTCTCCTCGGCAGAAGCGAATATCATTCGAGTGTACCCACCGCCGACTCCTCCCTCGCAAAGTCAACGAGCTCGCTTAGGCGACGAAATAAAGCGCTTCTCTCCCAGCAAATCGCATTAGCCGGAGCGCGGAAGCGGCGGCGCGTTTGTTGTACTTTTAGCGGTCGAGCCTTCGATGCGCCTGGACACTTTGGCGCGGCGCTGCTTTTTCCTATCCGGAATAATACCCGGCATAATTCAGCGCCTCGGACGCTCGTAAAAATATATTGTACACGTCGGCGGCCGCGACGGAATTCACAGTTAGCGCGCGCGCGGATTTCGCGAGGAAGGAGCGCGCGCCTGCCCGGGGAAAAGGAAAAAAAAAAAAGAAAATTCGAGCGGAGAGCAAAACGGTCACTTACGCAAGCAGTCGAGGAACAGGGAAATGGCACTCGAGAAGGTCTTATTCTCGGAGGAAAATTCGTGGCGTGGAAAAACGACGATGAAGCCGGCGCGCGGGCACCCTTCTCTTCTCTCTTTTTTTTTTCGAGCGGAGTCTATATAGGTATAGAGGCCGGACGGAGGAGAAAAAGCCTCTCGAAGACCTGGAGGAGGAGGAAGGCCGCCGGGATAGAGATTAATTCATTGAAACGCTATTTTTCTTGGGCTTATGCGAGGATGATTTTATAATCTTTTTTGATGATTGTGAGTTTAAGGAGGTAGAAAAAGGGTAGCGTCAGAGTGGAGAAGTCACGCAATTTTTCGAAAAGAAAACATTTTGTATAAATATTCAATTTACAAGGTAAACTGGAGTGGCAAACGCAATAATAATAACAAACGAAGAAAATGAAATTGCGAAGAGGTACGCGAAGGGGAGTATGCGCATATTTTACACGTTGCGCTCTCTGGCGAAATTAAATTTTAAAATAAAATGGGTCTTCTTAATCTATATACCTAAATCCGTCGGTGGCAATACTTTTAATAAAGTTTTTTAATAACAACTTTTAAAATCCGAAACTCAACTATTTCCCGCGGCACCTTAAATCCTCGTCCCGCAAACTTTTTGATAAACAACCTTCCCGCGAGCCAAGACGCGCGGAGGCAAACAAAAGTGTTAATATGACAAAGCAGACGGCGGGGGCAACGAGAGAGAATAAAAAAAAAAAAAAAAAAAGTCAAAGGAAACGCGCGAGGAAACACTAAAAACGAAGTAGGGAGAGAGCGAGAAAAATTGAATGAGAGTACGAAGGGTACCGAGGATTAACGAGTGTCCGGGGCCCGGGGTACCTGTAACCTCCTGCACTCCTCTCGCCTTTTTACCCGAGAGCGCGCAATGATTTATCATTCTCCGGAGAATGGAGAAAAGCTTTGGAAGAATTTCGCCCCCCCCCTTTCTTTTTCGCGCGCTCCTCGGTCACTCCCCCCACTTTTCCGCATTCTTCGTGCATCGCCGCTCCTTTTTTTCTGTCTCTCTCTCTCTCCCTCGCCTCTCGCGCGCGCAGTTCGCCATGTGAATGGGATGAGGGAGAATGGAAACGAATGTAGGCGGAATCTAACGCTGCGTTGGGAAAAATTTAATGGGCAATAAAGTTTTCGGGAGGGCTGAGAAGGACGGTGACGCGTTTGGATCCCTCGTTCTTTTTTTTCTTTTTTTTTTTTTGGAGGGAAAATATTTTTGGAGCCGCGCTGGCGTAAACTTCTTTTACGTGGAATTGAATTGCTGTTGTAGTCGTTATTGATTTATCGGTTTACGTTGAATATTTTTTCGTATCAATATTTTATTAAGGATAACTCTCTAGAATGCCTGGAGTCAGATTTAAAAAATGCAATTGACAAATAAGACATTTTCATTCAACACCTATGCCTCTCGTTTCTTCTAATGCATTAACCCGTAGACGACTCAACCTCAATACCTCGTAACCTCCATTTTTAATAATTTCCATCGTCATCATTTTAGCGGCGCGGCAGTATTGTCTCTCTCATTGAAAATACCGCTCGACACACACACACACACACCTGCACAGATCTCGTACAGGCATTCACCCGACTTCGTTGGCGGCGGAAGGCACCTTTTCTAGCCTCGAGTCCTCTTCTCACTCTTACACGCAAACTCCATTAGTTGGGCCAGAATTCGACCCGAGAATACCGTATTATGACGCCGCGGAGGTGGCAAAGGAAGCGCCGGCGAGGGGACGGGGAAGGAAGAAGGACTACGACGCCACGAGATAAGGAGAGAAAAAGAGGACCTCAAAGAGATGTAGGAAAAGGATGATAAGGTGATGCGGTGCTTCTAGAAAAAGCCAGGGACGATGCTTTTTTTTTTTGTCGCCGCCCGTGGGAGTGACGAAGGCGTGTTTTTTGGGGGGATAATTAATTTGAGGAACAATATATAATTCTTCATTTTTCGTCGACCCTGCGTTCCCGGGTAATGAATCAGGAAAAAATGAAATATCGTCGAAACTTTGATTTTGGGATGAGCTCATTATGCATTAAAAGCTTTTTCTCGGAAATGTGTACTATTAAAACCGAGTTAATAAAAGTATTTATATGGGTTGACGTAAAATCATTACTAGGAAAGTTAGTTTTTAAACACGATACAGTTAATCAACGTAGGTGTTTTTTTACAGTTGGTTAACGTGAAGCAATAAACGGAAATTCAAACAATACTTAAATCCAGCTACAAAATACTATTCACAAGTACATTGCGTACCCATAAAAAAAAAAGAAGAAACATTATGGAATATTTACAACACTCAACTGGAAAGCTCGAATTGTGAAACTTTTTAAAGAGAGGCCATTACTACTTCCATTTCCCAGGTCGTATAAATATGCGATATTTTCTACAAACTTACATAGCCGGGGAAAAAAAAGTGCCCCCAGAGTCGCCCCCTTCCAACCCGCGCACCCACACATCTCACCAGAGCCATAGCTCATCTCCCATCTGACTGTCCCACCGTATCCAGCCTTAAAAAAAAAAAAAAAAGAACCACCCGCGCGCGCAGCCGCATCCCAGGAACACGAGATGCGTTTGGCTTACGAGCGTAATTCCCCGGAACGGCTTGGAGACAAAATTTTCATAGGATATATTTACGGAGGTGGCCTAGTCGCAGATCCCCGAAGGCGAGTTTAAAGCCTACGGAGAAGCTTTTAGAGTTTATATCTCATCTTTCCGGCGGAGGCTCCCGCTCCTCCTGGGTGACCTATCAATATTTATTATCGGAATCCCTTTAGTGCCTGAACTGGAGAGAGACAGAGAGATAGAGAGCTCTTATGGTGATGCCGGGAAATCTTGTATTAGTTCATTCTAATCCTGGGACGCGTCGGGAGAGTTTACGCGCCAGAGGGAAACGCTATGCTGGATGAACAGGTTTTATGGAAGCGTTAGACGCGCAGGATATTTTTCGGGCTCCGAATGTTACTAGCTGGCAGTACCAGTTTTTTAGGCTCGTTGTGCATCGATGCTTTATTGCGCTGCGGGTTGTTCGTTGGTGCAAAGAGAAAGCGTTATTTACTGTTAATTTCCTCCGTCATATTTAGGTTTTACGGATTAGTTTTATTAAGCTTCATTGTTTGAAGGTTGAAATTTAATTAAGAATGAAGCAGCAGAGATTTTTGCAAGTGTTTTCTTTTGTATTATTGTAAACTATATACTAAAACTTGTCGAGTCACTAACTAAGAAGTTTATCTTATCCGGGCAAAATGATATCAACGAGCTACTAAGTAAATATTAGTAAAATGTGACAATTACAAACCTGCCGAGACAGTCGAGTCACTGTAGGAAAAATCACACGTCAACGGATCGCGAAGAGAGTTGATAAAACATCATTTTCGTTTTTAGATTGAACAATTTTAAAAGTTTAAAATCAGAAATCATTTTGAAATCAGCGCAGTTTGGTACAAAAACACTGGCGAAGGGGGAAAGTAACGGATAAGATATAATGCGCTACTAATGGATGCGCATTAATTCACCATTAGTGTTATTAGTTTCAACTGCCGGTCATTTGTGATTTTCTACAAGAAAATAGCCCTGCCGGCATTCCTTTGGATTTAACGCTGCAGATTAGCGATTTTGCTCTTTGATAAATTTCGTTTGGACTTTGTGCGTCTTTTCCGTTTAAATTAATATTCGCCTCGTTACGTTCTTAAGACGTATGTTTAATGTAAATTAGATAATGAATATGATAACACACTTTACTTACCGCCGTGTGGTAAATTAAAATCAATATCGTTACGTATTATACTCGACTCACCTGAAACAAAAAAAAAAGCTTAATCAATAAATTTCAAAGTATAATTTTAAGACGATACATATTTGACAGGCATAAAAGGGAATTCCTTATTTTCCTTAAATCAGATTTACAAGTTTCCACTAACAAATGTCCACCCCCCGAAAGGCAAACAATCGCAATAAAAATTGCCCCGTCCGTAATCCGAGAAACAAAGCTCATTGTGCCCGAAATCTCAATCCACTTTTTCTGCGTCTCGGCGAGCCTATATCTCCCCGAGCGGCGGCGACTCGCCGTATAATAAAAAGGGAAAAAAAAATCAGTTAATTCCTTATCTACGCAGCATTGAATGGCGGGCTAATGGCTCGTCGAGCCCGACAAAACGAGGATCGAGCGGCGGCGGCGACGGCGGCGGGGGCCCCTCTCTCTCTTTTTGTTTACAACATGGGAAATCGAGGCAGACGTCTTCCGCAGTCGCGCGGCTCACGCTTGCCTTCGTCCCGAAGAAAGTTAGCCCCCTCACTTAAGGAACCGGAGGCGAACTTTTCCTCCCGGCTCCATTCGATTCCGTGGGCCGCCTCCACCCCTCCCGAGACGAGATACGTCGCGAGGCATGACGAGAATCGATAGTTCGCGAGGAGGCAAAGTTTCTGCTCCTTGCTATCGCTTCGGCAAATATTCTCCCTCTCTCTCTCTCTCTCGCTCTCTTCCGCGCCTTTCCTCAGGGCTGTACAACGGCCCATCTTCTCGGTACATATTTGTGTCCCTGTCTTTTTCTCCCTTTTTTTTTTCAATTTAAGGCTCTCGCGCAGGAATCTCTGCCTTCTCTTTCTCTCGATCCTCCTCCATTTCTCGGGGGCTTCTTCGTTTTTTTCGCTCTTTATTTCGCTCCTCCTCTTTTTTTCTCTCTCTCTCTCCTTATTGAGCCTCTTATCCGCCCTCGAGCTAAAAATACAATCGATTCGGAATTCTGGAGGCGCTCGGGGATAAAAGATGAGGCGAATTATAAATGCATTATCCGCATTATGAGCTTTTGTGCGGCGCATAACGATGACGATCGCTGAATCGAAGTGAAAAGTTTCGAGAATGTATATAGGTAAACTTGTCATTCGCTCAAAAAAGTTCTGACCTTATTCATCAGATTAGAGTCGTTCGCATTTTCGTGCGACGTTTGAAAATTTCGCTTTTCAAACTTACAATTTCAATAATAAAAAAAAAAAAATCACCGAGGCATCGTAAAACTTGGCAAACAAGCAGAAACACTTCTGAGAGTGACTGTATCTAGGAGCCTTAACGATCCTTAGCCTCTCGTTAAGCAAATCAGTTATCGCAAATAATCACTCACAGTGTATCCGAAGTGGAAATGCAGTTTAGGCTAATGGCTCGGTGTCCGATGACACCGGCGATAAAATCCTAGTTCGCTCATTAATTTTTGGAATTTACACAGAAAGCGATCCTCTCTCTCGCCCGGCGGTAAACAGCGCCATAAATCATATCTCTTCGCCGGGGATTTATCGAGCGCTCCCGGCGTCCAACGGCGAGTTGCGCACTCGGAATTAGCATCGATTCAGGCCCCGCGATGAAAACGGGGAGGGTGGCGATAACAATCTTCCTCGCGTCGTCTTGAGAAAAAAAAAGGAAGAAAGAAGGGGGAAAAAGCAACGCAACCGCTTTTTTTCCCATATTACCAAACGGCCGCGCGTCTGTTTCTTTTTTCCTTTATTCACGGCGACTCGGATCCAGGTTGACTGGTGCTCACCGTCCGTAACCGCTTCACGGTCAAACGAGGAGCGCGGCAGGTGGGGAGGGAAAACAGGCAGAAAATATTTACTCGAAACGTCACGTGCCGCCTCTAACGAAAGAGAAACGCGGGAATTAGAGGAGAGGAAGAAAAAAAAAAGGCGTGTGCGCACCTACAAGCGGGCTCTTTTCTCGTCTTCGATACAGTTCGCGCCGCGGGAAAAAACACTCGGGTTTCTTGCCGAGTTTCCTCGCGAGAAAGCCGGAGAGGAATTTACCGTTAGGGGGCGGCGCGACGAAAATGCGCGAGTCGAAATTCAAACTTGTTTGGGGGAATAGCGCGTAAGTGATCGAGTCCTTTCGAAACTGGAATTTGTGCCTTTCTCCAAAACTATTTGTTGCTTCTATTTTTGACCGGGAGCGAAAGTAACAAGGATATTAAAATTCGTTTTGTTATTCTCCTGGAAATGGAGACTAGTTTCATATCGAAATATTAACCGAGAATTTCACAATTTGTTCCCGCTTACTAAAATCAAACTTTACTTAGCTACTATTTAAGTGTACAATATTATACTAAAAAATACATTAACAAACAATTTAGCTCTATTATTCAAGTAAACTTGAATAAAAATTGAAATAAACTCCACGAAACCGTTCCCGAACAGCGGCCCGACTCAAGACTTACTTTTCAAATTACCACGCCCAGTAAAAATTAGGCACTAAAAAATCGTGGCCAGAACGTGAAAACAAAGTCGGCAAACGTCGCGGCCCAAAAGAAACATCGCTCCTCCGACGTTTTCCCACCGTTCAGAGGTCCGTCATTTTCCAGCTGCGATCGCCGAAAAGTCGGCGGCGAGCGCGCGCGACACGCACCTCTGCGCTTTCCCAGCGCGCTCGCTTCCTGATATTTGACTTTCCAATTAACGCACCTGCGCGCGGCCCGCAGGTTTACCTGGGCGTTACTGCCTCGGGAGGAGGCTAAATCTCGACGGGTATATGTTATGCGTACGTGTGAGTGTGCGCGAGGCGAAACCTTAAGTCCCGGCACAAACTCTCGGAAGCGGCGCGCGGCAACTCGAATGTGTCTTCGAGTGAGACTGCCGGAGTGGTAATTCGTTGTGCACATTTGGAGAGGCGTGCATCTTTCTTCTGGAAATTGTGGCTGAGAGAGGAGGTGTAATGGTTTTTTTTTTTCCTTTTTTTTTTTAACTATTTTAAGATGAAAATTAAAGTTTGTAGGCAAGATAATTTTACGTTCAGCGCCGGAGGTCTTTACGTCTTCATTTAAAATTGAAGTTTCGCCTTGGACTCATTGGTACATGGCATTGACTGCTTTTCTATGGATGTATATTAATGGACTCTAAAGCACAACCTGCGCGGCGCTTCGATCTTTTCGCCATTGTTTGCGAAGTTTCTAAATAAATCCAATGCTCGCCGAAGACAAAAGTAAAAAAGTAAAGCGCAACAATTAAAAATATTAAATAGAGACCGTCTCCGGTCCTTGAATGTCTCGTGCTTCGCAGCCTAGGGGAAAAAAAAACACGCAAAAAGGCCATCCTTTTTTTTTACAATCTGTCCAACTGCAACTATACAGCAAACAGAAAGCAATAACGATAAAAAAGGCAAAAGCCACAAGCCACTATTAATATTCGAAATTGGTTTTCGCGCGCAGACCGCTGAAACCACTCTCCCTCCTCCCCTCTCCCCGCGCGCGGCTAATGTTCATTGCGTCGCGCGCGCGCTCGGACACAGGAAATGCGCGCGCCGAGCGTAATGAATAAGAATGCAGCGCTGGCAAGGCTGAGGATTTATTGCAGATTTAACGACGACTGCCTTTCCGACCTCCCTCTCTCTCTCTCTCTGTCTCTCGATGGCCCGTGAAACGAGGCGCGATAATTATTTTTCGTTAGAATCGCGACATTTTTTTCATTAGCCTACGCTGCTGGGGCTTCTCATTAAAGTAAATTGCCCGGCAGCGGCGGCGCTCGGGCGCTTTAAGTGATAGAAATGGGGTTATGCACACTCGGACCCGTAAATACCCGGCGGGGGAAATTCATTTGTCGCGAGTGGAGATGACGGAGGCGCGCTCTGCTAATTTAACCGGTTTTAACGAAGTTTCGCGTTTTTGCGATATTCGCGCGGAGTTTCGATTAAGCGCCGCGTCGGGGGGCGCGCGGGGGACGTCTTGCCGTTTGATTCGACGAGTCGAGTCGAGTGTTATTTTTTTTTTTTTTTTGTTCTTTCTCGCTCTCGTTTCTTTACGGGCCGGTCGAGAATGCGCGAGTAATTATTTCCGAGCGGAATGAGGGGATTAGTTACTTATTCACTCTCATTTCATGCTTTCGTAAGCGGAAAATTGTTGTTGGTTTACAATGCTGCAATAATTCTAATTGAATCGTTTTGCTGAAAATGAATTAAAAATCTCTTGACGAGGTTTAAATTTCGTAATTCACGGAAAAATTAAGATTATTGCATCGCCGCGGAAAAGTTTCCGTAACGGTGCACTTCGAAAAAAGCAAATTATTCCACGTTGTAATTCGACCCGGCAAGTCTCCCGGTAAAAGCGCAAAATCCCTTCTCTAAATATTGAAATGAAAAATTATTTTTAAAATCCCTCCGTGCACCCTCCGATCGCAAATCCTTTTAAAATCAGTTTTTTACGCAGAGTACGTACCAATTTTAGCGTCGCAGCTCGGCGCAACGAAACGAATTTTCACCGTCGCGGCGCAGCGGCGCGTCAGAATCGCAGATCCAATTATCGATCCAAACAGAGGCGCTCCCTCATCCAAAATGAAATAATCATCTCTCTGTCGGAAACGATACTCGCCCCCTCCCCCAGTCAGGGGGGGCTTAAATTATGCGCGCTCTCGGCATCGAGACACGTCGCGCTCCCGGTGTCCCTTAATTCGCTTAAATCCGTGAATTTAATTACTCATCGTTAGTTTCCAGGAATAAAATTCGCGCCCTCTCCCTCGCGGAGAGGAAGACGAGCGGCGGCGGCGGCGGCGGCGGCACCTGAGCTGCGCCGCGCGGCTAATTACATTAACGAACCCCGGGAAACGAAACCAACAGGTGAGAAGCCCGCGGGAATCCTCGCTCGCCGTGTAAACCAAATTTACGAGAGGCCTGAAAAAAAAAAAAGAACGAAAGGAGAGAAGCTCGAAGCTCATTTGCGCCTCGTAAAAGCGACGGCGGCGGCGGCTGTAATTTTTGAAAATTGCCCGAAACGATCGGGCTGCGGGTTCGCGTGGGGCGGCCGTTGATGGATGTTGATTCATGGCTTAGGCATTAGCCGGAATTTTGAATTGATGCTTCGGGGACTGAATAATGAATTCCGGACTGATTTAGGAGCGCGAGAGGAAAAGGGTGATGAATTAGGATATAAATTTTGACCCTTTGTTTCGAGCGGCCTAAGCACCGTTCTTCTATGTGTATACTTTGGATAAAATATCCAGTTTACTCTTTGGGAGCTAATATTTGAAAAGTGTTATAATTCGGTGTAACGGAATTACGCTTTCGGTTCGGGATGGCCGACTGCCAGAGTTATGTTCGTTAAATTCGGTCTGCTCTTTTTGAATTTTAAATATTTTCGAAATTTCAAATTCAGAATCGGCGAGCTGGAAAGAAACCAATTTTACCGCGAAATTCGGGGGGCTCTGTAAAGTTTAGTCTAGCGAATCGATTTTGCGATTCCGAAACGGAATTTTCATTTTAAATTTACCACATTTAAGCATAATTAAAATATTCAGATCCTTATTATTAAATATTATCACTTATATTCCGATCCTGTTATACGATCAATCTGCGTTCAACGGATATTAAATTCCGGGTATTACTTTATTTCGGATTATTTTCACATTCGGTATTATTAAAATTAATCCGGCGATCTGCTTGAAAAGCATGTAGTCTTATCATTTCTTCAGAAATGATTCATCTTTCATATTTTTAGAAAGTTTAAAAAAAAAATCTCTTTCATTACATAATAAATATAGTTTTAATATAATATGCATATTTAGCATCGTTAATATTTACTGCAGTTCAAACATCATCAATCATTCCGGGTTCAGCTCGCGATTAAAAGTGCAAATTTATTCGCTTCCAAAATTAACCCAGCTTTTTCTCGGATCCGAAATCTATTAATATTCCGATGGCGTTAAAACGAGTTTCATATCATTAAACAAGCATCGAATAAAGAAGCAATTCCTTTTTCATTGCTCGCCAAACATTCCAGCCATTCTTTAGTACAATTTTCGCGCCGCCAAATCCAAGGAAAACATTAGCGCCAATGCAAAAACCGTATCCCCGCCGCTTCCCGCGCTCGCACTCCGATTAGATCTGCGTTTGCTCAGTTTCGTCGCGGCTCGCATAAAATTGCCGCGCACTCGGGCAAATCGCATAAAACAGAGGGCACCGGGGCAGAAAGCAGGGCAGACGCAGCGCGCGGGGAAAGCACTCCTTAAATTTCCGGGGGCGCCTTAAGCGCAACTTCGCGCCAGCCGTTCCGCGCTCCTGGATTATAAAACCCGCGGCGGCGGCGGCGGCGTCGCGCCTGCGCTCATTGGAAATTAGCAGCATGGCTCCCCTCGATCTCGCGCGATAACCGGCGACGGAGAACAGGTGCGAAGTTTTTCCAGAGGAGGCCGGTCTCGAGAACGCGGAGAGATTAGATCCGAGAGTAGCGCAACGAGTGCGCCGCAGGTGTCAACGTCGGCGGTGTGTAATTGCGCAAGGCCGAAGCGAAGTGCGCGTTGATATACCGGCTGTGATTGAGAGTCGAGCGTTGTAGAATGCATTTTTTTCAGGCGATAAGAATGCCGGGGAGCTGATCCTAAAGATAGCCGGGGTATTTATTTTTCTTGTTTAATGCGTGCGATCGCGATTTTTATCCAGTCGGAAATATTCGATTAGCCCGCAATGTCTGTTTTCTCAATTTTTTTTCGTTCTTTATCGCGAGCTTGCGATAAAACGGATAGAATTCTACAAAAAATTTATTACAAATTACTCGTCGAAAAGCGTACGATCTTGGATCCGAATCGCAAACAACCTCGATATCACCGATGAGAAGAGAGAGTCGAAACACTAATACCCTAAATAAAAGCACTCCCGCAGCCAGCGGCATAATCCAATAACCCGAGCGGCGCGGCATCAGAAATTACGCGGCAGCGGACAATAAAATATCCCCGGCAAAACTTGCCAGCGGCGGCGGCACTACAATACCGCATTTACGAGCCGAAACTCAAACTATAACCCGGAAAAAAGGGGCCGCCGCCGCCGCGCGACCATGACTAACGCTCGGAGCGCACGGCGCTCGCATGCATGCATGCGGGGCACGGCTTGCTAATCTCTGCGGGTCGCAAACACGCGCGGCGCGTCGCCGAAAACGAGCCACCGAGGTGGGGGAGGGGGACGGCACCCGGAACTTTATTAGTCCGGCTCTCAAGTCGTTACTCCTGATTTGCATTTGTTATTATAATTGGGAATAACCGATGCGGCCCCCGGCGCCGTTATAACAGCCGGAATGGATCGGGACAATTACGCCCAGCGACACTCGAGATATTCTCTCGACGCGCCTCTAATGCTCGGGTAACTCGGGCAGAGCTTCGTTTTTTTTTTTTTTTTTCGAGAACTTTCGCGCGCGCCCTGCGTCTTTGTTATACCGGGCCGGGTTTCGTTCATTAAGCCGATTAGCTGCTTGGGGATATAAGCGGCGTGTTCCGTTTGATTAATGAACGGATATTTTTCGAGGGGCCAGCTTTTTTTTTTAATTGAATTTCGCTCTTTTTTTTTTTATCGGAGGAGCTTAAATTTATCGCGTTTTTTTTTTATTCACAAGCGCGGAAAATGTTTCGAATGTTTATCGCATTTTTTAACGGACTTGAACACTTTCCTTAATTGACTCAGTGCTTTTCGTCAATATTACGATTCGCGAGTGGCCTTTGTCAGCGGCGGCGATATTTAAAAAAAGTCATCGCGCGCGATGATTCACATTTGCGTTAGCGTCGGAAAAGCCGGCAAACTATGACATTGTAATATTTATTAATGGATCGGCCCGGAGTCCCTGGAAGTTAGGCAGAAGCTTTTATGAAGATGAGTGTTCATAATAAGCGTAACGGAGTTAGTCAGGATTTCGGGTGGTACTTTGACACGGCTTACGCTCAAGTTACGTAAGCGATGTTTCCGGAATGTTAATATGCATCGCGCCACGTCTAATGCAGCGGAATCGCTACAAGTGTTATTTTGTTTTAAAGGCACGCGGAATTAGCCCGACGTTAAAACATAACTTTCGCCGGGGGCCCTCTCTCTTTTCCGGCCGCGACCCGAATAAATTACCTTAATTAATCTATTAAAACTTATCTCCCGGCCGCCCCGACGAATATTAATTCCATTTAATTCCTCCCGGCGAGGAGTTACAGCGTTTTTGACAGGCCGAAGCTGCTGCTGCCGCTGCTGCTGCTGCGTCTCTCTCTGTCCCTCTCGACGCGTGAGTTCCTCGTTGAATAGATAAAGCTCAATAACCGATTAGCGGACGGATTACGTTTCAGATTTGCGCGTCCGTGTAATTAGTTGTTTTGATAATTTATAGCCGGGCGCTGAATCTCGATCGTTTTCGATGCATATTGTAGTGCCGGGCATTAGCGATTGTAGTCGTTCAATTACTGGACTGGATTCCGGTTTCCAAAGGATTCGACCATTACAATAATGTTTCGGAGTATCTTCCAATAAATAGTAACAATGCTAATTGTTTTCGGTCCAGCCAGCGGAGTTTACTGCTAAATATTGCTAAACTAAGCAGCTTTCGCTAATAACTTGTGGGAATAGGGAAAACATAAAGTTTTGTTTACAACTATTGCTCTTTCGAATGTTCTTTTTTCAAGTGCCAGCAAATAAAAGTGTCCCGTACTAATGAAGAAATAATATAATTGTGACGGCGTAATTAATATTTTTCCATAATTTTGTTTTATCGGTCAACAATAAAGATACTTTCGAAAGCTTCCCATTACGAACAACATATTCCAACGAGTATAATCCGATAAAAATGTAAATTTAGTGCTCCCCCAAGGCCGGTAACTAATGAATTCGACTAGAACTCGCGCTAACCTCAATTTTCCCAAGTGCAAGAGCAGCGCACGTTAATGACTACAAGACATCTCAATCACTTTCAACGGGCTCCACTCCCAAGCCGCGAGAGACCGGCGCGAAACCTGCGGGCAAAATAGAAATATCAGCCGCGACTGATAAAAAATCGAATTGCCCCTGGTTGGGGAGGCGATAAATACTCCGGATCCCGGATGCAGAGAGTTGTAAATTTTCGTCAAAAAGGAGGCGAGAGACCGGCTCGCTTCTATGTTTTCGGTCTGACCCCGATTTGCTGCTCGGCAGGTTATATCTCTTCTATTCAGCGACACCGCAGGCTAGTTTCAATAGGATCTTTAGATGCTACACACATACATCTTCGCGATTCTTGCTGACCTAATGCACAGAGCAGAGGGAAGAGATCTTACATCGGAGATTCTCATAAATCTCCAAGGGATTCGCCTCCTTCATCCTGGGACGCCGAGAGAGGGAGAGAGAACCACCCACCGCCTCCCTTTCAATGAGTCCACGCTTTCTTCTCCTGCCTGATGAAGGAATGGAGAAACAGACGCGGGAATAAGAACGGACGCCGGTGAGTGAAATGGCAGCGGCGGTTTAAGGCTCTATTCACAAAGCTGCGAAAGCTGGGATTCTGGATTTATGAATGATGAATGGGGGGATTCGTCGGTTCAATGTGCGGATATTAATGAATTAACCATCAAAGAATAATCTATTTCGAGAAGCTACTTTGAAAAGCCGATGCTGCTTCAAGTTGAACTTTGCGAGAATGAAGTGCTAGACATTATAAGCTCGTTAAGTTACGATCTGATAGAATCCGATTCGCGAGATTCAATATGAATTGATGTGTATAATAATTTATTTTTCGAGAAAAACGTATAAATGGTACTCTTGCAAAACTGACATCCTTTATAAAGCAAAATAATGACGTCTGCTAAGATACTCCTTTACAACTCTTGTTGATTTAACAACAGGACCGTTAATTGAAGTATTTACATTTACAAATGCTTTTCGAAATAATTGCGCCTCATTGTATTTCATGAAAATAATAAATGGTCTGAAGTTAAGTTAATGAAAGAAACAGTCGCAATTATAAAGATGATGGAATTTTTCCTTTTCAGACAGGTAATAAAACACTGGCCTCGCCGCTGTGAAGTCTCCTTAAGATAAAAGCCGATCCGAGCCAAAAAGGAAGAGAAATAAGGAAATTCCAAGATGAAGGCAAAGATTAAAAAAGACAGACGAAGCGAAGGAGCACAGCTCGGCGATCGACAATGGCAGGAGCCGAGCGAGACGGAAATAGACGGAAAAAATGCGAGGAAAACTCAGACTAACACACTAAAATACTCCGGGGAGGGTAAAAGTTGCCAACGTGACTTTTGCTTTCTTCAGCCGTTCCCTCGGCCGGGAAGCGGAGAAGGCCTTCATCGATTTCAACTGAATAATTGCTCCTCGTGCCAAATCGATTATAAATAACCCGACATCGGAGCTCTAAAGTCCAAGAGTTTTCCCTCTTAATCCTTCGCACTTGAAAGGAACTGCCTTTAAGGTTGTTCTAACGACTTTGACGTCGAGTCAAATGAAAGCCTGTATTGAAAATCCTTCGTTCAATATTTTAGTTCACGCTGCAGTGATTACGCTTCTTCTTCTTCTTTCTTTTTTTTTTTTTCATTATCTCGAGTGGCAGAATTTTATTATTTAACGATAGTGCCGATAACCAGTTTTTATCTATAATGATTTTGTACAATTATCTACTTTCCAATCGGATTTCGCATATTTGATTTATGAACAGCGGCTTTAGCTCAATTTATAACATACCACGTCTTATGGCTTACATTATTTACTTGTACCATTTATTATCTTTACATTAAACATCATTTATTCTCACTATCGCTTTTCTTAAGCTCTTAAATATACAAAAAAAACCTTTCAAGTTCATTAAAGTTTCATAAAACAAAAGATTCTCGAGCATCGATCACCGATTGCATTTCAAACTGCAATTTTCAAAAGAACCTATTAAATCTGATTACCGCGCATAAAATTTACAATCAAATCCAAAAATAATCCCGCCCAAGATTAGAAAACGAAAACTCCTCCCGAAAATAGTCCAAAATCAATGAGATCGTCAACACATTTAGCCGGATCCTCGCCGCCAAACGAGCGAGAACTCGTTTTCCTCGCTGAAACGTCGGCGCCTGCGCAAATGAATTTCCATCCTGAGGAGTAAACTTTGTTACCTGCCAGTGTATACGACAATGAAAGGGAAGATTTCCGCGGGCTCGGCGCCGTAAAAAGCCCGAAAGAAAGATAATGGGGCTTACGTGGTGGAAAGTTTGATACTTCGGGGAGGCCGGAAAATAAAAGGGAGAAAAATTGTCTCGTTCGGGGCCCGGCAGTCGATATATCCAAAGTGATAAAAACGAAGCGGCAGAGAAGTTCGCCGCGAGGCTTTCGCTTTTTTTAATGTTCCTTCTTCGCGGCAGACGATGGCCCGTAAAATTCATCACTCTTGTAATCTGTTTCCGAACAGCGAGAAAAGCGTCATTCCGGCAATGACATCATCCGAATCGTAAATTTCGCTTTAAAACCCGCGGCTCGTCTTGCGCGCTAACTTTTTTGTAACTCGAGATAAATCAAATATTAAATGTTTAACGGCCAAGTTTTTAATCTTTGTAACGTCGTGATTTTATTTAGCAGATAACTTTTATTTTACGATAAGACTGAAAAGGGAAAAATGTTTAATGTACTCTTGGATAAATAATAGCATTCGACTAAAAATTATTGTTAAGTAAATTCGATGGCTCAGCGGGTACATTGGGACACCTCTGTATTTGCTTACAAACGTGTGGATAGGTTGTAAAAAAAAAAAAAAATTGATGCACTTATACGCGAAAAGGACTTTAAATCATAAAAAGCTAAGATCGACATGAGCAAATCTTTTAACAGTCTCGGAATATCAATTTTCATTAATTTCCATTTCCACCGGATCGTAAATAATTCAACGGCGCATGAATAATATCCGCTAATAAATATTAACGCTTCTCAGAAGAAGGCTTCAGCCGAGGCTTACACCCGTTTTCCCGACTTTTTTGCGGTCGCATTGAAAAGTCATCATCCGCGGGCATAATAAAGCCTGACTCATCGCGGCGCTCTGTGACTAACGAGTTAACATTCGACATCCGGCGAGTGTGTGAGCAATGTCGCAAGGAATTTTCACTCCCGAGCACGAACCTCCCGGGTAATAGGTACAAGGAAACTCGCTTACGAATTATGGAATTCGTGTCGCCGGTAGTTTTCCTCTGGCGGCCGAGAGAACCGAGACGTAATTCGCGCTGTCGCAATGTAACGCGAGTCCACTCTTTTTCCCAGATTGTCTTCTTGTTTTTTTTTTTTTTTTTTCCTTTTTGTTTTGCTCTCCGACATGGGAACCCTCGGCGTATCCTGGCTAATGAGGTGCGTCGCGAGTAGTCGACTAATCGTTCGCTCGATTTTTAACTTATTGGCTGCGAACTAAGACGGCTTGTGAATTGCGTTTTTTACGCGCTTTGAAAAAGCGATAAATTTTTTTTTACTGGAAAACCTGCTTAGAAGCAGAGATATTGGAAGTTTCTTACTTACGGAAAAATACGAAACAGAAGACATCGAGCTATTTTTAAATTGAATTTTCTAAATATGCATATTTAGCATTAATAAGCAATTTAAAGGTCTGAATCATAAATTTCGTACTTATTGCCGCACTATAATTAAACTTTAATACACGGGACTCTGACTCAACTCGATAACGATAACCTTTCCATTCGCGTCGAGAGGAAATGGAAAAATTAAAAATAGAAAGCCCACCGCATTACTTTAATCATACGTCCCAAAACTATATTGTCCTCCTGAGAACACTTACGCATCTCTCCCTTTACCGAGCAATTACTTCCTCCTTAAACTCCCAGCGGAGTCGAAACCGTCACACCCACCTGCCGAGAGCGACTCTCCCTCCCACCCGCAACAAAAGAAGAACAAAATTAGCCGTCCCTTCTGCGCGCGCGAATTAACAATGAATCGAGTCGCGCCGTTAGATAGATCGAACGGTTAAGATCGAGCTCGCAAAAATATAAATCACGTTAATAGTCTCGGGAAGTACCAAGACACGCGCGCGCACGCGTGTATACCTGAGCTGTTTGGGAAAGGACCTTATCTACTTTCCACCCTAATAATGCCGTCCTAATCGCCCCTGTAATCCCCGAATATCGATGACTCCCCGGCACCTCGCGCTATGTATATTTTCCGGAATGGCGGGAGGAGAGCTGCTCTGGACCATCGACTTGGGCGCCAGGCGACGATCTGAATGGAATTATTGTGGTGGGCGCGGATGCGGAATCGATGGAATCTCGCGGCTGAGCTTATCCAGTCTTGAAAGATAAGTTTCTTCTACTTTTGAATTTATTTTGTTCTTGTGATACAGTAGGGGAATGGAGTGGCAAAGAATTTTTTTTTTTTTTTTTTTTTTTGACAAAATTTCATTAAAGAATCATTTTAAAAAATCAAAAAGATTATATTTAAAGTTATTTCTTGACAAGGGGATCTAAATAGATGACGAATCTTAATTGAAACCTATTTTTAAGTACTCTCAATTACTGATTCATCTCCTCAAGTGATGATTCCCTTCGACTCTCAGCTTCTCTCACGAAACTCGCTCTCCCTACCTGCAGAAAAAAAAGCAGTTCGCTCTCCCCAAAGGCTCGCATCCGAATCCATCAAAATGCTCCAACTCAGCCGGGCGTCTGACGAGCCTTCAAATTTTCCGAGAGCGTTCGATTCCACGGCGTAATGCCGCCGCCATCAGGTGCGGCCCTCCAGGAGCGCGCAGCCATTCTTCATGCAATTAGCCGCGCGGAATTAATTGGATAGGCAGGCAGGCAAGCGCGCGCGCGACAATTATTATGCGAAATTAAAGGTCGGGGGGCAGGTTAGGCGCACCGGAAAATTTAATCGAAAGCAAGAGGAGGAGAGAGTCTTCAGACGTACCTCGTTATGTTTCGGCGGCGGCGGCGGCTTCGAACTTTTCGATTGCATGCGAGGAAACTTCGCCTCCACCACGAGAGGGCACACGAGAGCCTCTACAGTGGCGTGCCGAGTTTCGGCCCGAAGAAAATTAATTTCGCCCCCGCCGAGGGGGGCGAGAAGCGGCTCGAATTTTAACGCGGATTTTTAGCCGAGTGCGCCGCGAGGAATCCGAATTTTTTTTCGGGGTGTGTTTTGGTTAATATCGAATTTATGGAAAGCGGCGTTTTAAATTTTACGTGGAAAGATTGGTTTTTTTTTGGGTTATTTTCTTAAAAGTTGTAGGTTTGAGAGAAAAGAAGAGAGTTATTGTAAAAGTGATTTGTTGATGAAAGGTCCGTCGTTCTAAATTTTAGAGAACCAGAGTAGTAATAATATTCAAGTGCTTTTATCGAGCAATTTTTCAATTAATTAAGCTCTCATTTGATTTTAATCTTCTTTCCTTTTCCGATTATTCCTAAAAATAACAAAGTTATTGGAAAGTGAATTATGTCGGCGCACTTCATTTCCCGATAACTCCCTTAATTTTTAAAGTATCTATAATGCATTTTAAAAGCTAGGGAAATTATGAATGCATCTTTTCATTCGTTTTTAATACATCGAAAATTTCAAAATCTTATTTATTAATTTTCCGAAATTAAACTCGAAAATTGCTTTCTCCTCGAGTATTTATCACCGAATAATCTCGTAAAGCGCCACTTTATTTTAAGTTTATTACAGACTCCCGGCCTAAATTCCTAAAAATTTCAGGACAAAAAATCTGAAACAGCTCGAAAACCCCAGTAAACGTTCGCTGCAGCGTTCGACGCTGAAAGTGCACTTCGTCAACTCCCATTTAGCATTTGCATCGCTACGCCCATCATAATTACGTCTGCAATTGTAACTCAGCTCTCTCTCTCTCTGCAAATCCCCGCGAGAGCTCCGTGCAGCCATCCATTTCTCCCGGAGCTCCGCGCGCGAAATCTGCGAATCGCAGATTTACGGCCAAGAGTGTCGTCGCGCTGCGCTCTCTCGCATTTTTCTCTCTCTCTCGCACATTTCTTATCCGCGCTCTTTCAATTTGTGAATAGGAGGAAGGTTTATTGAATCATGCGGCGCGGGCGGGCGCTCTGTTATTATCAACGAGGAGCGACGATGTAGCGCTCTTTTTTACTCGGGCGCTCGCGCGCGGATTTATGCTCGCGCGCGAGGTTGAAGTAAGCGCGATCGAGTGGAAACTGATTGTATGCAACATTGCATAAATTTCTCCGCGTAGTCGCGAGCAGAAAACGTACTTCGCGAAACCGCTCGGGCAGAAGTAAGACCTTGCGCTGCTCTTTAGTGTAATATATATACTTTCGGCGCTTATTCTATCATCGTTTTTAAGCGTAAAGGATTTGTCGTTTACAACTTTATCGAAAAGCTAATTTTAGCGTGATAGTTCTTGGAACCCTGCGAAAATTAATAATTAAAATTTACTTAAAAACTTACCTTGCACGTCGCTAAACAATGAGAAACGAAATTCCCGACTTGAAAAATGTGTTAAAAGAGCTCGAGTATAACTTACAAAACGAAGGGCCACAAAGGCAGGGGGAGAGAGATCAAACACCTCGGGCCACGAGCATGTAAATCCGCTCCTCTATTTTTAACAATCTCGGGTGTAACAAAGCCTCGCTCGCCTCCAAGTAAGATCGAGCTGTTCTCCGGGCGTCTCCGCATACATATATACCTGGGCTCCGCTGCATAAATGCATTTGTAAAGGGGCCGAGGAGCGGAGCGCGCCGCCCGGCCAAAGTGTATATACACATCTCGAGGATGACGAGCTGCCTCCTTTTCTCTAATGCGGCTGTCCACGAGTTTGTGCGTCTAAATACAGCCGAGAGAGAGAGAGAGAGCTCGAGGGCCTCCTCCGAGTCGACTTGGATTTGCATCTGATTAAAGCCAGACGATTGAGATGCCCGATTTTTCGAGCGATAAGTGGAGCTATCTTGACGAGAGCGAGCAGTCAGACGGATTGCCGGGAATTTTCTCTTTCAATTGCGGTCTCCGTTTTCGGTTTTTTGAATTTTTTCCTGGTGGATGTAAGTCCTTTTCGAGCTCGCTTAAAAAGATCGGGATTATAGAGTAGAGAAGTATGTTGTTCGTTTACAGGCCAGTAATTACATTCGATACTCTTATTTTCACCTTGCACGAACGAAATTTTTCAAACGAAATAATAACGCGAGCGCAGTAGTATTAAATTTGATGATGAATCGAAGTACGGAACGAGTAACCAATGAATAATTCCCGCTGTAATTTCCATTGTAAATTTTCCGTATTAGTTACACGAAAAAAAATGGAATATCTAACTGGCGCCAGTTCGCAATGACATCTGATAGAGCAACCAGTAACGAATGACATCAAATTATCTCACCGAATGTATTAACGCTCCGCGACTAATGCAACGACTACATTAATACGTAATTATCTAAATTTTATCGAACGCACTCGTCCCCCCCGCCCGCGCGCGAAAAGTGGAACCATCGTCGCTGTTACTTCCAGCCGTTCGTAAAACAAAGTCTCATTGTTATCAAATTCCAGGGGCATTAATTAGCTTGTTGATGCGACTGCGTGATGGAAACGATTTAATGCGGCAAATTTAACGTCAATGCGTTTAACGCCCCGTTAACTAATTCTACACGAGCATATAACTGCGCTACAATGCCCGTTAATTAATTAATGTTTCCGTAACGTTTCATTTGTATCATTAGACCAAAATACTTCGTTTATCAGCGGAGCCGATTCTAACGAATCCGCGAAAAAAAGAAAAAGGAGAATCCATCGCGCGCCAACGACACCGAGATCCGACTTGCCAAATCTCATCAGGGTTGAATGTTAATTATTGTTAATTTGGAGAGGGGAGACCGGAGCGAACGACGCGGCGCCGCGTTGCGGGGCAACCGAATGAATGCCATTATAATTTTTAATTCAAAACGTAATTTAGTCATTTGTCCGTATACGGTATTTTAATGCATATTCAGCGGACGGAGATTATTTAACTAAGTGCGTACGCGTGTACGGCGCACGCATTTATCTTCCCGTGACGCACCGCCTTATCGCCCTCAAACATTTGGCTTCTTATGTACAATTAATTTCCAGCTTATAACACGCGGCGGAAAGAAAAATATTTCAATTCGTCGCGATAAACGAAGTGCAATTAAATATTTCGCGTTGTTAGTAATGAGGCTCTTTAGGAGAGCTTTTTTCTTTTTTTTTTTATTTCGTTTTGACGCAAAAATGGATTCTTTTATCGCGGAATGTAAATTTTATAAAGAGTTATTGCTTTCTCCGGCCGTTGAGAGGAAACAGATGTATACAAAGTAATTAAATACTTAAATGACACGTTTTATGGAAAATTTTAATATGTTCGTACAAAAAAACGCTTTGAACGCATTTGAAAAGGGCTTCCAAATTGTAAAGAAACCGACCGTTTCAATGGACATTTGTAAGAAACGACTTTCCGTTGCAAGGAAATTTCCTTACAAAAGTCTTTTTTAATTAAACTACACTTTACAGAAATAAACAACTTCACCAGAAATTCCCGAGAGGTAAGCCAACAATCAAACGGAACATCTCCTTAAAACGAAGTTTCCACTTCGTCGCAATGCGAAAAACTTGTATAAAAATGAACCATCGGCGCCTAATACCATTTCAGTTTCCGATCTATTTAGCGAAAGGGGCGGCCATAACCAGAAAAAGTCGTCCGGCACTTCTCTCTCAGAGGGAAAAATGGCCATCGATTAACGGCGATGAAGTTATTAAAGCTATCGGCGCTCATAAATTACCGTCCGGCTCTGCATTTGAATATTTTTAATATGCGCGCCGCGCGCCGCCCAGTTAACTAACCTCCCCCGTTTTTTAGGCCGCGACTTCGCTTTACCGAACTTCCCTCGTTTTGCTCGGCGAGTTCGAAAATGCGCGGAGATATTTACTAGCCGGATGCGCCCCGCTTTTTGCAATTAGCGATTTGTATTGGAGACGCGAAAATTCGGCGGAAATTCGACTGAAATAAATATATGAACTGCAGGTGCAATTGCATATGCTCACTGCAATTATTATTATAATTGTAATCGCGTTACTACGCACTGGAAAATGATTTTAAAGTAAATAATCGTCTGTGTGCTTTGCGCCATTTTCGTTTCACTATATATATTTACGTTAAATTCAATCGGTTTTAGTATTAATTTTTAAAAGAGCAGACGTATTTCGAACAATAAATTCAGCCAAGTGCAGTAGTAAGCAAACATCCGAATTGACTCATGATGAATGATAAAGTCAACACACAAACATCTACCGGAAACGTTTTATTGAATAATTTATTTCGCTTTATTTGACGATCTCTTTAGTAGCATTACCGGTTCTTTATTGACAATGCATCTCTCTGCCATACCAACTTTTCTCCCTCGCCGAATTCGACGCCGCGTGCATTTCCACTCGCAGATCCGCGCGCAAAGCGCGAAAACGAAAAAAAAAACAGCTCAGAATCGCGGATGAACAGCAACATCGCAACCCCGCGGTCGCCTCGAAAAACTCTCGCAATTAGCCGCGAAATATTAAGCCGGGGCGCGCAATAAACGCGGGTAGTGCGCGACTCGAAATTTCGGCAGTGCGTCGTTTCCCTTGGGCTGCAACTGCAACTCACCCTTATCCAGCCCACGTACTCCGTACGCCGGAGGGCGCACTCCGTCCTTTCTCTCCTTCCCCCCCTCCGGAACTTGCCGGCGTAATTTCAAATGCAGCGCGCGCCGAGCGCGTAAATTCCGCCCCCGAGCCCTATTAATGCGCCGCTCTCTCTCCCCGAGATTCGGAATTTCGAAAAATTTATCGCCCGGCTGAGGGAGGAGGACGCCGCTGGAGGAGGAGGCGGAGGAGGCTGCGTGTTGATAATATAAGGGATATTATGTGCTTGTTGCGGAGATAAATTCGGAGGGAGATGGCTTCGAACGAGGAGACGGGGGGTTATTACTCTTTCGATGCTTCCTCGGCCTGCCACCGCGGCAGCCCGCCGCCTAACGACCTGTCCACTTGGCCGCGGCGTCTAATTTATCTTTCAAATTGAAAATACTATCGTCAAATTTATCTAAGCATCGTGTTTAAATGGGAAAAAGGACGAGGCGCGTATACTGCCCTCTCGTCTTTTAAATTGGTATGCTTTTTTTGAAACTCTTCCTCCTTGGTAGAAAATTAACCAGTTGGGCTGGTTAACGCGTATTTTAAATAGAGCACTTTTTATCATTACACTGTAATCTTCATGAGCAAACATATTTAATTATTTGATAATGACAAAAATTAGTGGCAATTTGTCGTTTTCAACTACAAAACAAGTTAAGAATTGGCTAAAAACTTTTTACCAGGATTTTAGTGCATATTATTAATAATTTACGAACGCCTTTTGCAATAAATAAATCACCTTTGAAATTATTGATACTCTTTTCAAAAGCGAAGCTGATACTGTAATGACAATTGAATACCTTCAAATTTACTCATTTCTTCAATCGCTCTCCCCGTTTTCGCGCACGCCGTTCGCGAAATACGCCGCGCTTCCCTCCCGCCTCTCCTTCCGTCGAAAATTTATTCGACCATTTTCCAAAGTTACAACCCGCGCGGCGCTTGACAATATCGAGTTAAATCTTAATTTATCAGCCGAAAGAAAAAGCGGCTCGGCGGCGGCGGCAGTCGGCGGCGGGCGCATAAATTTTAATCCCGCCGCGGTGTGTCCCGGCGCAAGATCGCGCCGATCGATGCGCGCTTTCATAGATACTCATACGCGCCGCGGGTGCAAAAGGGAATTCATCAAGTTACGTATGAATAACGGCGCGAGTTGCGGCGACACCGCAGGCAGCTCCGCGTGCGTGGTGCTCTCCCTCTCTCTCTTTCTCTCTCTCTCTCTGCGTCGGGAGCGCGCGCCGCTAAAATTAAAGCTCCGCACACCACTCGAAATTCGCCGCGTCCGCGAACTTTATTATTTTGCCGGGCGGATGACACTATTAAATATTGACGGACGAGCGCTGGCTGCTGCCGACGAGGCTGCTTTTGTTCGGAGCCGCTGGGATATTGCCGATTTAGGGGCGAATTTTTTCGGGACGCTGCGGTTGTGGGAGGAGACAGGTAAGTATAAGCGCAGCTTTTATTTAACGACGCGGAAATCAAGTGGAAAATTTACTTTCGAATATAAAATCCGAATTTATATATTTTAGCACCGCAAGCAAAGCTAAATAATGGATTAGGTGGATTTTTTTTTAACCTAATACACCTTTTTTTTATCGCACAGATAATTCGACGTAGCGCAAACGTGAAATCTTTTCCATAGAGCCGTCACTGCAATATACTTTCGCTCTCTTTATCGACCTTATCATTTATCAACGCGCTGCTATATAACGCACCACTTATCTGCAACAACATCGCTATCAAAACGCACGTCAATCCTATCTTGCATCTCGGCAGTCAAGCAACCTTCATCCACTACCCATTAAACACTCACTACATCCGACAAACAAAATCCTAAAGACGCAGACGTACGCGCAACGAGCAATCGCTCCTCGCTGCATCCCCCGGCAAGGACAAATTCTCGTTGACTTCGATAAAGTCCGCCCCCTTCTCTTTTACTATACATATATCTCTCGGCGCTCTCGATCGCGGATCCGGCTTTCGCCGTCGTCTAAAAACGCTCGGGTTGCGCAACGCGCGCGTATACGAGCGCGATTTTCATCGGCACTTAAAGATTACAATGGCGGAGCGTTTCGACGAGAATTTTGACGGGTAGAGCCGCGCGCACGGCGTCGTTGGCTCTCTCGGCCGCGAGCTCGCTGGTTTATAAATGCGCGCGCGAGCCGGTGCTCCGAGCCAAGGTTATTATTGTAGGGAAAAATTCGGGGTCGTATAATGCGGATGACCGGAAATGCCGGGGGAGTCGAGGAACTGAAATAATTTTACGAGCTGCGCTCTTTCGGGTGGACTCGCTGTTCTTGGAATTGTTCGGGAGAACAAAGTTGTTTGAAGTGTGTAATGCTTTAAATGTAGATTAAACTATATTGCATCGATTTATTTGCTGTAACTCACCGAGGCCTTATCGCCCTGAAACGGTTGGCTTCTGAAATAGAGCTCGTTTAGTGCTTACCTGAAACAGAAAATAAAAAATAGTTTAATTGACGCGATAAGAAATTGCATTGCCTATCATCTTTGTGTCCTTAATTGCACGTAACAAATATTTATAAACTGAAATAATAAAATTTAAAATCTTTGTAATCATTTTTTTAAGCTTAAGCTGAAATTTTTTATATTTTTATTTTTAAAGCTCCCAATGGTATTACAAAGGCTAAAAGGGTGTATTAATTCGATTACTTTATCCAGGCGTATTAAAAAACAAATATTTTCAATAGGGAGGAATCCCCTTTTACCAGTTATTATAACCGAATGAACGCACGATTTCCCTTTCATTAAATCGCTTTAAAAAAAAATTCCACGTTGTATGATTTTTTAGATTTTTCATTGCTTTCAGTTCATTTTGCAAAGCCCGGAACAGTTATTCTGTTATTATTACCAATCGCTTCTCAACAACTCTTACGCCGCATTCAATTTACACTGAATTTTTTTTTTTTTTTTACATCCCCGAGTATCCCTACTGTCACGAAAACTGTCCTCTCGAGCTTCCACCCATCGAAAAAAAAAAAAAGCGTCCGACCCTTCGGCGTCGGCTCCACTTTCCTTCCGCCGAGGCAAACAAACAACTGCCTCTCTCGAATAAATAAATTTCCAACCCGAAAACAGCGCGTTTCGTCATAGGAACGGAAAAAAAAAAAAAAAAATCTGCCAGGCGCACATAAGCACTTTAGCGGGGAAAAATTCGTGGGCTCTGCCATCGTAACTCACTCATCGACTCAGACGCGGACATCTGGCACGCATCCCGCCGCCGCCGCTGCTGCTTCTCCCCCGTTTTAACGGCGGGATTTTCGAGGGGAAGAGAAGCGCTTCGAGAGGGAAATCTAGGCGTAAACGCCGCACCGCCGGTTCCGTTCGCTCTGCGCTTCCTGTTGCAACGGCTTGTACGCAGCCGCGTGTGCGCTGACGTGTCTACTGCAGCGATAACACGGGACGTGCTTTCTTTCTTCTGGAGGATCGTGTTTGGGATAGCGGGGATATAAACTTTTTTCGAGTGTCTCCCGATTCGGGAATGCTTTCAGGAGAGGTTTTTTTCTTTTTACAAGTAGCAGCATACGATGATGCTTACTTTATAATTTATTTATCGAAACTGAAAACACTCAGAACTGAATTTCTGCATTATAAAATGTTAAATATTATTGATAAATATTACACCAGGCTTTAGGCTACTCTATATTAAAAGACCAATGACCCTACTTCCAGTTTAAGAATTACCTCGCGAAAAAAAAGCGACCACTTAAAATCCCCCCCGCGCATACCTCTGCCACACCTCGGGCATTTAAAAACCCTTCTGGAAACCCAATACTCCACCACCCTCGTTCAGCCGGGGCATTCTCCACCGATCCGCGCCACAAAGCTGCCACCGCCTCGTCCCCCGCCCTCGCTTCCTTCCCAGGCGCGACAGATAAAAAGGCCAGAGCGGCGCCGCCTAATCAGCTCGCGCGCGTATAATGCGACTCGGCCGAAGCGCCGAGCGAGAGCGCATTAATTAGCTAATTGACCGAGCGTCGCGGCTAATTACTCGCTCGGCGCGCGAATTTCGAAAAATCAGCGCGCGGGCGGTTTGCCCGATGAAAAAGGAGAAAGAGCGAAAAAAAAAGAAAAAGCGCCGAGGGAGAGGTGAGTGAACCCCGCGGCGCGCGATTGACCCCTTGACTCTTGCGTACGCGCCGCTCTACTTTTCGATGAGTCAGACGCCGGTGTATGAATGGCTGCGATCGATATTTTTTTCGAGCCGGGGTGGATGGGTGCAGTTCGTTTACTACTGGCTTAATGCGGGAATCGGAACGGCGCGAGTCTGGATATTGATACGACGAATGGGAGTTGCAACGCCGTTGAGAACGGAATTTGGTGATTGTTTGAAAATTTATAAAGCTTGTACAATTATTAGCCCTCGAACGGGCGGTACTCCGAATCGCTCGGCGGAAAACTGGAAGAATTTCGAGAATTTTATTTCGGTTTTAAAGAGCTCGAGTAAAGAGGAGAGGTAAGGAGCTTTAAATGTATAGCGCGCGACTGATAGCACGTTGCAAATAGTTACCGAAGGTGATAAAAATTGATAAGGAATTCACCTCAGTCGCCCGGTTATCTGCGAGACGTCGTATTTCATTCACGCGTTTTATGCCTTCTTTAACGAGGATTAAAATTGTTTTCTTGGCCCACTTTCACTGAGACTTTCGGTTGAACTTCGTGACGGTAATTTCGTGTCGCTTAATTTCAGTTTATTAAATTGTAACGCTCGGTTTATGAATCATCGGGCATTCGTATAAGAATCTTTTTTTTTTTTTTTTTTTGTTCAGAATATCTTTTTAAAAATCAACAGCATTTATTACGTATATTCAAGGAAAAATATAAATTATCCGAGATAGAATTTATAGTTATATAATTTTAAATAAAGCAGAACTGCGATAACGTTAATTGATTAACTATGTTTCATATAGATAATTACTTTTCCCTTTAAAAAAAAAAAAAAAACTATCTATATAAGATAAGCCGTTTGCAAACAAAAATATTGATACGGAAAACAGCGATCCGACCGCAAGCCAATTACTCACACGTCGAAAAAACTGCCCGCCGCGCCGAAATTGCTTGCCAAGCAAACGCAGACGCGCGCGAGGCATCGATTAATTTAATATACTTTCTCCGCTCCAGTCTTTTCTCCTAACCCACATCCCGCCGCGCAGCGCGTCTCTCTCGGTCGACTCGCTAAACTCGTCGCGACGATTAATCCGTCTTGCGGGCAGAGCGAAAGAGAGAGAAGTCGTAAAGAGCTCGAGAGAAAAAAAAGGGGGAAGCTGCAATAATGAAAAGTCCAAAATAGGCGGCGATTAAGCTCGCTTCTCTCGTTACCTCATCCTCTTCTCAAAAAAGCGCGGCGCGAGACAGAGAGAGAGAGGGAGAGGAAGAAAGAAGAAGGTAATTCAGCTCGTTTATAAGCGAGGCGAGGGACTTTGGAGGGGGGCAAGAGAGGCGTGAGGCAATTACATTGTATCTCCTTTCCCTCTCGAGCAGAAGAGGCTCCGCCGCGGAAGAGAGGAGGCAAAAGCGAGAGAGCAAGAAAGTTTTGCTCGGTCTAAGATATTAATTCCGAGCCGGACCCACAGCGCGACTTCCCTCCTTTCTTTCCACTCAAGGAAACGCGCGAAGAGGGGAGGAGGAGAGGGGACGGACGAAGGAAATAACGAAAGAATCGAGTGCTCTTGACGATTTGCTCATGCGAACCAAATGAAAATTATTGACTCCGCGAAGCGGCAACTGATAAAACGCAAAGGCTCGGCTGCGCTTTTTTTTCGGCTGCCGCCACCCTTTTTTTTATGTACACCGCCGTGTATATGTATAAAAAAAATACCAGGAAAGTTACAGGGATTTTTCATTTTTGCAAAGGTGTTCTTGTTTCAAAGCTGTTTTTCTTCATTACTTGTTTTATTACTAAATATTTGTCCTATTTTCATTGTTGTTTGCTCATTGAATATTAAATTTCGTGTCGCGTTATACGTAAAATATTCGGTTATACTATCCGACGTTAAATTGCGAAATAAATCAATACTGTTACTGTCATTTTCAACAATTGATGAACCGAAAATTAAAACCCGCAGATTCTCCATAAAATAACAATTTTTTCAGAGCTTACGCAAAAGTATTCCGGGCTTTATCGGCTTGCCCGCCGGCATTAAAAATAAATCAAGTTTATCAAAAAAAAAAAATTTGCAATTTTTCCAAATCCACAAATCTTCCAAATGTTTCATACCGAGGATAAAAAACCGTATTATAATTTTCAAGACTAGTAAAGCAAGCTTAAAAAAGTTACGTATACAAATTCGTACGTAAAATACGACGGACCGAGTCACTTGTAACGCGTAATATCGCGTATATCGCCGCGCTTAAAATACGATATAAATTTGAAAAATTTCCGTAGCCGCCATCTCGGCAGTAAAACCATCCGCGCAAACATTCTTTTTCCGAAGGCAAAAAAAGCGCGCGGCGTTTTTCCCTTGTACTCCCCCAAGAAATATGTGGAAAGCGCGCCACAAACGGCCCGAGCCTTAATTCATAACGATTCTTCCGCACCGACCGTCCATTCACGAAAAAAGCGTCGAACATTTTATAAAGCCTTCCCCCGGCAATTTCTATGCCAAAAAGCGCCGGGCAAAAACGCCGGTCGGCGAATATATATAGAAGTGGCGAAAAAAGCGCCGAGAGACACTCGAGCTTGGTATATCTATAGAGCAGCGCGTCGGCGGAAGTGCGGAAAATGATCGGCGCATTCCTATATACTTCCCTCCTTCCTCTCTCTCTCTCTCTCTGCGCTTCTCTCCATCCGGTTTGAATTACTATCATCCCGGGGAGAGGGGGAGAGGCGAGCATTGTCTATTGTGGCGGAGAATTATTTTATTATCGGCCGGCCACTGGCTGCTACCGCACCGCTGCTTCTTCTGATTCTGGCCTTCGATTTATACGCGAGTTTTCGAGTGCAAAAGCCCCGCGGAAGAGCCAAGCTCTGTTCTCTCTCTCTCTATCTTTTTCTTTCTCTCTCGGTGAAAAAGTTCCAGCTGGCAAGGAGGAAGCGGAAAATTATGCGTTGCCTTTGCGATCGTTATTCTGGAAAGGAGAATAAAGCTTGATCGAGTGGGTTAGCCAGAGATTTTTAGGATGCATTCTGTTTTCTCCGCTAAAAATAAATCTCATTCCCGATGCTCATTTCGAGAAGAAAATTTGACTTTGTCTTTTTTTTTTTCTCGAAAAACAGAAACGATTTTTACGCAGGAAAAGGATATTCTACTTACTAACTACAGTTATTTTATACAAAAGAGTCCTCGAGCAAGAAATCAAACGCTTCTCGCGATCAGACATTTTCTTCTCCGCGAGCAACAGTCTGCTCGCACTTCTGGCCAACGCATTTCCCGCGAAAAAGCTCTCTCAAGACGCGCTGTCCGTAAACCGCGACCAAAGCAAACTCTCTTCCTCCAGCTGTCGAAACAAAGCGGGCGCGCGCAGCGCGTCGCCGGCACTCGGGCTCCTAATACGGGCAGCGCGCTATTCTCGAACGTGCTAATTTATTCGCTGCAGCTTTTCGAGGCGCGCGCGCTACGACTTTCCAATGGGGACTGATTAGCATCGACGCGTCTGACGCCGATGCGCGCAACGCGCGGAATTTCACGGCGACTCTCAAAAATTTCGGCTCCGCTACGCCGACTGTGTGTTAGCACGGATTTACGCCGCTGCGTAAACAGACTGGAGGGTATTGTGTACTCGGTTTTTTTTAGGATTCCGCTCGCCGAGATTTCTTAATGCGCCGCGTTGTTCCGCGTGTTTTCTTTTCTCTTTTTTTTTTCGGCCTTTGAGCTTCTGAAAAGGGGTCCCGGGAGGCAATTTAGCCTTTTCTCGGTGAACTTGTTAATTGAGACAGTTTTTGTTTAGAAGGAGGATGCAATTTCAAAATTGTGGAGAGAATAGAGACTGAGAAAAACGGTGCATTTAAAACCATTTGAAATTCGATGTTTACGTTTACTTTCACATTGCCAAAAACCGATTCTCAATATATGCAAAAGCGTAAATTGCCTTCTTCGACTTATAATAATTATATAGTGCACCGAATGTTTTGAGAAATTACATAAATGCCTTCTTTACGGAAACTCGCTTTTCGAACTTGTTTATGCCAAAAACGGGTTTCTTTTCGAAGACATTAATTGAAATAAATACATCCTTTAAACTGCAATCTCAAAGATAATAATCGCTGCATAATTTAAAGAAACACGAAAATAATAATCTTAAGCTTACTTTCACCTACTTTCTTTCAATTTTTCAAGCTACTTTGGAGAAGCCAGTTTTTATCGATTCATCAACGAAATTTGCATACAAATTACATCATTCTCACCTTAAACTTTACCAATTATAATAAATCCACTTTTTTTGTTTATTGTATTATAAATACATAATAAAAAATTCATAATAAGATAAATCAATAATATTATTATGTTATAAAAAAACCAAATCCATCCCCCAATCAATCATTCGCTAAACCCCAATCACCTTCCTAAAGAAAAAAAAAAGACAATCATAACTGCCCTCGGTACTCTTTGCGAAAAAGGCGGCTCTTTCATTTAAATATCCTCCCCCTCTCTCTCTTGCCCGAAGACGGCTGGCCGCGCGCCTAATTAGGATTGCAGTCACCGATCTTTCGCGCGCGGAGTCGACGAACAACAGAGTCTTTTAAGTCATCAGCCGGAGCGCATTCCACGCCGACCTGAACGGGGCCCCAAAGAGGCACACTCGCTCGGCGAGCCGGTGACGCGAGCGCCGCCGCCGCCGCCGCTGCTGCTTCCGCGCGCCGATTGAAAATTCATAATACTTTTCGCAGCTCCCCGCGATGAAGGGAAGCCCGCGGAATATGCATATATATTTTAATCACTCGAGCGGAACAGGAGCGACAGACGTGTTCTCGAGTTAAAAAGAAAAGAACGAAACTTTATTCTCCAATTTTTATTCGGACTCTTTATAAATAATCTTTTGTAGATACGACAGAGAGAAAGTTTATTATGCAGAACGAGGAGAGCGACTTTGAGGCGAAATTTAAAAGTCCAACGAGGCTAAATCCGACTTTGAAATCCCCCCTTGAAAAATATTACATCAAAAAGAAAATTCGCTAAAAACAAACTACTCCCCTAATTTTAGACTCGAGACTCGTTCGCGTAGTTCAGCCGCGCGGTTTACATAGGATTTCCTTGAGGCGGAGGAAAGGCGGCTTTCAAACGAAAATCTCCGGGCTATCGAAAACACGCGCCTCGTCCCCCCCTCCCCCCTCCAGCCGCCTCTAAAATTAGCCCCAAAGCCGGTTTACAATCAAACGTCGTCCGAGCACTTTCTATAATACGCTTTTACGACGGCGAAATTCAAAACACGGCGCGTTTTACGACGGAAAACTCGGCAGAAAATAGCCGTAGATTGTTTGCCATTTTTTAATTGGCCCGTAAACGTTACGGGGAGTTCACGGATGCATGAGTTTGATGAGTCCGGGGTAGGAGGAGGGGAGGAAGGATGGAGTTACGGTGACGTAAGGCGGGTAGTTTGCTCAAGTATTTTGATCTGCCGGCTGGTATACAGAGCGGATAGTGTTTCGGCATTTATTCGCATGCAAATTGGGTTTGAATTTAAGTTAATGCTTGAACGCGGCCCATTATTTGCATAACGCGCGGATAGATTCTAAGTAAACGATTGAAATTTCTCAGAGTTTACGAGATGGGATACTTTAAAATAATTTGCAAATCGCTCGAGTTATTTTCTTTTAAGAGTTTTTTTAGTCGCGAGATGTAATAATGCCTGATGTAATAATCTGTTTTTAAGATTCTTATTTCTCGATGGATTATACGCGAAAAACGAATTTTCAGAAAAACTTTGACCGTTTTAACGTCTAATTTTCGTTTGTGAAAGAATACATACAATTTTAAGAGTACTCACTCCTGTCAGTAAAACATTCTTTATACATTTTTTGATTTAAAAAAATACCTACTTGGTTCGCGTAATTTAAAACCTGAAGGATTAGTCAAATATACTCCACTCTACCTTTAAATCAGCTAAATCATCAAAAGAGTTCTCTATTTACTTTCCAGCGAGCTCGAAATCTCAAAATAAAAAAAAAATAAAAAATCCCCAACTCCCAAAATCACCCAGATCTTCGAAAATCCTCGAAAACCGACGCTCGAATCGAGTTCCAGGAAAGTTCGTAATTAAGCAAGATCAGCGAAAAGCCCGTTAAATTCCAACTTTCCCCTACTTTTCATCTTCTTAGCCAAACACTTCTCCGACTTCAATTTCCTCCCTCCTCAGTAAAAAAAAACCTCGGGAGAAGATTCCCTTCCCGTTCGATAGATCGATATTGTACCTCGGCAAAAAAGAAAAAAAAAAGAGCCCCGACTCCTTAATGGCTCTCGGCTTAGCTAATATACATTTAGCCGGCCGTTAATCGTCGTTATACCCCGCCGCGGATTCCGCGAGCGGTTTCGCGCCGCCTGTAAATCATGCGAAAGCCCTCCTTCTTTAAGCGCTCTGCCTATTTGTCGTGCGCGCCGCGGCATTAACGCCTCGCTACTTGAGCGGGGAGTGCGTGCGTATGTGTGTGTGTGTGTGTGTGTGTACAGTAACCCGGTTTTCAATTAGGTTTTTTAAGGCCGAACGCGCTTTTCTGCCTTTGCCGCGAGGTGATTGAATATATATACACTGTTGGTTGGAAATTTTTTAGGGCGGAAAATGTTGTTTGTAAAATTACTGACGGACGAGTGATTTGCTTTGTTCAATAATGGAGGAAAGTGTGGTAGGGATTTTGTAATGGTTTTGTAACAGCCATTAGCTGCATTTTCCAAAATATAGCTGCGGGTACGGGAATAATTTATAAAATTACAGTAAAATTACAATTCCAAATATTGAAAGCATTAATATTTAAAGAGATATTAGGATTTAATGATTTACATTAATTGCCACGTAATGCTTCATTTCCCGTAATTTTATGGAGCAATGCAATTGTATTTTATTTACGTTTTCTCTTTGCTCGAATGACCCTCGCCTTATACAAGCCGGCCTCTCTCGAAAAAAAGTCATAAATGCAACCTCCTTTCCTCCGAATTTCTCTCCAAAAAAGTAAGAAAAAAAAAAAGAAAAAAAGAAAAAAAAACCTTCCGAATCCCGCCACCTCTCCGGCAGACTTTCTCGTCCCAAGCGGAGGGACCATATCGCCCGGCGGTCATCGACCTCCCGGGGCATTATTAAAATTGAGCAGCGCGGCGACAAAAGCCAAACGAAATCGCGAGAGCCGCTGATATAGAAGCCACGGAATAATGAATGACGTAAGAAAAGGAAAGCCAGCGGCAGTCAATGGATATCCGTGGGGACTGCGGCGCGGCCACCGTAGCTCTCTTTGCCTTTTTAAGAACGGCGCGCCGCGGTCTAAAGTTAGGTGAACGCCGCGCGCGCGCGTCCAGGAAAACCGGCCGCGCCGCGTATATATAGGTGTGCGTGTGTGTGTGTGTGTGTGTGTGTGCAGCGGGCGATGCGCAAGCGGCTGCTGTGTTGTAACGGAGGCAGCGTAAACAAACACAGAGCACTGGCCTGCAGACGCGCCGCGTCCCACTCTCTGGTTACCGGTCCGCGCGCCGCTCTCGACCCTTTTACGCTCGACGACCGCTCCGGGCAGGGGGAGACCAGCCCGATGCTGCGACGAGGCGAATTTTCGATAGTTGCCTCGCTCGTGCAGAGGGGGGTGGGGGGGGGTGGCTCGAGACTCGTTTCGAGGCTCGCGTTTTTGGGCTCGTTTATTTTCGGACTCTTAATACGCGCCTCTTGGATTGCGGATTAAGTTTCGGGTAATTTCTGCTTTCGCTGCGTTTTCGATGCGACTGGTGGTATTGCGAGTGAATTCGAAAAAATGTCAAGAGTCTATACATTAAAACAGCGTTAAGAACGCGAATATTTCCGAGAATTAATTGGTACCGCGACTCGCGGGGAGAAGTAAATAATTCGTAATGAGGAAAAATCTATGCCCCGAGAATAATTGCGCGATTGTCTAACGTAAAAGGGGCGCCATAAGTCATCCGATTTCTCGGTCTCCCTTCTTATACCCCGGGCACGCAATATTACTCGCCCGATGTACACTCGGATATACACTTTCACTCCGACGCTGCCACACGGCTTTAATACGTTGTCACGTTGCGTAATGTATTACTTGTGCTATACCATTGTTGTCATATTGACGGACGATTTTATTGTACACGGAACCTTGCGCTCTGAAATAAACGCCCCGATCAATCAGCGCCTGTCTGCTTTCCTGTTTTTTTTTTCTTTTTCACCTTTTCGTTTATACGCTCTCGGGCGCAAAAGGTAAATCTCCAAATCTCCGAGGATAATTTAGCCTTCACTTCGAGCGATTAGACACGAAGTGCACGGCGTCGATCTTTCGCGAAATTTACGAGTAAGCAGCGAAGTACGACACAATGCGGCATTGTGTCAACTCGAACTTAAGTGAATAAATCTCGCGGGGAAGCTTTAAAAATTGCTTAATCCAACGCAAGGCAGCGGTTAAACAAAAAGGGGGCTCGGCGAATAAATTCCCGCAGCACACATAAAATAGGCAAACAATCCGGCAGTCGATCTCTCTCTCTCTCTCCCACGAGAGAAAAAAAAACAGCCAGCAGAGAAGCAGAAGAATACTCGACAATTAATCAATAAGCGCGCAGTCGAGCGCTCGTAGCAGCGTCGCATCGAACTCGTCCATCTGTCTCCATCTCTCTTCGAGTCTTCGGCAAACAAATCTGCCCTCCATCTTCCTTCTCCTCCTCCGCCGGCGTTCGCGCAACGATGGACGACGCTCGTTACCGCTGTAAAGAGAGAGAAAGAGAGAGAGGGAGAGAGATATAGGAGCCGGCAGCTGCGCGGCGTTTCGGCGCTCCGAGCATACTAATTTACGTAATCGACGCGATCGTTCATTACCCCGAGTCGCCGATAAGTAAAAAAGGCAACGGCGATCGGTGAATCAAAATCGCAACGGGCGAGTATACGCGGATTATTTTTTCCGGCGGTCGCGCGCGGCTTGTTTTCGCGCCGTATTTGCGCGCGCGCGCGCCTGAAATTTATGTGTATTCGCGCGCGGCGAGTGGCCGCGACGACGATCCGATAAAGAAAATAGAGTACTCGGGGCGCGCGATTGCCAATTGATCAGGTGAGGGTCGATAAGTAATTTGCAGGATTGCTTTCGGCGCCTTTTTTTTTTCTCGAGCGCGGCGGAGCTTACGATGAAACGCTTAAGATAGAGGAAGCGCTGTTTCTGATAGGCTAATGAACGTAGTTAGGCTTATCTGCACGCTATGCTCATTTGCGGCTTTGGCCTTCAAATTAGAGTCGGGATTAATTGATGTATGTGTTTTAAATGTAATTTTTGTACTTCGATATATCATCTGTGCGACTGCGGGAGGATACTTTGCGCGTTTCTGAAATTTATTTATATATTAACATTTGTAAACTCTTCGTAAATTATTAGCGAATACGTAAGCGCAGAAAGTAATTTAATTCAGAGCGCAATTAACAGAACTTGAAAAGTTTTCCAATCTACAAGCGCGTGGCATTTCAAATAACTCAATTAAAAGAAAATCCTCAAAATTGCGATTCGTTTCGCGGACGGTGAAAAAAAAAAAGAGAGAGAGAGCGGAATTAAAAGATTCGGCAAAATGAGCGAACAAACGGAACGGAATTCCATCCGCTGCCAAAATTCTTGCTCCGCGATTCGAATTAATACTCGAACCTCCATCCGTCTGTGCTCGCAATCATCTCGAGTATTTCGATTGGTAAATTACTCGCGCTGCTGCATGCAAGCGCGCTGTAAAAAATATATCGCTCGACAAACTTGTTTGTTGTTTCTGACTGTAAAAAAAAATCGAGTATGTTAATATTCTTAACTATGCGCATCTGTAAACGTGAACGCTAACTTGGTTTCATTCGTGGAAAAAGAATAATGAGAGACAATCGTCAACATTTTTAGCTGTCATTTTTTGCGTGAAATTTCACGTGTTTATTTTTTTTTTTAGTTCAATATACGTTTCTGCGATTGTTCATTTAATTAAGTCAATTTTTCGACTGCTTTTAAAACCTGCAAAACGACGAACAAAATTCCTTTAATAAATAACCAATTTTTATATATTTAACGAAAAATTGTTTTTCTTCATTCGTAAATCATAAACAATTCCAGCCATCCAGCCTTTATTTAAAATATCATCATTCCCGCCCCCCCAGCAGAGGCGAAAAACCGGCTCGAGGTTCAGGAGCCCATCATAATTTTTCGCATCTCTGTCGGCGGCGGTACTGTATACCGCCAAAACAGAATTATCCGGCGCGCACAACACTATACGCCGAAGCGATAGACGTCGAAGCCCCGGCCGGCATCGAATTTAATATCGCGTCGTCGTCGCTAATGAAAAGCGACCCGCAGCTTTTCCAACGGATTTCATCGCCGGCCGCTGCACGCGAAAAATCTCCCTCCCTCCCTCTCACGCACAGAGGACGAGAGAGAGAGAGAGAAAGTCGATGAAGCGTGGGAGGTTCAAAACGGCCGCAAAATTTGCTCGGCCGATCAAACCGACCGGTTCCGCAGGCCGGAGGAGAGCGATGAGCCAATTTGTTTTTAGTCTGTCTTTTGTTTCGCGCTCACTGCCTGCTGCACCACCCGCGAATACGCGCAGTTGACGTCTGTATTAGCGCCGGGTTTTTACGGCTCTTTTTTTTCGTCCCCTCTCCGTCGTGTGCCGCCGCTTCTTTGCCCTTTTTTTTTTTGTTTTTTTGCGCCGCGCGTCGACCTCGTTTTCGAGCCATTGTAACTCTCGCGGGCTTTTTGTCCGCCGCGCGCTTTTGGCTTTTTCTCGGCGGGCCCTCCCCCACCCCCTCTCGGATGCCGGGGATTTTATAATGTGCGAATGGCGTCGTTGATTTTATGTAACCGCGCCGTGTGTATTGAGCAATGATTCATGCCCTGCAGCGGAGAGCTCCGACGATGGGTTACGGGAAGAGTAATGGCCGTTTAACAGATCGATATCTTATTGACGATTTCGAACCTGTTGATTGATGAAGTAGACGGGAGGTGTCAAAGCGCAGAAATTTTAATTTGGGCCTGCCGCTCTCTGCTTGCCGAGTGACTGGGCGATTATTATTTTGAAATCAATTAGATGTTTCACGGGAGAACGTTGCATTTGTACAGAGAGCCCCTGTAATTAATTCAACAGCTTCTTCGTACAGCAGAAGCCCATTCCGACGTTCTTTTAATTCTTTTGAAAAAAAAAAATACTGGCTTCCTCGCAAAAAGGAGCACTTGCTTGTCCAATCAGGCGCGGCAAGTCATTGTCTCCTGCGAACCAGCGACTGTATCCGAAAACACGGAGCCGAGTTCGAATAAAGAGGGCCAGGAAAAGCCTTGGCGATCCCTATAACCCACTCTCGAAATTACAGCGAGCGGAGAGGAGGCATTGCGCAACGCGACTCTCGCCCGGAGCGGAGCAACAAAAAGCGGCAAAAACAAACCGGCGGGGGAGGCGCGCAGGGAGCGTCGAAAAAAAAGGGCCTACCCGGAGAAAGAGACGACCAGCAAAAAAGACATCAACAACAGCCTACCAGCAGCAGCAGTAGTCGAAGGTTAACAATTCGGCGCGAGCGTAACTGACGACAATGCGTCTTTTCGCTCGTCGCTGCTGCTGCTGCTGCTGCTGCTGCCGCTGCCGCTGCTGGCTGCATTGTAAGGCAGCGGCCCATTGTTTTACGTCCCATTGCATCTTTGATGAGAGACGACGTCGTCGTCGAGACGTTACGCGCGGCAGCCGCTGGCTTTTCCAGACTACAAAGGAGCGCAGACGCGTCGCGGGAGAAGCAGACAAAAGGGATATATCGCCTACGTGTCCTCCTCGCGTTCTGCGGCCGCGAGGCTGCCTCTTCTCTCTATATTTTTTTTTTCACCTCGAGCCCGGAAAATTACGTCTATCGGAGTCCGGCCGCCAGGTGGCTGACATCTGTCGCCCTACCACTGCCGTGGCGCTTATCTTTTATCAGCTCGGCGACGCGGCTTTTTCCGACCGGTTGGAATGCTGCCGCTGCCGCTGCTGGCTTTGTTTTTCGGAATAATTGTTTTCGCGGCTGCTTCTTTTTGTTCGGGATTATGCATTGTTGGCCCCGGTTAAGGGAGACCGCGTTATCTATTATTCGGGCGGATTTGCCGATGCGGTATCGTGGAAATTGAAAATTAGCGCGAAATTGCTGTCGAAATCGTGTTTTGGAAACGCTGAGTAAATGAGTACGTATACATCGATTATTTCTTGCTGACTTGATGTAATTAGAAATAAATCAAATAAATTAGACAAACTAATAATTAATGGCTCGTATTACGATAATTACAGAAAAATACAACATTTAAACTGCAAAGTATCTATTTTATGAAACAGTTACAAGTATATCCATTTATATATTTAATTAGCGAACTGTGCATAAATTTTCAATTCCCTCGAATAAATATCCCTGATATCCTTTCCAAGGCTGTGACATTATGAAAGTTCACTGCAATGTTGACTTCAACGATCAGTTTTTACATTTACTTCTTGCAAAGTTGTGACATACCAACTTTCTGTTTCTCGATTTTACAAAAGTCCACATTATAATGCAACGTAAATATTTTTTCCACCGTCTTTATCGCGTGTCCACAAGCTACAAACGATATTATTAGAAAGGCCAACATTACAACACCGACGCCAAAAGAATAAACGATGCGCGCAATTAGCGATTCCAATAAAAGCCCTCGCGCATCGAGCGATTACGAAACGCCTCGTCGCCGCGCAAAAACCAGCACGACGCTCTCGCAGCCCGACATACCAAAGAAAGCCATTTAAAATGCAGAATGGCTTTCGTCAGCAGAAGAAGAAAAAAAAAAAGAAAAAAGAAGGATCCGCGCGCGAAGTGCAAGCAGAAGAGAGTTGCGCACGTGTGTGCAACGGCAGCAGTCGTTAATACAGCCGGCGAGCGACGACGACGACGACGACGACGACACCGACGCTCCGGCGTCTACTAAATCCTCTTACGCTTTCGTCACGCGTTATAATACGACTGATGCCGGCGCTGCTGCTGCTCCTCTTGCGGACGAGTAAAATAAAGCCGTTAAGCAGGATCCGGCCGGAGCCATCAAACTCGTTTCCGCGAAAATATATCGGAGACGCTCGTCCTGGATTTGGACTCCTCCGCTCTGATCCGAGCCGCTTGAAACTGTGCCGCGAGTGGGAGAGAGAGAGAGAGAGATTTTCTGAATTAAATAATCGCGGAGGCTCTGCGGAATGGTTTATTTGTGAAATCGGGAAGAATGAGGGGGAGGATTTTCTAGAGAAATTTTATGGCGCCGAGAATTGTTTTCATCGCTTTTTCTTCCACGCCAATTTTCCGTTTTATGGAGTTGTGCTTATCCGCTAGAAATACGGTTGCCATTAACTGGTTATTAGCCATTTTGGCGAAAAATCAAATTAGATATTGGTTTGATGCGCCTTTCGAGTGATAAAATTGCCCGATAGGAGCTGCTTTTCAGAGTATTCAATTTAATACTTGAAAACTTAGTCGGCTGTTCAAAATTTTTGGTCCATAACTCGCATTTAATAGAGTGAAATTCAAAGAGTTTTTGAGGTTGACTCTAAATATAGTTTTAATTAGAAACATTAACTTTGCGGAAGAGAAAATCTTTCGAATACTTCGTAAAAGAGAAGCGGTTAGTTAAATATATTTTTATTGATATTTCCATTAATAACTCAAGTTATACTCTCGAAAATAACTGTAGCCCCTTCTTAAAATATAGGATAAACGTGAAAAATCAACTCCACTTGAACCGTCTTTTAAATTTATGGTAAAATTTTTTATACGCAAGAAAATTACACTTTTTCAGCCGGGGAAGCTAGCTCCAGTGCACAGTACCGTTACTTATACGCGAGATCCGCTGGCCGCACGAAAAATATACGACTTCTCGAAAATCCACGCTAGTCGCGTCGTCTGCTCCACCTCCCCCCCTACCTTCTAACTCCTAAAAATCGTAAAATACTACTCGGAGGAAGCACGTACGAGAGTTCCCCTCCTTCTTCTCTCGAGCCATCGGCGCGGCCTGTGTATGAATGCACGTGCACAGCATGACTACATGTGTATATACATGCAATGACATTCTTTTGCGGGAGTCACGTGGCCGCCGCGAACGTGAAAATCAGGACTTGGCGTCGCGAGCTTTCTCGTTTCACGACTCTTCGAGTTTCTTCGTCTTCTTCATTTTCTTTGGGGGGAAAAAAAAAAGTTTTGTGTTGCATCGCGAGAGTGGGAGAAAATAAAGAAATTGGTGATATAGAAGGAAATTGGAAAGTCTTGCCCTCCCCCATCCCCCCCCCTCTCTTCCCTTTCTTCCGAAGCTTCGAGCGTTCGAAATTTGCGGAAAGGGCCGAAGATTAGGCTCTTTCGGAACTTGCACGACTGAACTTTCAATTGGAGAAGTCCATGAAATTTAGAGGCTAAATTAGATCAAATTTCAATGTTTGTTACAAGTTTTAAGATTCGATTTATCTAATATCAAGTTGGAACAGAATAGAATTGGAATATATACCTAACTTTCTAGCTTGTTCCGACCAAGGTATTAATAAATGGAATATTTAAAGATCTTTAAAGCAATAAAATCAGACAATTTATGTTTTTTTACTTAAAACTTAAAAATTGTTGATTAATTTGTATCATTTATTGACTTATAAAATTCCAAATTCTCTTAAGAAAGCTAAAAATACCATGCACAAATAAATTGTCTCAAGACAAGTGTGTCAAATTCCTTCTCCACGCTCGGAAACAAAAAAAATTTCATCAGCGAAGCAAAACATCTCAAAAAAGTGCATAGCACGGAGGATGATGTACATTAAGCTAGCGTAGCCACTTCATAAGCCCTTAATTAAACAATATGCACATTTTGTTGTTAATTTGTTGCTAACAAATCCCATTGGTTTTTAATATGTTACTCCATCCGATTCCCAGAAACGAATGTGCTTTTTGAACAAAAAATTAGCAACAAAATATGTCATTGATTTTATGCAGAAGCAATAATTCAGGGCGGAGATACAACGTTGCGTTTGCTAGCTTAACTTTTAAGCTAGCCCCGGCCACATTTCTAGGAATTGACTGGAGCAACAAATTAAAAACCAATAGGCTTTTTTAGCAACAAATTAGCAACAAACTATGGCGCCATTCTCGTATTAATATCTTTATACGGCCAGAAGATACAAAAAGTGGCTAGGCTAGTTTAATATTGTGTTAACGTATCCATTGTTTCTCGAAAATGGCTAGAACAGCAAATTCAGGTACGGAGTAACAAATTAGCAACAAATTAGCAACAAAATACCAGTGTACATTGGATATTTTATATTTTAGGTTTTATCTAGAAGGATTAGTGGTTGATTCCTCTATTGTGGGTGGGTTTTGGTATTTGACTATTGCAGTTCTGAAGAGCAACAAATCATAACAAATTATGCCACCGGTTTCATATTGATATCTTTATCAGGTCAGGAAATATAGCAAGAGGCTACGGTAGTTTAATATTAAGTTAGCGTACCCTTTGTTTCTCGGAAACGGGTAGAACATCGAACTCAGGTACGGCATAACAAATTAGCAACAAATTAGCAAAAAAATGTGCATATGGGTTGATTATGGGCTTATGAACTGGCTGCGCTAGCTTAATATACGTCGGAGGATGCCGTTGTCGTGTCATCGTGAATCATATCACACGGAAGTATTTTTTCTCCTCCCCCCCCCCTCACCGCTCATATACACAACGAGTTCAAGATAAAGCATAAAAAAATCCGGTGACACGGCGCTCCGATGATTCGTTCATCAGTGCGTTGTTCTTTTTTGTCAGCGTTTCCACGAAACTGCTTCAAGTGGGGAAAGTTGCGCTGAACGAGCTGCCACTTCATTCGCTGTCATCGCGGACGAGTCGTTATTAAACGACGTTATTAAAAACGACGGTTATTATTCCGAAAGCGTATTCACTGCTCCGCGGCACGTTTTTTTCGCTAAATCAACATCAAAGCATGAAATTCATCATTAATTCAGCGCGATGTAACTGCACGGGTCGTTCCTGATAGCTGATACAATTAGTCAAAAACTTGTGCGCTGATTTTAATGAAAACGTTGTCTCTGCGGGCGCGTTACTCGCTGACGATGCTGAATTCCTTCGTTGAATATTTTAAAGCTTACGAGCTTTATGCAACCGGATACCTTTTTCCACGAAAAACGGTGTATTTCTGTGGTATCCGTGACTACGTGCTCGACAGTTGTTTCATGTACGAAAATTATTATTATTGTAAGAATAATTGTGATTAAATTCTGAATCAAACCGAATATTCGAATAAGTAAGAATTTTTATAAATGTTTATTACTGAGAAATTCTATTTCTCTTACCTATAAGAAATGTTTTATTATTTTTATCTTCCAAATCAAATATATATTATAAATATTAACTTTTTGATTGGAAATTTGATTAAAGATAAAATCGTTTTTAACAATAACGTGGTTTTAAAATGTTACGTTATTCAAGTTGGGACAGACTTTTTCGTTGACTACAGTAATTTCAAAGTCATTTAGAAACCAATACTACACCTTATATACTAAGGCACTGATAAGAAAATCCACTTATTACTTTCCTTCAGATAAGTTATTATCTATGACGAACCTACAATAATTAAAATATTTCAAAACAAAAACAAAAATCTCATAAAAAGTATCAGTCAAAATAATCAATGCTCTTAAGTGCCTTTACTGCTAATGACCTGTGCGGTTTAAACCTCTACTCTCATAATGGTATGGACTAGTCTATGTTTTGGACGCGTAATGACGTTCGTTTACTGCTTTTAAAGCAGTATAAAAAGTTAATTTTGATTACCATTGCACGAAAAAAAAAAGAATATTCAAATTGACTAAGTAAGTCAGAATTTTATAGCTAAAAAAGTATTTAGAACGATAGTTTACTTATCTATTTACAACGTTTAGGGTGATTAACGCATTTTTAAAACCGTGTATTTTCATTAAGATATTAAACCCGTCACATAACTCACACTGAAAAAACTTTTCTCAATTATTCTAACTTTTCTCGGACTTTCAGTTCGTCTGTACAACTCGACCATGAACTAGCTCGCGAAAAAAGACTACTTAAAAATAACCGTTCCGCCATCATTTACAATTTCCTAAATTACATCAGACTTATTTTCGTATATCTCGAATAAAACGTGCACTCGAATTACCTGACGTCGACTCCAAAAAAACTATTCTCGGCAAGCCAAGATCAATTCATAAACGCTGATTTAATCAGCGATGCCAAAAAAAAATTCTTGCATTTTAATCGGCCGACTGGCGTTATTCAAACTCCTCGCGATCTTTACACTGAATGACTAATAGACTAGCAGAAGCCGGTCTGTGGAGCAGACGACTTCGAAAAAGCATTTTCGAGTAAACAAGAAAATCAATCAAGAATATACGTCTACCTCCGTCTCTTTAATGATCCGCAAGCTGTAGTATAGCTTCCTTTTTAGTAGTAACTCGCTTTGAGCAGGTCAAGCACACTCTAGCCGTATACATACTTATCTGTGAGTATTTTCTTTCGTGACGTAATAATTGTTTGATCAGTCACGGGCCCGTACATAAACTGAAATCTTCACTCTCATCGGGCTTAACCTGTTAATACGTCCGAATTTGGCTTTGCATTATGCATTTCGAATCTCAAGCCACGCGGCTTACATAAGCCCCCGGCTTATCAGCTTGACTGATAGAGAGCGATAATATCTCTGCAAAAATACTCTCTAGCAGCCATTGCAAGCCCGGTTAAAAGGATAAAAGCAGAAATCAATAGATCCTTTTAGCCTGTCGTGCTCGCTCTTTAAGCCTTCGACGGAGCACTTAAAGGGCAAGTAACGACGATAATTAAAAAAGAAGCTTTCAATACCTGTTGCCAATGATCCTCGAGCGACGGCTGGGCCGAGAAGTAACCCGTGTCGTGGATGTCCTGCAGCTCCCGGAAAATGTTCCCACTTGGTAGGATATCCATGTTGACTGGACTTTCTTAAAGCACCAAACACTGTATATTCTTCAAGAAACTGAATCGGCGAGACTCGACGCACAACAAAAAACCAAAAGAACTAACAATACGGCAGAATTATGCCAGACTTGAACTCCGCACTGTCACTGTATTTTGTGCGACTGATGTTAATATTCTTTCCTCGGTGCAGCTTTCACTTTTTGCCCGCACGCACGCTTACGTATGTGTATGTATATATTTATATATATGTGTGTGTGTGTATGTGAGTCGCGCGGCACTAGCAGCCGGCAAAACGCACAACGGCGATAGCTTATAAGTGCATTCTTCGCGCACTCCGTAATCCTTCACTATCCGCATCAAGCATCACACGCGCTAATCGTGTGTGCGATTTATATATTCTATACAAAAAAACACACACACACCGAACGATTAATTCCTCTTTTCTTACGATCACCACACTAGTAGAAATTAAAAAACGTATCACATTCACACTGCTGCCGGCAAATATACATATAGGCTTCTGTGTATATATATCTATGTATCTATATACAACGAGGAGCTCTACACTCTACACACGAGGTTCGCGTTTATATATTACAAAAGAAAGACAGGCGAGAAGAGACAGATAGGGAGGGAGGAAAGAGAGAAAGACGCGCGGCTGGCGTGTGTCACTCGTGCAGGATCTGTGGCTGCTGCATCGCGATCCTCGTACTCGAAGGAGCGGAGCCGGCTATGAGGTGAGAAACGGCAGCAGCGTCGCGGCCGCTCATATTACTGTGCATATTATCCGTACGTGCCGGGCACGCATGTGAACGGGGATCCTCTCCTCCTCCTGCGCTGCAGCACCGCGCGCACTACTGGCTACCGCACTGCACACTACACGCGGCTCGCACCGGCCGGTATGCGCGGCTCTCGCTACCCTGTATGCAAGGAGCAGACGAGCGCACAGTGGCTGTACGGAGGGCTCCGCTCTGTCGCAGGAGCTGACGCGGAGCCAGTTAGAGAGAGAGAGAGGAGAGAGAGAGAGAGAGCAGTGCTGCACAGTTGTCGTCGCGCCACAGGATGGAGAGATGACACGCACGGGGTTGCGGGACAGAGATTGCCGCGCGAGCGCCTAACAGTGACTGGCGGTGGTGCGCCGCGCCGCGAGTCGTGCCGCCGCAGCCGCCGCCGCTTCGAGCCGCCGGCAAGCCGAGTCCGACCGAACGCTGCCGACGGTTACGTCGTCAAGTGGGGGAGAGCGCCGGTGGAACTGTTCGCGGGGGCCGCGAGCGGCAGCACTGCTCGGGACCGGTCAAACTCCCTCGCTTCGATTTTTTTCAGGACGCGAGGGAGAGCTTTTTCCTTTGCCGGCCCTTGCATGGGGTGCAGGGCTTTTGGATCAGTATTGATTTTTGGCGGCGTCGAGTGCCGTGGGATTCTGAGAATGTGGGTTACTTTACTGCTGTCGGATCTACGCTGGTTCTATGTTTCGTTCGCTTGTTAATTGGAACAGAATAGAAATACCCGGCCGTTATCAAGAAACGAGGGAGAGTAAATGTTTAGATGTGCAAGATGATGAATCAGACAGAAATAAAAATTTATTTCGCGAGTAATATTTACATACCAACATATTTTTATTCGTTTTATAAAGATGCTCCAACGTTTTTCAAAGTAGCTTCATCTTTTCAAGGTTATTAAATTACATTCTTTTATTATATATTCATTTCAATAAGTAAATAATGTCAATAAATAAATAAAGGAATATTTTCATCTGCTTCCTTCTATATTTCTTTCGCTTGTTAATTGGAACGGGATAGACCGGCCATTATCAAGAAAGGAGGAAAACATAAATGTTAAGATGTGCAAGATGATGAATCGGACAAAAATAAAAATTTATTTCGCGAGTAATATTTACATACCAACATATTTTTATTCGTTTTGTAAAATTGCTCCGACATTTTTCAAAGTAGCTTCATCTGTTCAAGGTTATTAAATTACATTATTTTATTATATATTCATTTCAATAAGTAAATAATTAAACTTATTTTCATCTGCTTCCTTCTATATTTCTTTCGCTTGTTAATTGGAACGGAATAGACCGGCCGTTATCAAGAAAGGAAGAAAACGTAAATGTTAAGATGTGCAAGATGATGAATCGGACAAAAGTAAAAATTTATTTCGTGAGTAATATTTACGTAATAACAACACTGTTTCGATATTTATGTAAATGTACAAAGAATTGAGGAATTCCATACTTTTATTCGTTTTCCAAAATTGATTTAACGTTTTTTTCAAAGTGTAAAGAAATGGATCATACAACGTTATTCAAAGTAGCTTCATCTTTTAAAGGTTATTAAATTATTTTATATATTCATTTTTGTAAATAAATAATTAAACTTGTTTATTTCATTCGTTATTCGCGTTACATTTCCAAAAAAAATTTTCTTGAAAACAGTCTAATTTTTCACATTAATAAATTTACTTCACTGTAAAGCTGAATAAAATGGATGGTCTACTGTTATTTATGATTACATTATTTCAAGATGTATTGCATATGCAGTGAAATTACACATTTTACGACATGTTTTATTAATTGAAAAATGCTTTTTTTAATATTCATTCTCTAGTCATAGTTTATTTTAATAAAATATGTACGTCTCACTTAAAAAATCATGTAGAATACTATTTTGAAGCCGAGTAATAGAGAAATGAAGAAACTTTGAAATAAAACAAAGTTTAAATTTTGTCTTCTATCTAAACAGTTTCTATTTGCTCACTGGTATTTATAATGACACGAGTTCAGCTCTGCATAATCATTATTTATTTTACTTTGTAACCTGCATGCACGCATATGTATTTTTACATTTTGTTTACGTTGAAGATAGTCTTTTGCCGTTTTGCATTATTTATTATTGAATTTTATTTTTTACGTTAATAATTTACTTTATACACAATTTTCCGAAAATAAATCAAACGCCAATTGTGTTTGTAATAATTTTATTTACAAAGCGAACAAAAATACATTCATTTCTTTTTTAAATCGTGCTAAAGATTCATTTCATAAATATTTGAATGAGTTTGAAATATTCATATTTCGGCATGATAACAATATAAAATTGTTGCGCCGCTACACTTTTTGACTACTTTAAAAAATATTTTATTTTCAATACGTGATTGCAGCAAATATTTGCATATCTGTGCTTCTGTTTTCTATGCGTCTCCACGTACACGTTTTAAAATAGAATGTAAATAGCTCTTTTCTACTTTTGAAAAAAAAAATGCAAAACAAATTTTCTCTGAGAAAATAGCTTTGTGCATTTCCTCAATGGTCCAATACATAATATGGGAATGCCGTGATGCGCGCGTTCAAATAAAGGAAATTTCTTTTGTATTACAATTTTCAGTTTTTCAAAAAGTATGGATGTGCATTAATTCTTAATTCGAGTGTTTTTAATTCTGACTTTTATCTCCAACAGCTCTCGGCGATTATTTTAAAAAGCTTTTAATAATTTCTAATCTTTTCAGATATGTTTTGAACAAAACTTTCCGCTTTTTTCAAGTGCTTGTTTGTATACGATATACTCGGAAAAGTGCAGGCAAGGTTTTTTCCAGTTCCGGAAAGGTAAGAGATAATATGTTTCTTGTAATATATTGCTTTTAGTTAGAAAGTATTGTTATTATTAAATTACTCATTGATTTAAAAACCACACGTAAACTATTAAAATTAAACTATTTATTTGTTTATTAATTGTACACTTGTTTAAAAATTTAAACAACCAATATCATGTTTTGACTCTCCAAATTTATAGCAGCCGTACAATTCTAGGATTAAAATGATAAAATATGTCAATTTTTCTTACAGAAAAATAAAATTAAATGAATAACTTCTAAAAAAACCTTTATTCGCTGAAAACACTTGCAATCATCTAAAAAACAAATGCCCCTTAAGGAGGCTCTTGCGTGGACAGCTTTAAAATTTATAATTTTACCTTTAAAAAAAATAATAATAAAAATAATATTTGAAATGCGGGCATCCCTCACGTACTCTGTAATGAACATGGCTTCCTTTGATCATCCATGCATGATCAACGTTTACTTACTTTAACGGATAATTTATCAATATTTCCGCGGTTACGAGCGATTCTCAATATGTAATCTGAAAGAGGAAGTTTTTTTCTTTCGATTTGTATATTTTTTGTTATTGAACAAATAGTTTTCATTTCACAAATTACAATTTTACGTGATTTTCTCCTACGGCTCCATAAGAGTCCGTGTAAAATGTCAAAACATCTAGCACATCTTAAATAATTAAAAAAGTCATTACTGAGTCCGTAATAAACCATGTAAGAGCCTCCTTACATCTCGGCACATAATAACCCAAACGTTTGATAATAAAGAAAAGCCAACCCGCCCGAAGAAAAGTAATCCTTTCTTTATTTAAATCCCAACCGGCGAAAGCCCATCCCGTCGGCCAACGTCCCTACAAAAAGCGAAGCTCCGTCGATCGTAAACATAAAAAAGCCTCGGCATAATCCGCGCGGCGGCCTGTTTTTCCCCGCGCGCACGAAAAATCCTTGGCGCAAAACGGCTCGGCGATTACAATAACGACGGCTCTCTAACGCCACTTGTGACTCATAAACGATGGATTTCATACATCGACGTGCGCCGAGTGCACGAGCGCGCGCGCGACTCGACTCGGCCGTGGCCGCACGCATACGCCGAGAATATTGCGCGCCGGCCGACGCTTCGAGGAAACAGAACCGCGACGCCGTTTCCAGAACGACTGACCGCAAGAGCTACTGAACGCCGCTGCGGCCGCCGCCGGCGGCGTGTTCTGATTTCAGATAAAAAAAAATCTTTATTTTCCCCGTTTGATGTAAGGGGCCTTTTGTAAAGGATGCGAGCTGCTTCTTTTTTTTCTGGAGTAATGGTGCTTGTTTTAAAGTTATTCGGAGTTGGGTCTTTTTTTTAAGGATGCTTCTGGATTTTATGCTTGAGCGGAGGGATGGATTAGAATGGGGACTATTAATGGAAGGTTTTTCAAAATCTACGTAATACTTCTGCGGAGTTTTGATAACGTCAAGTGAAAGTTTTACAGTCGTTGTATAGCGTCATACTTGAACCTTATAATAGGAATTGCTTGTCGCGTTTTATTCTTTTATTGCGTTTTTCTTTACTTACAAAAAGCCAAGAAACAATGTAAGATTTAATATAAAAACCTTTTTCTGACTGGATTTTTAAAAAAAAAATTTTTAGGCACAAGATTTACGTTTGAAAAGAAGTACTTTGATGCGCTAAGCAACTCGGCTTTTACTTGCTTTAAAAAGTTAAAACTACTTAGAAAATTTTACATTTCAGGGACGATTGTTATTGGTTTCTTTTTGTAATTTAAACTCTGAATAACTTGACCGGATGACAAGTTTGAAGAAAGTGATTCACACAAAACTTATCAGTTCGTTAAAAAATATAAGTTTGGGTAACCTTCGAAATCCGCTCCCAAGGTAAGCGACCAAAATTTCATACCGAACCACTCGAACTCTCAAAATCGGGGGCAAAATCGACGTCCGCAAAACAGCGACCTCCCTATTCCCCCCCCACTTACCCGATTCATTCCGCTCGTCGTGCGGAATCCCTCGCGCGCACTGAAACCTACACCGCCACGCGATACGCGAGTGATTCAGGCATTCCGCTCGCGTCCTTTTACCGCCTGGCTCAGTACCGATGATCAACAAACGGAGAAATTCATTCCTCGAGGGCATTGGCGGCCGCAAACGACTCGGACGCGCCGCGGAAAAGCGCAGGCGGATCGTTTCGTTCCGGAAATTTGCGCTCTGGCTCTTCTTCCGCGAGTCTCGAGCCGCGGGAATGAATTTGGAGAGGTGATATTGTCGACGAGGCTGATGCTGTTTTTGAAAGACGTCAGTGGGTTATTAAGGCTTGTGCGATTGATGATGGATTAGTCTTGTCTCGTAGATTTTAGTCTGAAGACCATCAAAGTATACTTTGGTATAAAATGTTTTCTCGTCATTTATAACAATTCTTTTGTACGTCAATTTATTACGGGATCGGATATTTTTTTATTGTAAGCGAAATCATGATTGTTTAACAATTATTTGCAATATTCATTTTGACGGAATGAAAGTAAGCTTAGGAAAGCAGTTAGCAATCAATATTCATTAATCAAAGTTACAAGTTGACCTACGGTTGACTGCTAATGCCTTTACCCTAGATATTTTAATCAATCATAGCTTGCTTTTAGTTGGCTTGCAAAATATGGTCTTATGATTCTTCTACTTTTTTCATGAATATCGAAAGTTTTCTTAAATACTTAAATATAATTTAGATTGGCTATATGAAATTCATCGAAAAGTAACATTTTTCAAAACTTTCCAGAAGGAAGCGGAAAGACTGTTTTTAGAAGTTTCTAATGTGGTCTGTTTCCTAAATAATTTTTAATTCCACCAAATATTTGACAAAAATCTGATTTCGATACTTTAATTCATCATTAGTTCCAAATTTTCATTACAACCCACATGTTTCCCAAAGAATCAGCTTTTCAAATCGCTCCCGCTGGAGTAAGAGCCTTAATCGCAACAATATTCCAGGTCGCGCACATCTCCCTCGAAAAAGAAGCGGGAGGAGGAAGCAGAAGAAGCAGACGAAGATGCAGCCGCGCATCGGCCTCTTATATAATTACGCACTCGTACGGTACAAGTGGCGCGGGCAGGCCGTGAGTCACGTGCGCGGGAGATTATTTACTCGTGCGCCTCTCGGACGCGCAACGCTCAAATATTTAGGGGCCTTTAAACGGCCGTTGCGTCACTCATTGAGATCGACCGCGGGGAAATGGGAGGTACGGTTGATTAAACTTTTTTTTTTTTGTTCCGGCGCGCGCTTTTTTTTCGTCACCGCCGCACTGACTCATTGGCTTCTGTGGCCGCCTTTTAAAGTCCGCGGCGCTGCTCCTGCGGTAAATTGACGTTTGTCTTGTTCGAAGCCTCCGTTGATTTGGCTTTTTTTTCTAAGGGGATAAATTTTAGAGAAGGAAAACTGTCAGCACGGAAGTGTGTTGCGATTTTTTAGCGTGGAAATTTTTGCGATTATCAGTCTAATGGCTTCTAATGAAGCTGTAAGCGAGGATGTTTTTAGAAATAAAATCCTCGCCTCGTTTAATAGGCATTCGTTTGTAAAGTAATTGACCTATTAGTCAAATGCTGCAAGGCACGTAGAAGAAATCGGCGGGATGACGTAAAATTTTTATTTTAGTGCAGATGAATTGCAAAATACTTAATACCCGACAACCCCAAATTGGATTCTAAATATTTTTGAACATCTAGTTTTGAAATATCATAGATTATTTGTACTTTCTTCATAAGTAAGTGGAAAATCGTTAAAAATTTTGCAACATTTCGAATCCTCTGCAGGATCAGTTTAAAATTCTAACTGAGTAGGACGAATCTTGATTTGACCCACCTAAATTTCTTAGCAAACAACTTTTGTCGATTTTTACTTGAATAAAGCTAAATTCGTATTTATTACTATAAGCATGTTAACACAATATAATCCCTCAAAAAAGTAGAAAATGGATCCAAAAACCCGTCTAAAACCTCGGCCTTCTCTCGGCAAATCATCCGCTCGGCGAGAGGTGAGAATCCTCGCCTAGAAATCCAGGTCGCGCGAACTCGGCTCCAAAAGAAAAAAAAAAAAAGCCCATCAGCGTCGAAAGGCAATAAACCTAGCAGCGGCCAGTCGCCACAATACCTGCGCAGTCCGCGATTACGCAAGCCCCCGCGCAGCTATAAGCGCTCTCGCTCTCGAGCATCTTCTGAAAGAGTCGCGCGGCGCGAATCGCGACCGCATTCACGCTAGGACCATTACGCATCCGGCTCGGCGTTATGCGCTCGGCGGCGGCGGCGGCCTTCGAGCTTGGGAATTTATGGGCCGAGGCCAAGCACACGCGACAAAGAGCCGAGAGCGATCCCTAATTTATGAACGCGCCGATCGCAGAGAGAGAGAGGCTTTTTACACCGAGATCGCGCAGCTCTTTTGCTTGGTCGTTCAATCGGACGAGAGCTTTAAGAGACGGATGCCGGCAGAGAATTTCAATGACTGAATCGGAGCTGATTCGGTGAATGATTGCTGGAGTCGCGCGCGTCGGTGAGCGGGAAACTGTTTAAGCTAAATGTTTTGCCGATCGATTCGCGAGTTAGAGGCTATTAGATCGTTCATTGCTGCGTTTTATGAAATTCATTGAAGAATTTAGCGTTCAGTGCTTTTGAAGATAATTGCACGGTTTTGTATAGTCGATGATGCAAGGAATTTTTTACTTTTGAATTCCGCGGTGTTTTAAAACGTCATTTTAGGAAGACTGGTATATGAAAGTTTCCTTATTGGAACGTAAAATTTAATAAACTGACAGCTGCGCCGCTCGTACGACGCGGTGAGCATTTTAATAATAGCAGGAAATAATCTTTGACACGAGAATGAAATTTAAAAAGTTGCTTCATTACAGCCGCAATGACTAACGCTCGCACGAAAGCGCAAAGGAAACACGTTTGCGGATGATTCTTGCGACGTATATACGTTGCTACTTTTGCCTTTTACTGTTTCCTCATTCCTTTGCAAATTCTTCGCGGATTCAATGTACTAACAAAAAAGCTACAAAAAAATTGTTTTTCCTCCTTTTATACGTGGTTTATAATTCAGCTCACACAATTTATTCCTGCTTCAATACACAAATAAAAATACATTTTCATAAAGACAATGTTCTACCTAGAGCACCTGTCTATAAATTATCCAAACAATCCCGGAAAAAAAGTGCAAACAATACAAAGCAGGCCCATTAAAATAGATAGCACTTCACACGTTGAAGCCGGCTCTTACCCCAGCCCATCGCGCGAGGCTCGAACTCGCCCAGCCCCGCACACTTTATCACTCGAGAAAATCCATAAATTACAGGTGATATCGGCGCGGACCTTAACCGTCCGGCGTATTCGAATGAGGACCCATAAAGGTCCGCTCTCTCTCTCTCTCTCTCTCTCTCGCCCACGCTCGAGCTTAAGTTGTCGTCGCGGGGCGTTATATACGCCGCGCGTAAACGCAGGCTTTTCGCGCGTCATTACGCGTACGAATCCTCTTACGCCTCCGCGTTATGGATGACAGGCACGAAAGCGTCACGAGCCGACAGAGCCGACAATTTAAGAAGAGGGCCCTCTCGCGTGTGCGCGGTGCGTGCCGCCGACAGAGATGCACGCCGCGCGCGGCCTGCTGATGACGATGATGACGGCCGAATTAACGCTCCGGCTTTTCAAGTTTGCCAAAGCCGAGAGAGAGAGCGTGGGAAATGACCGGTTGCTTTTTTTTTCTTTTTCAAGCGCGGCTTTTTCAACACCGCCGCCGCGAGCTCTTTTATGATGCTTCGGTGGAGAGGATTTTTTATAGTTGGACTGTAGGTTTAAATGGGGAACGTGTTGCACTATCGGGCTGTGTTAATTCTCGTGTTCTCTGAATTCTTTTAGGAGCGCGAGTAAATTCGAATTTTAAATGGGAGAATTTAAATATAAATATTATGACTTTTTGTAAGGAAGCACTTTCCTTTTATGCATAATTTTAATATTGTATAATTACGCAAACAGTACGGTTTCTTTAATTAGAAGCGGGGAAAAAATCACTAGAGTGTGATAAGGGGCATTATATAGCACCGCAGAGAAAGGGAAGTTTGAGAAAATGAAAAAGAAATAATAAAGGCGAGAACGAATTAATTCCTCCAGTAAAAGAAGGAGTCTAAATGAAAGGAAATTGGCCCCTATCTTAGGTCATTCTCTTGATTGTAATGTCTAACTTTATCTTTGAAGTTAATTTTACGAAAGGCTACTTTTTAAAAAGTCCTAATATTTTCAACATTTTATGAATTTCTTTTTATTTACATATTTATGAATTTTCAGCAATAAGTGTATTTTTTGTCAGATTAAAGTAATCATTTTTTACGATTACTGAAAACTTTATGGAAATTTTTACTGAAAGTAAGTAAAACCTTTCTTTAAAAAAACAGTAGAAGAGTCATGAAGTCTCATTTCATTTTGTAAAAACATTTATGCAAGTGGTTTCAGTTACAAATTTATCACTTGTGACTCAGAAGATTTATTAACTTATGAAGCAAGACGACGAGGTATTTGCAGGAATTGCTTGTTAGACCACGTAAAGTTAATAAATATTCTAAAATAGAAATCTAAGAAAAACATAAAGCATTCAAGATACTCCTGCATGACAGTTGGCGATCGTAAAAATAATTATTAATCATCAACCGTTTCAGAATACCGATTATTTGATCTAATTAGCATTAAAAATGCACAGTCCAATTAACTTTTGAATATCAGTTTATATTACCGATGTAGATAATTCTCATTGTCAATTCTCTTTGAGCATTCATCAGCGGATAATCAAATTTTCCAAGCCCGCATTTACAAAGAACTATCTGACGATCCGAATTTCCGCGCGCAATCAATTACAATTTCTGATTTCAAAAAAATACCGCTTCGAATCGCACCCTAATTATGATGAATTTTCATCCTTTCTTCAATTTCTTCTCATTTTTAAAGTTCTTCGGGGGGAGAAAAGTACGACGTCACTACTGTAATACCAAGAGCGGATATTCTGCGGGTAGAAAATCAAGATGTAATAGACGAGACTATGATTTTCGATTCGAGGATTTTGCTCGGAATAATATTCTTCATAAATCTGATGAGAACTTTTTTGAACCAATTATTATATGTCAAAAAGCAATTAATCTCATTTCTAAAAGCGTTTATTTTGAATAAAAATTTCATTCCTTTTAGGAGATTAAAAAAATTTTAAAACGAAATGTTTGAATTACTTTTTCTAATCATAAAATTTTTCTAATTGGCCAACTCAATATAACTTGTTAAATGAGTTCATATTTTCTAGTAAACACTCGGAGAGAGAAGTATGTTCATAAAAACACCATAAAACTCGTAAGAATCTCGACCGCTCGTTCCTAACTTTTTATTAAGCAACTAAATTTTCCATAATTTTCTAAAAATCTCAGACTCGCCCGCCAATTATACCGAGGCATAAAGGAAAATGTGCCCGGCGTAAACATGTCCAAACAAAAGGAAAACGGGGTAGGAAGCAAAAAAAAGACCCGTATTCACCCAGAGCGATATTCTTTCCTTTCGCATCCCGCGCGTCTCTTTCTTCAAAGTTCTTGCGGTCCCGCGCTCTGCGCGTCCGGAAGTCACGTAGGGAAAAAAGGAGAGACGGCTACTAGTTGGCTCTCGGCGGATCTTCTTGCTTCCTCTCGCGAGTTTCTCGCCGCCGCCGCCGCCAACGACTACGACGACGACGACGACACACGCAAGAAAAATCCTTCCTTAGCCGCTCGTCTTTTATTGATTTTCCCGCGGAGCGCCGCTGGCAGCTACGCCGCGAGTATAGCTTTGTCAGAGGGAATTTTCCGAGGTAATTTTTTAAGGGCTTTCGGCGGCCGGCACTTTTTTTGTTCTACGCTGCTGATTTTAAAAGTTACGCGAGGGTAGGGAACGGAATTCGAACGAAGAAACGCCCGAGTGCGAATTAGGCGCTTTAATCTAATTGGGTCGACGGCTTTTTTACCGAGCGCTCGCCTGGGCTTAATTCCGCCGGCAGTTTTTACCAGTTGACTTAGCTTTTGTGGATTAGTTTTATGTCCATTGTTTAATTTTAGAATTATATACGTATTTAGAGGTATTTTGAATTTTATAGAACATTTTTGAGGAAACTGTAAGAGCTTTAATTAACAATTTGTAGGACGAGAATTACATTATCGCGAGGCATTTAGTGAAAAATCTTATTAAAATTATCTTTAATGTTTAATTTCTAAAATACATTTGAAACTTTGATAATACATCGTATCAAAAAATATATATATAAAATGTCTTTATTAAAGAATAATTTTTCAGACTTGACATTTCATAATACCGTTTAACAAACGGACCATTCATCACGACAATAATTTTACAAAGCAACTTTTAATAATCTTCCCCAAATCCAGCGACATTAATCAAAGCCAAAAAAAAGCGGCAGAAACAATTCCAGCCCACGAAAACACACAGCATCTTCAATTTTTCAGCGCAAAGTCTTGACCAGCCCAGGACGTCCTTAAATCCTCGGCACCTTATTTATTAGATTCGCGCCCCACATTTGCCCGGAGAGCACGGCGTAAACACCCCGAGGGACAACGCGAGGCTCTCTCTCTCTTCGTTCTTGGCTCGCGAATTCGGCGGAGGGGGGCGGCAAAAAAGTAAGTGCCCGAGGGGGAGGGCCGAAAAACTAAGCATGAAATTTCACTTAGGCGGCGCTGCTCGCCAAGTTAAATCCGCTCTCGCTCCCGTCTGCAATCTTCGGTGTTTTGGGCGAGGAAGGGTGGAGGAGAGCGATTCGAGAGACGGTTTTTCGGGGCTGGAGGGGAGAGAAAAAAGCGAAGTTTCGGGTTCCCTGGGCGTCGATGCCGTTTTTAACGGGTTTTAAAAATTTCGAGTCGAGAGTTGGCGATTGGAAAGTTTGCGGTGCTTATTCGACGTGAAATATGAACAACTGTTTAAATTTCGCGGAGAGAAAACAATATATATTTCACAAAGAATCGAATTGCTTTAAAGTTAACTAAAAAATATTCTTACTGACAATGAAAATAATCCGAGAGAAAGATGCGCAAGTACAGACGAATTCTCTCCCGAATACAGCTCCAAGTCTCGCAGCAAAACATTACCCGCAATAATTCAAATCAATCATCCAAGCGGATCTCCATAAACCGCCCTCCCCCCTCCCCCCGCGATTAAGGAAATGAATCCGCCAAAAAAGGAAGAGTCCGCGAAAGCATAGGGTCTCGCGTTACGAATTCCGGCAGTCCCGCGAAAAAAGGAGAGCAACAGCAGCGGCATTCTTCCCGCGCGGGGAGGCAAAGAAAAAGAAAAGCCGAAGGGGGGAGAAAGAAAAAGCGAACGGATGGGGGGGCGAAGACGAGCCTGGGAGATAAGGAAAATCATTGTTAGCCCCGACGGAAGAGCTCGCCGGACTGTCTAACGGACTTGGGAGAGAGTTCAATTTTATCGCCAGTAATGGAGCTCGGCGCGCGCGGAAAGCTTGTTCGACAATTTCTCGGTTATACACTCGCTGCCAATGTTCCTCGTCCCAATTATCTATCGTTTCTCCTACGGCCCCTCCCCCCCGCCCCGCACGAAATCGCCGCCGAGAGCTTCATTCGATCACTCCTGGTCTCGGTTTTTTCGCGCGGTGCCCGCTTTGGTCGAGTCTTCTACTGGCTTGTTGTTGTTGTTGTTCGCTTAGTTTGCGCCGGACTGCGAACGGGCCTTTGGAGATATACGTTTCTGTAGATTTTTTTTTTCTTTTAGAACCAACAAACGGAAAATGCTAAAACGTGCGAAGGCTTTAAGCAGTTGTAAAATTTAATTATTTCGTCGCGGCTAAAAGAGAAAATTTCTATTGAAATATCACTTTTTCGAATGAGGTGGATATAGCGAAGATTGTTCGTAAGTAGTCGTATTTACAGAAATTTACATTTGAGTGGAAATTAGTCAGGTCCGGTCGGCTACAACGTACGTACTTTCTACTTTAACCGCCTTTCGAAACTTTTCCATTGAAATGACGTACGATTTACGAAAAACACCATTAGTTTAATATACTGCTATAGTAAATTTTAGCGTACAATATTTATTTCAAAACCACACAAAGCCCCGCATTTCACCTACATTCCCAGACGAAAAGCATCCGAAAGGCAACCTAAATTAAAAAGCGCGCTTTCGAAAAAACAAACAGACATCGTCCTCGAAAAAAAGCGGACGAGCCCCGCTGCCTACAAAAAACTTTCCGCAAGCCTCCCTTTGGAAAAGAATCGCGCGGAAACAATCGCCGCGCCCCGCGGAGAAAGAGCCAGAGAAAGCTCTGCTCGCTTATTCCGGGACGGCGGACACTTGTAAATAACGCGCAAAGCGCTCTCTCTCTCTCTCTCTCCCTCTCCAAAAGGAGGACTCTCTCGCGCGCGGGGCGCGAAAGAAGCGCCGGGGTAAAAAACGGCCTCTCGGCTCGAGGAAGTTGAATGACCGTATACGGATCGGCGCAAAAAGGGAGGGTTCCGCGGAGAGAGAGAGAGAGAGAGAGGGGTGTTACCGAGTCGCGCGCTGAGCCAGATGGATCGACGATCGTTTGTCGTTCTTAGAGAGGCGGCGGCGGCGGCGGGGCCCTCCGGCGGCGTTGATATTCACCGACTGATGCCGGAAAAATGGCCCGATTAGTTTCTGCGGGGAAAGAGTCGGGTCGCGTCTGTCCGAGAGAGGCGAAACTTTCCTGAGAGAGAGAGAGAGAGAGAGAGAGAGAGAGAGAGAGAGCTGCCCGCCGACGCTTTGAAAGTGCGATCATTCGCTTTTTGCGGGCGAACTGCGGCTCGAAAGTTTTTCCTAGTGTTTATTATGTCATTTTTTTTTTGCAGCAGGATCGATTGCGTTTCCGCGATTGCCGAGCTTTATTTGCTTTAATTGGTGCGTCGGTTTTCACTTTGAGCTTGTAATGATTTACTTGTGCAGAAGCTTTTAAGTTTGTCAATTACGATCTTCGTAATCTTTAAACGTGTGTCTGTTAGACGAAAACGTAAATTAATTGCAAAAAAGTTTTTAAATTTTTCGACTATAAGTCAATTAATGCACTTTATTTGCTACCGTTGATAAAGAAAATATACATTCTGATAAAAATGTCTTTTTAAAATAATCGTATTTAAAAGCAATTCAAACTTTAACTTCGAGTTAAAGGGACGTAATTATAACTCAAAATAAAATATAACTAACCGGCTGCTGTACAGAGACACATTTCGGAAAAGGTTGGAGAGCGAATTTGCTCTGGAGCAGCTGAAAGAGCGAGAAAGATATATGTGGGGTACCTTCGGGAGCATAATTTCTTCTCATTAATTAGGATCCTCGTAGATAAGGGTAATTTACGAATTATCTCGAATAGTCTCTACTGATAACCTTGACTCGAGAGTTATTGAATTTGTGTTGTTAAGACCCAGGGATTTTTTCCAGCACTAAAAACTTTTTTATTGCTCTCTGAATTCTTTCGCATGGTTAACTTCTATTTGCCTCGATTCTTTATTGTTACTCGTGTATTCGCAACTAAATTTTTACCCAGATATTTTTTTAAAATATTTCCAATACCAAACTTGTCAATAGTTATTTTAAAAGCCTTTTTTTTCCATTTCAACGATGCTCGAAACCTTTTCCAAAGCTAAATAAAAAATTGCCGAGTCGATTTCTTGGAAAGTACGACCGTACAGTTCTCAAAATCGAACATTTTTTTTTTTTTTTTATAAATCGCAATACACCTTCAAATTTTCCCGAACGTAACAAAAGCCAGCTCGGCGAGAAAGCCGTAAAAAAAAAAAAAAAAAAAAAATTCCATCCACGTCCAGTACATCCTTTAAAATTCCTATCAACCAGCCATCAGCGCGCGGCGGCGGCGCGTCAGCGGCACTTTATTTCCACTTATCGCTTGCAACCGCAATACGGAAAAAGTATCACGCGTGTACTTTACGCGCTTGGCACCAATTTGCAGATGTGCGCGTGCGCGCGGCTGCCTTTCAGCGCGGCGGAGGGAAGAACGTGCGCTCGATTTTCGCGCCGCCGTCGCGCGGTAACGAAATTGGCCCTTTTTTTTTTGCCTAAAGCGTCCAAGGGACGGAATGCCGCCGGGGCTGTACTGTAGGATCGGAGGAGGTCCGCCGTTCTCTCTAGTTGAATATGCAGAGTGGGACCAGTCATTTGTAACCGCCGAGGCCTGCGGAGGATGACAGAGAGAGGAGTTCGTCTTGCCGGGAGTAAATAAGAAAATTGACGGGAAATTCGAATTGTCTCTGGCTGCGACGGGAGATGATCGTTTGGAAGCGGCTTTCTCGGCGAGAAAATGAAGAGGGAATGATTTTTGAGGAATTTTTAGAAACTTTAATAAACTTTTTGGCAAGAAGTAAGAATTAAGAAACTGCAATGGTTCCTAACCCAACCTAAATTACTCCGAAGCCAAAAATTCCCTCCAAAAACAATTAATCGGCCGTAAAGCCAATTTTACGACGCGGCGCTGCAAGTCGTCCCGCGCCTATCTTTACTTTAACAATGACGTCAAATCAAAACAAATCTCTCTCGGGCCGAGGCGATTAGATAGCGAAGGCACCGTAAATTTGACTTATCTACCCGCGCGTGTACTTTATTAGTCGAAACAGCGCTCCCACCCCGAGACCGAAGGCAAGTGCTAAATCGACAAAGGGAGATTTATTCGAATAAATTCCGCCCTCTCCCCCCTTCCCCACCGTCAGCGTCATTTCGACACCGGTAAGATGCGATCGGGAGAGTCGATAGTCGATGCCGAACATGTGTATGGCTCTACGGGTCCTCCTCGGGAAAAAAAGCTCAAGTGCCCATTTCGCAGTAATCCTGGGAGAGGATGGATGGCCGGAGCCGCGGGGATTCGGGATCCGGCGAGGCGCTTTGAGGGAATGTCTTTGTTTTTCGGGGACGTCGTCTGATGCAGATGGAATTATTTAAGAGCCGCCGCTGATGTTCGAGCTTGGCTTTTGATGGGGGAGAGGTTTTATTGGGGGGTGGATGTGCTTTGGCGGCTTATTATTTATAAATATTGAAGGACTTCAAGTCAGCTTCTTACTTTATTTAAGAGAAAGTTTAAACATTAGTACGAAACGGGGTGGAAGGCTTAGCGAAGAGATTGACGTTAAAAATTTTTTTTAACGCGAACGCCAGTCGACGCCTCGATGCATATATAAAAAATGCCTCTCTCCCAGCCGAATCCGCGATCCGCGAGCGCGGATTTTTCACGCTTTAAAGTTCGGCGTCGAGCGAGATTCCCGTCAGCCTCGCATCGCGAAATCGACCGATCGGCAAAGTGCCTTTCGTCCTTGTTTTTTTTGGTTTTCTTCGCGCTTAGCTCGTCCGGTTACTTTAACGTCATAATGAAGAATTGGGGAAAGTTCCCAGGGAACGCATTAGAAACTCGTTTATTAAAAACGAGTTAGGCGCGGCTAAATATTTGCGAGTTGTGGTAACGAGGAATGCATTTGCAGATGTAAAGAGGATTTAAGGGAGAAATACTTTTCGGTGGGGTTCTTTTCGTCATTTTTCGGTCGAATACATTTTAATATTTTAAACTTCGTTTCGAGAGAAAGGGCGCTAAAAATAAATGAAATAAAACGTTAACAACCAATTTCTTTCTCTGCGGATTACAAAAAACAAAGAAAAAAAAAATTGTCATTTATTAATTTTCGAGCGTAAATATTTTTCGGCGCGGTTAGTAAATGAATTTACATGTTTGTGCGTTACACGTCGTAACTATGCAAACAGCGACTTCGTATCTTTGCTTATTTAAAATATTTTTTATCAACGTGTACCGAATATAAACCTTGTTGGCTTTGCAAATTTAGCTAGAATAAAGTCCTTGAATTAATTTACCCTCTGCGCCCACAAAATTTTTCATAACTAATTTTCAGTTACATTTCGAGCGACAATAATCATCGAGCCCGAATATCCACATAATAAAATGCCGTTGAAAAACAAATTGGGCTCTCTCTCGACTTCCCGTTGAAATATTGGGCTCGATAATCAGCGGGGCTCGCCGATAAAATTTCATTTAAAACGAGAGCTGCGCGCGCGCTCGTCACAAAGGCGCATTCATCATTTGGGAAGCCCGCGATTGCGTTGCCGTTCATTGTATCGGCTATCGTGCGCGGCGTACTTTCCGCCAAGATAACGACCGCATCCTCTTTACGATAGGCTCAGATTTTTTTCTCCGACGCTCGCTTTTGTCTTCGATCGGCTTTGCTTTTTCAAAGGTCGGCCGTTTACTCTTTTCGTCTTGTTAATATCTCGCGAAAAATTATTGTTATTTTATTATTTTACGTCTTGGAATAAAATTAAGAATTCTCGTTAAAGATTTGAAGAGGAGACTTTATGTCGGATGAAGGGGTTTTTCATTGAGTTTTATCATATACTCGTTCGCAGCAATACAATCGTTCTCTTTGTATACACTTCTAAACGTAAAAGTTTTATTCTACACTGCAGATTGTAACGTATTCAAAGGAAAACTTTGAAGAACCATCTCTCAAGAGTTTTACAATTTTAGTACTGTAACAAACAAATTCACGACGGATTAAAGCCGTACCTCTCCCAAGCACCGAGTCACCGCCGCCGTTTCCCCAATTCTAACCTCTCCCACCGTCCGTTCTAATTATAATTCACCCCCAGCCAAACAAACTAATCGATCTCGCATCCAATCTCATCAACCCGAATCCGAACTAAATCCTACACCCCCCGTCGGCCTCCGTTCACACGGAGCCCTCGCTCTCGCGGGCGCAGGTGCTTTAGACGCGCTCGTTCTGCCGGTGGCAGTCGGCCGTTTTCAAGGACACTCAGTCGAGTCGTCGTCGCGCGTCTTGCGCCTTTGCGCGAGCTGCAGACACGGGCTTCGGGTGAGAGGAGAGGGCTGCGAAGTTGGCGGCCATTAAAGGCCGAAGATGACGGCTCTCCTCTGGCCATTGTCTTGGCGCGGAAGGTCGCCTCGCTCGCTCGCTCGCGCCGTTAATGCACCGGAGAGCCTGCCGGCAGCATCTTGCCGCGTAAACACTCGCACGTAAATTCGGCCTGAGTGCAGCAGCGGCGGCAGCGGGGAAAGAGACTCGAGTGTCGGCTCTTGCACTTGACGTCGGAGACGGCGTCGTTGTCCTGCCTCCGCTCCCAGTGACTCTCAATCTTGGGCCGGGGTGTAATGGGACGTTAGCGCCTCGTCTATGGCGGTGCTACGGAGGAAAGGCGGGAATTCGGGGGGATGACGTAAGGCAGAGGCGGAACGATGATCGGGATGAAGAGGCCGTACGAAGCTGGATTATGCAGGTGGTTTTTGGGCGAAAATGGAATTTCTGAGACGGCCGAGATGAGTCGATTTTGCAAACGAGATTCGTCGGGCAGAAAATTAAGATGAGGCCTGTTTTGTATTTAAATTGACACTTACTTCGTCCAACCTAAAGAGATTAAGCGTGGTTTTTGGACAAAACTTATTTACTGCGCGAGAAATCCACTCTTTTTCCCTCGGCATTTTCGGAGGATCATTTTACACCCTTATCAAAGCTTCGGGAAAGAAATACACCGGCCACAAATCATCCCGAAATTGAAAGCAGCGACTGCATTATCGAGTGTACAAAGCCGTCCGGTCTAGCAAGATATAACCCTCTTCTTTCGTCTTTCACCTCCTATACCCTCCCTCCCGCCTAAAAGCATCAGGCTCCTCTCCCTCTCTCTCTCTTGCATCTCGGCGCATCTCAAAGCTCTCTCTCCCGGGCTGCTTATATTGAATCCTCCGACGCGCGAGTCAGTCGGCTCATGAAGAAATACGAGCGTTTAAGTACAGGGCGCGTGCGGCGAATGAAAATCGTCCGCGGGAGGAAGATACGGGGCGGCAACAATAGCCGGGGCCCCGAAATGACAGAAGGAGCGACGGCGCGTAAGTTGGAAATAAATAGGGGAAGATGGAGTGAGAAGCAGGTGAGGGAGGCTGCTGCCGGAGAGAGGGAGAGAGAGAGAACAACGTGCCGGGAATATCCGAGTGACCACCGGGGCATAAAGAAGCGGAAGCCCGAGGAAATCGACTTACGATCGCACGTACTTTCGCCGTATTTACAGGGGGAGAGAGAGAGAGAGAGAGACGCAAAAAATTCCATGATTCAGCGCCGGGCTTCATCAGCCCTCGCCGCTGCAGGACTCTCTCTCTCTCTCGTCGCTTCTCCGTCCCTTTTTTTTCTGCGTCTCTGGCGATTCGCCGCTGATGTTATAATTCTCGACGGGCCGCGCGATAAATAAAAATGCCAGCGCGAACGAAAGAAATGCGACGTTAATCAGGTCGTTATTAGAGGGAAGAGACGAGAGGGAGCTTTTTTTCGGAAGCGCGCGCGCGCGCCGCTGGCACGTGAGCCACGTTGGAGTTTCGTCGGGTTTTTGGCAGTTGACGCCGGGGAGGATATTTATTTCGCTCGCCGCGCGCGCCGTTGCGATTTCTTATTAGCGCGCGGGGTTTCGGGGAAATTCGGAAAAGTAATTGGGAATGTACGCGGCCGCGAGGAAGAGTGTTTCAAGGGGACAGTTTTGAGGGGTGTAATTATATGATCGAAAGATGGGTAAAATTGGATTACAATTGGTTTTTTCGACCGCTGATGGAATTTTAGTATAAAAGTTCTCTCTTTAAACACTAATTCAGCGAAACGTGACATTGTTCTTATAAATTCGATGAAGCTGCAGTAATGATTACTCCCAAGCAGTCTGGAAATTCGCCAAAAATAATTTTAATTTATTAAGTAGGATAGTTCGTATCAGTAAATTCTAACGTAAAATGAGATTTATTGATATTCTAGAGCCGAAATATGTTCTCAAAGTGTCTCAATTTATTAAATTTCTTGTACGTGCCACTTCGTGACACCGCTTATTTTCAAAAGCATAATAATTACCATGAGTTTTTCCTAAAATTTTAATAGAAAATCGGTAAATTTCATTCTTATTCAAACGAAATCCACATTTTATATCCTTCAAACAATTCAGCGTGAATTATATTTTTTTGACGCTGAGTAGGCACTTTACAGCTGACATAATGGAGGATGTATCTTGATGTAGCTGTTTGCTCCCGCCTGTTTCGTGTAACGCTTCTGACCCACATTATCCGAACGAGTGTAAAAAAAACATGAATTTCATGAACCCATCTCGAGCAGTAATCCATTGTCTTTAACATAGAATCTTTTTTAACGCGTTATATTTTGATAGCAAATCCTAAAATAACGTCATTTGCTGAAGTTATTCTTAATCGCACAATCAGTGCAATTCTCGCTGTTTCGATCCAAAAATTAATAAAAATTATTTATTCCCCCCGCGTCAACTTAAATAGAGACGCCACGACTAAATTTAGCTTCAAAGACTAATCTCGAAATAAGATCACAATCCTCAATAAAGCCCATCAGTCACAAACGAACCAAGCAAACGAAACCTCTCTCCCAGTGAAAGCTCCCTTCTTCTCGATTCGATCCCCTCCTCCTCCTCCGAGCCCAGAGCCCAGAGTGCAGGGAGAGCGGTTTCCCAAAATTTCGGTTAAAATTTCCGGCGGCCGCCAGTGGACTTGCAACCGGCAGGCGTACCCACAGCAGTCTCTCTCTCCGAACGAATTTAATTGCCGGAGCGCGCGCGGGGCTCGAAAAAGGTTAACGCACGGGGTTAAACAGCCGGGAATTCGGTGTCGCTTTCGGCGGACGTCGGTCGTCCACTCATGCGCGCATAGTTCCAAATTAGAGGCGACGGGGGGAGACAGAAGAGAGAGAGAGAGAGAGACCCTTCGTCAATGAACCACGTCAACCGCTCTCGGCGCGCGCTGCAGCGTGAAGCGGCGGGGCCCCCGGGTTATATCTTCCCTGCATTCCGCGCTCACTTAAGCAAGCGCTTCGCTTTTAATTGCCGCGAAAACAAGAGGGATTCTCGGTAATCTTTTTATTTTCGTGCAGCCTGGCCGCCTCTCGGGCAGGGAATGGCCGACCGAGATGAGAGAGTTAGCGGAGCGATCGTTCGGGTTACGTGGGCTTTTGGCCGACGCGGTCGTGTGTTTTTGTTTGGATAGCTGGATAAGTGGTTTAAATTCTCGCTGTGAGGATGGATATTTTGTATTATTGAAGGTTTTTATTGAAAATAATAATTAGATCGATTTTAATACATTCATTTTTCTTCGAAACTTTGCCTTTTACAGCGCTTAAATATACTCCAAAAGCGATTTACTTCGTGCATTTTTTTTTTATTAAACATTGTTAAATGCTACTTTATGAAACAAAATGATAAATTCTCCGTACTTTTAAATCTTTTAAATATATTTTTTAAATCAAAGTAAAAGTTACGCCATATAACACAAAAGTTGTAATCTCGCATAAAGCATAAAAGCCTCCGCCGGAATCAGCTTATAACATAAAAAAAAAAATCTCCCCTTCCCCCCGTTCCACCGTCAATCGACCGAGAATCAAAGCGGCATTCCCCGCGTAAACAAGCTCTCTCGCAAACGAGTCGCGAATTCCTCGCGTAGCCTCCGCCGCGCGCAAGCAAATAAACATCGCGCGCATTAACTCGCGCATTATCGCGCGTCCTGGCGAACATGATTCACTCGTGAGTCCGCCGGAAGTCGCGCTCTCCCCCCTCTCTCTCTCTCGCTCTCCGCGCGGCTTCGAATGCAAACGAACAATTAGCCGATCGCATCACGAAGGCGAAGACAGCCCGTGCTGGCGTTGCGTAACTGCACTTCTCGCGCGCGAACCGCATCCGGCGGTGCACGTGTGCGCAGGTCTCTCCGCTGAAATCGAGGTTCTCTTTTTCGAGCGCGGACGGACGGAACTGGCTTGGGTGAACGTTCATGTTTTTAACGGCTGAATTTTTTCGTACGCGCGCGGAATGAATCGTTGGTTTTTTGGTTCTTTGCTTGGAATACAAGTGGGAATTGAGCGAATGATAGTTTTGTTCTTATGTAAAATAACTGGAAATGCATCTCTTGTGAATTAGTAAATGTGAAGCAAAAATTCTTTCGCGTAAATGTTTTAGATTTTTTTTTTCTCGGCAATTAGAAAAAGATAATCTTCGTACGTTCAAGTAGTATTTTGAGATAATTAATACCGTGTGTTTAAAGAATGCATGCAATAATTTTTAAAATTAGATAAATGTTTCCGATGAAAAGCTATACATAGTAAGTCAATTTGCGAGATGATGTATACTTAAGTATTCATTTAATTCTTCATAAATCATGAATTTATTTCCTACTTTTATGTAACGACTCATGAATCATTATACCTCTACGGTTCATAGAAATATGCTCTGTTCCCTTTACCTACATGTTTTACTGCGCTCTATTGACGTTTTAAGTTATGAATTGGTAATTAATAATTGTTTGTTTAGAAAGAAAAATCTAAGCAAAATTTTATGGGCGCGTTACATCATTTTATCGCTTTCCGAGAAAGATCCCAAGGGCTTTTCCTAAATAAGGACATGTTTATCATCACTTGTTAAAAGATTCTTCAACAGTATTTAAATCTTTGCAGTCGATACTTTTAACTATTACTTATTCAGCGAGCAATCGATATTTGACTTGTTTTTAATTATTTAAACACTAGAAATTCCTTAAATAAAACGCCAGTAAAACCTGTCAATTTGCTTGCACGTTTATAGCTTTAAGTTTTCATAATTTTTTCAACGAAATAACCAACGATACATCCTCTGCAGCATTTAAAAAAAAAACCAGATCCACGATAACAAACTCACTCATTTCCACGCGTTTCATTTTCCGAAAAAGCCCAGCAACACTTAGCAGCCAGCCAGGCAAAAAAAAAAAAAGAAAAAAAAACAGACGGCCGCAGCTTTCATTATTCCTAAACATCGCCGAATAACTTTGAATCCAGATAGTCGCCGCCGCCGCCTCGTCCTCCGGCCGCGCGCGCCGCAACGGAATTGCAAATGCCAAATTAAACGAAAAAACGCTCTCTCGCATCGCGAAACTCATTCGTTGCAGTAATATTAGCACAAAAGCTCGCGCGTAAATTACAGCACTTATTTTCCGTTTGTAAAATACAGCTCGTGTTAACCTCTTTTCACGCATTCCTCTCCGGCGCGCGCACTTCGTCAATGAGAGCGCCGCCGTTGCCGCTGTTCTCTTTGCAGCGAAACTCGAGATAACGCAGCGCTAAAGGGGAGCACGTTCGCCCGCTTCTTTGCGAGGAGAGGAGAGAGGCTGATGACAAAACCAGGAGCTGCGACTCGGCCGTCGGTTTTTACTGCGCGCGCGTTTTTTCCTTTTCAGGCCGCGCGGAGCTTTTTCTGCCAGGTGGACCTCGCTTTGAGAGTTATGAAGTTACGTAAAACGCTCGCACCTTTTAGAGAGGTATTTATGCAGAGTAACTCATTTGACCTGTGATGGTGTTAGAGGAGAGACGCTTTTGTTTTAAAAATAACACCTTTTTCGCGCAGTCGCTCTTGGAAATTGAGGAAAGTTTGGGCAGTTCTCATTTATTCCTTTTTGAATAATGCTTTATTGCGCTCTCGTTTTCTTGCGGCCAGCTGCGCGTGTAAGGTAATTGTATCAAGTCGGAAAAAGTTACGAAGTGAGACATTAATTAAAACCAAAGAAAGGATGTACTTAAATCGTCGTCTAAAAATAACGAACACGCGAGTTTCAGGCTTATTTGAGAGTCTTATTTACATTTTTAAGCCTTTTTTAAAAACTGAAATTGTTTTAACGTTTCCGCTTATTAAATTCATGACTTCATAACGTTCGTAAATTGAAATTGAGTTTTTGAGCCAAAGTATATATTTTTTTTTGTACAATTTATATCTTAGAAAAATTACTTTTAGTGCAAGATATAATTTTTAATCCTTTTTGCTTTCTAATAAAGTTTCCTCTTATTGCACTTTGTCACTTAATTAAAGTTACTTCTACAGGAGAAGGAAAATTGTATTTGACAGTCTTTATTTAATCCTTTTACCGTTCCTACGCTAAAGTTGCAACTGCACCGAACTAAACTTCTGCGACAGTATCACAAAACTAATTTTTACACCATCATTATATACATAACCCAATCATCACTATCTTCTTTAAGCGTAATTTACTTAAAAAAATTGAGTCAACATTAATGCTACATTGAAAACCGCCGCCACTCAAATACTCAATTTAAAATCAGCCAATAACTCTCAAGATTCTCGAAGGCGCACAAGCCAAAAGTCGAGCTTTAAGAACAACAGCGCGCACACTACGTTCGCAGTAAAAATCGGGAAAGCAATCCGTTACTTCCACTCTGGCGAGCGAACGACATCCCTTCCGACGATTAACATCGTCCGCAGAGCATTGGAGCTTCAGCTCCAGCGGGGAGGGGGAGGGGGGGCGAAACGGAACGGAAACTCTCGGGGCCGGAATGAATAATCGCCGGTCCGGTCGACTTTGCCCCCATGTGTCATCTTCGCGTTTAACAAGATCAGGCCCGTCAGGCGCAGGCGTTTGACGCGCCGAGGAGGCTATTAACAATGGCTGCCTCCCTAGCAGGTGTCTTCTCGCCCGGGCCCAGGTGTATATCTGTATCACGCGCCCGCCGAGCGTTAACAAGACGAAACTCGAGCGTAATGGCTCGCGGTGTGTCGGGCCACGGGGCGAGAGAGTATCTTTGCGCCGAGCACAATTTGCCGAGATAAATTCGGGAAGGAGATACGCGTTATGGATGGCCCCGGCCCGTGTTTCTTGCCGCTTCGGGATGCCCCGATTATGCTGGCTTTTTTGGAGGCTCGCTGAAAGTTTTACGGTTTTTGCGGTGAATCTGCGTGCAGTTTAGGTTTGTTAGCCGCTGTTCGTCTGCTTTTTCGAATCGATCAGTTTCTGGATCTGAAATTTCTAATAGAATTAAGGAAGGAATACTTTTTCAATATTTGGCAATGAATTTTACACTTCAGCTGCATTCGGACAGTAAATTTTCGTAGAACTTCATTTCATCTTGACATTGTGTATAAAATGAATTCTCGAAGAAAATAAACGTTTTACTGTAGCTTCTTTTAACTTGCAGTCGATTTTGCTTCGGAAAATGGACAATCATGAGATTGAAATTCGCTCAGCCGTTACAGAGATATAAAGTTCAAATTGTTTCCCCTTGGCACGAAGTCCCGTAGATTTGAAGCTGAAGTTCCTGCGAATGAACTGACGCGACGGTATCCGGAAAGAGCTCGAGCTATACCCTGTACAGTTCAGTAATTTCTATTTAAGGTCTTGTCATTATGACGATACTAAAAACCATTTTATTATTCGCGCGATCATAAAAAATTTTATTCATTAAAAAAATTTCTCTTTCCGTAATTTTTAAGAGTTTTCTCTCGTATTTCCAGTAGGAAAACACTTATTTTTCAGAATATTTCATAAAGGAAATATTTAGTTGGATGCTCGTTCGTTTCGTTAGATGTTCGAATGGAAAATTTTTCTCGACTCTGCCAAAATTTATTTGATGAATGTAGGTTTATAAATATTTAGCAACACTAAATATTCAAAGTATATAAAGTTGATCTAAAACTTTGAACCTCCTATATATGGAAATTCGAATACCGCGTTTAAAAATATACCTTAGTTTCTAACGCGAAATAAGTTTAATACTCAAAAGCTCGCCTCAAATATAAACTTACCAAACAATTATCGAAGAGAGAGCTCGCGCCGATCCCTCGCCAAAAAATGACCTCTCCATCCTCCCGAGGCGAATACACTCCTCAAAGCAGCTCCCGCGAAATTTATCATCCCCGGGAGGATCGAGAGCCGCGCGGATCCCTTCTTTTTTCGCGCGGATTAACGATACTCGCACGTGCCCCGCTTGCGCGCGCGAGCTCATACTCCGGGGGTATTTATTTTTATGCCCCGCGCAGGCAGGGAGCCCAAGTTTTCGCGAAACTTACACCGCGGCCGCCGCCGCCGGGGCTTCTTTATGCACGCCCGGGGCGTAATAATAAACGCGGCTTTCGGGGCGATAAACTTGCGATGACGCGGCCGCCTTGCTTTAATGTAATTAATGCGCCGCTATCGCTTTTCGCTCTCGCGTAAAGCGGAGGAGGGCCGCTGCATTGTTCCGTGCGCCTTCGTTCGGGGGCAGGAGCCGGGTTTTACGGCTGCGAGAGTACAATTTTGGTTGATAAAAAAAGTATAAAACGCGGGATTCTGGATAAGGGCTTGGGCGATGATTGGCGCGTTCTGGGAGATAATTACGGGCGCGGGATTGCACCTTATTGCAAGTTGCACAATTAAATTTTACGGGATTTCTTACGTTTTACATGTAAAATAACTAGTAAGATTGTAATTACAGTAAATAGCTATATATATTCTTTTATGAAAGACAAGTGTAATTACACGTCAAGTATTGAATGAATCCACAACGCGATCACGCAAAAAAACCCTCTCACACGCTCTCCCGCTCGTGCGAAAGCGCCATTCAATTCACAATTCACAATACGTTATCCTCGCACCTACTCCCCGCGCCATCCGGAGCCCTCACAGCATTCTCCCCGAAAACAATGTCCAGAAATCGAAGGAGGCCCCCGCGAAAATGCGCAGCGAACCTCGGAGGGGGGCCCAGTGTGCAAACGAAGCGCGCTCTTTGCCTCGTCGTCGTCGCGTTGCGCAACGCCTCGTCGCTGTTTTCTCCTGGGCGATTATTGCCGACAAGGACATGATTGTGCGCGAGCGAGCGAGCGAGCGTAACTCGCGAGGCCGTAACGCTCGCGCGCGGAGCCTAAATCGAATGATTGTAAAGCGGCTTTTATTGCGAGCGATAAATCCCCGAGCGGGTCCCAAGACGCATTAGCGGACTGCCCCGACGCCTTCGGTCCCTATAAAGCGAGGAGCGATCAATCAGAGGCGACGCGCGAGATTAGGACGGAATGCGCGCGCGAGCGAGCGATTTTTATTGCGCGACGAGTAACGGCCGCGCTCGGGTAGTTTGCTGAAGATTCGCTTATTATATCAGCTGCGAGGGCCGCGACGACGGACGGAGCGACAGCTTTGACAGCGGGAGTTTCTTGTCTGGGAGACTGCAGAGGGGAATTTTCTTCAATTAGCGTCCGAGCAGGAATTGTCTTATTTACAGTCCGGCGAGGCAGACGCCATTTTTCACGAGCAAAAAAGCCAATAAATCGCTTCTTAGACCGGCGATCGCTCCTCTAAAATCCTTGATATCCACTAGCGCGAATCGCCAATCGGCCGCCAGCCATCAGGGAAACGAAGCCGCGCTTCGCCGATCGCACCACCCGTCATCCACCTCACTCGTGTATATACGCGGCGCTCTGAAAGCATTCGTATATCCCGAATTCGCGCTCGTTTCTTGCGACGGCGACTCATCTCTCGCGGTGATGAGCGAGAGCGGCGAGGAAGCAGTGACGGCCCGGCGATTAATTAGCCGAACGAGAGGCGACAGTCGTCGGCTACTGCGCGCGGGGGGGCTATTTGCAGATTGGTTTCGGAGCCGCGTCGCGCGTTTAGCGCGAGAGAGCAGCGATTGATTGCTCGATCGCCGCGAAAGCGATATGAGTCGGCTGTACTCTCCTCTCTCTCGCCTGGGCGACAGTCGCCGCCGCTGCCCGACGCCTGACGGCGAGCTTCTGCTACGACCGAGTAATGGACGGCGCTGATGAACCGATGCTTCACTCGGCTCTCTGCCGCGGAGAACGCGTGGCTGGAGCTGATGGGGAGGCTTTGCCAGGGTGGACGGGATCGGGTCGATGGGAACGTGGAGATTTCCTCTTTTCGACGGGTTATTTGCGGAACTAGCCGAGTGGTCGGTATCGACGTTGACGGTGTAGAGGAGCTTTTATTTAGCGTTTCGACGTTGAAGGAAAAGTTGATTATTTGGATAACTGAGCACGCATTGATTATTCTATTACTTAACGTACTCTACAGTTTAAAGACACCGTTCCAATCTCAGAGTATCTAATGAGAGCTCAGCCCCGAAGGCATCTAAATTCGAGGCAATCGATAGCCGGTTCCGAAAATTGGATTACCGCAAGTGATAATAATAGCCCGCCATCCGAGGGGGGGTTAGAGAGAATGCGCGTCTCCGCTGCTCCGGGAAGACTCGCGACGCAGCCGCGGATAGTTGAAGAGGCATTAACGTCGCATACGTCGGCACGCAACGCGCGTAGAGCCGCGCGAGGCTCATCGATCCGGCAGTCGTGTGTGAAATAACTCGGATAACAGGCGCGGCTACTTCAAATAGTCCAGTTTGCGGGCGAGCGCGAGCGCCGCCGAGTCTGATGAAGCTCGGGGGGAGGAGAGGAGCCTGGATGAAGATCTGATGGTGCTTGCCGGAGTTTGGGGGTCTTTATGTAGATTTTCGGTGTAGGAGCAATTAGGTTGGTGGGAACGGTTGGGTTTCTTAAAATTAGATCGCTCTCGGGTTGAGGTGGAAGGGGGTGAGATTGAACGTGATTAGAAAAATATCTTGTTCTTAGGCAGCAGTGAGTAGCAATGGAAAAATGCAATCTTTGAGCAATTAATAATGTGATTCATTAATCGGAGTTCTTAACTTTCAAAGTATATTAGAATTCCTCTTCATATTAATTAACGAAATATCTCGTAATTAGAAAAGGATTACTGAAAAAAATTCCTGCAATCCTCTAACCAATTTAAGAATCTTAAAAAATTCCTATTTACGTTAAGTCTAATCATACACACGAATAAATCAGCATCTGAACGTTATCAACGAAAAAGAAATATATCGTCGCTGCGCACTTCCAAGAATTAATCACCTCGGCACTCTGAATCACTCGGCTGACTCTATTAACTTCCAGCGAACGAAAAAGAAAACAATAAAAAGCCAACGGCTTTTTATATGCATCGATGGATTTAGCCGTAATACCGCGCATACATTACTCGGAGGGGGGAAAGAAAGATTTCGATTACTTCATTGACGAATAAGCCCGATTTCATGCATACCGTATGAGATACGTTACGACGATATCCATAAGTTTTCCCGCGAATGATGGAGAGCCGGAAACACGTCGAATCTTTCATTCGCGACATGACTTCGTCTTGCTCGTGTAATTCCGCGCCGAGTTTTTTTTTCTTTTTTTTTATCATTCGGATTCGTATAATGCATAATGATCATTCGATATCAAAGGATTTGCCGGTAGAGGAAATCGGGATTCCGATGATTCGAGGTAAGGCTGGAATTCGAGAGATAGCCGTATTGATTGCACGATAGTATATCTTTTTTTGCGCGCTGACATTGAGATTCTTTTGTAAATAATGACGAGTTTATAAATTTTCTTCTATTTTTAAACGCTTTTGTTCGTAGATAAACTTATATTTTTATTTTTCTTTTACCTTAATTTTACTGATTTTACTGTTGAAAAAAGTATAATATTAAATATTAAAAATGCTGATTCACAAAATTGTCTAGTAATAGTTGCAGTACACTTCCCTTACATCACCAAAAAACCCACCCCGGAGCAACTCTCCCGTCGCTCGCCCAACCTCCCGCCGCCGACCGAAATTCACCGCCGACAAAATCCATCCTCCCGAAAACTTTCAATCCACCTCCCGAAAACAGCCATCATTACAGGAGTCCGAAAAGCAAATCGATAATAACTCCCCCCGCGGCCGGGCTTCCCCATAAATATGTCGTCAGCCGCGGCGGTAAACAAGCGCGCATATGAAATCGCTACACGGCCGGGATGTATTGTTCGCCGAGCCGGGATGAAGCTCGGAAAATTTATCGTCTCCGCTCCAGCCCTGAGGCGTGTACGCTTACCTACTACTGCCGCCGCGACTAGCGGCGCTGGTGCTCCTCCTCCCCGCGCTTTGCATACACGGATTTAAGAAATGGGAGCGCCGCCGCGGAGGGCTCTAAAAATCGGTACGGGGTTCGGTTGGGCTGCGACTTGACTTTACGCTCTTTGAGCTTGTTTCGTGGGGCTTCGGTTGTTGGGGTTTCAATTTTGTAATTTAGTGAAAATTTGAAAGACAATTATTGTTTTGGGGGTTTTACGATTATGTGGGGTTATTTATTACGATTCATAGTTTGGATGCAACCTGCATAATTAATTTTTTAATTAACTATTTTAGAAAAATTATGATAGAAGAAAATTTTATGCTTTTAAAATACGTTACAGTAATTTATAGATAAATATTACTCAAAGTAATTTACAAATTTTGAATACTATGATTAACTCATGTACTTCATTCCTACAAAAATTACATCTAAAAAAAAAGCAAAAAACTACTTTTTATCATAGTGAAGAGCATTCGGTTTCCAGTTATTTCCTTCATTTTAAAAAAGTGCGATCCAAAATATTTGTCGAATAAATCGATTACGGATGATTTACAGTTTCAGGCGACATACACTCGTCCTGCGATATTTACTCTACCGATATGTCTACAATCATAACGCATTTCGGTAGTAAAGAGACGTGCTAGTTAATACCTGACGGTTATTTTCGCAGCGGATTCCAAAAAACACTCTATTTGCTTTGGATATCACTCGTATCCCATCAAAAGCCGAGTGTATTAACGTTATCAGAAGATGTCTAGTAAAAAATATATCGAACGTAATAGTATTTGACACTGAAGTCTAATCTATTAATGCATCAAGGTACGATATTGATAGTAATGCATATTGGTCCGTAGCCAGATAAAAGTCTGCTATTATTCTCAATATTTCTATCAAAACTATTACAAGTGACGCATAAAATAGAAAAATGAATACAGCAATTTTCGCATGAAATTATTATGTCTTTAATCTTTTAAAGTACTTTTTTACACTTTATAATGCTGTTGGAAGCAATATTTCAATTAAAATAAACATATATTACTGTTGCATTTAATTGTTTTTTTTTTTAAATGAAAGTATTTTTTAGAAGCTTTATGAAGGCTATTGTAAAAATTGTTACACAACTGAGTTTCTAATAATTCGATGCTATACAAGATATTAGTAATTGAGAAAAGTGAGTCATTCACATTGCTGCTCATTGAATCACCTCGAACTTTTGCAGTCAACCTTTTGCTTGCTCTTGACCGCATAAAGAACTATTAGCTTTCATACTGCCGGTTCTTAGTACTTTTATTAAAAAATTCTTATCAGATAAACAATATAAAATACTCAGACGTCGTTGTTTTACTTAAAACTACTGATCAATCTTTACAATCGCTCTTATATCACCAGATAACTGTGTTTTTTCTAGCACTTATATATTATAGCCATCTTTATATTTAAAATCGTCCCAATATTATACAAAACTCACGCTGATTACAGTAAAATGATAAAAATTTTATTTAATTGTCTAACTATATAAATACATTCGAATATTCGCACTCTAAGCACTTATTATTTATTGTCGCAATCGACGTTCTCAGGCCAATCGCAGGAATTCTTTACAGTATTGAAATAGAGACCGTTCGGGCAAGTGAGTTTGTGCTTGTGGAATCCCTCCTTCGCATCAGGAATGCAGACATAAAACATAGAACAGTCGAGCGGGTCGCGAATGTAGCCACTTTTCTCGCACTTTACTTCGTTCGTCGGCTCCTCTGGTTCTGACGGATCTTCGGGAAATTCAAAGCCGCGCAGGACTTCGTTGAGGGTCTTTAGCATGGGATACTTCCGGCCGCAGATGCCCTGGAAGTCGTCGGTCTCGATACTCCAGAGCATCGCTCCGGCAAGGTCCAGGTCCTTTATGAATTCAGCTTTTGCTTTGATTGATCTGGAAGAAACGTAATGTTAATTTTTTTGCAAGTTTGTAATATTTGTGAACAGCTGAGGGAAGATAAAATTAGAATTTTTAGAATTTTTTTTATTCTTATTCTTCGCGTATCTTTTTAAGTACTATAAAGGCGATATTTTATATATTTCGATATTGACATTCAAGTTAAAATTCAAAGTTAGGGTTGATAAAAGATATTAAACTTATCAAAAGACAAATAGGTTGTTTTTCGACGAAACCTGAGTCACAAATATAGTTGTTTATCTATTTTCAAGGTATAATTAAGTCTTGAGATAATTCATACGAAATTTCCAATTAAAAAAGGATCAATGCACTGCACCGTACCGTTATGAACAAAATAATAAAAAATATTGATACTTCTTTCTCGAAATTAAAAACCTTATCGCCACAGAAATTCATCGGAAGTTCGGCTAAGCCATGGCAGCAATATTTCGTGCTCCACTCGATAAGCCAGCCAGCAGATATGGAAAAAAAACAGCTCTCGATCAAACGTATCTCTCTGACTCACCTGGGATTTTCGTATCCGATCCACTGGTTGCCTTTGATGGTGTAAGGCACTTGCTGATGCAGGTCGAAGAACTGTTCCCAGTGCTCCGTTTGGTGCATCTCGCAGATTTCGTTGTAGCCGATGGTTCCAACCTCTCGAGTGTAGGGTCCAGCCTTTCCTGGCTGCTTTGCGGGGGCGCCGATCCCTCGGCTTTTTGGGTTGTCGAGGGTGAAAGATCGTCCATAGAACGGCATGCCCAGTACAATCTTTTCGCGAGGCGCGCCTTGTTCTAGCCAGTAGTGGATGGATGCATTCTGTAAGGGAATTATTAGTATCGAAAGATTATTTAAGAGGTTTATTAGTTGTAAACTAATTATTATATTATTCAGAAAGCAAGAACAAAATAAAAATTGTCATTATAATTAGTCCAATTAGTTCTGGTTATTTTATGAGCGAGACATTGGTGAGCAATCAATTATTTCTGGTACTAAAGATTAGTGCTAAGATAAAGACAATCAATCACGAGGCATTACGAATTTCTAACATTTTTTATTTGTAGCTTCCAAGAATACCCAGTCCCGGCGATGCATACAGATTCAAGGAAGCATTTTCAAAATCGGTATTTCGAAAAATCTTTATTCAAATACGCAATATTAAAACACTTACGACATTGAGCAGCTTGTCAGCTCCCGATTCCCAATATCCCGCGTAAAGTGGGGCGTTGATGCCGGTCTTCTCATCCCAGGCTCCATGGAAATCGTAAGCCATAAGATTCATAAAGTCCAGATACTTGGAGACCTCCTTGACGTTGTACGACAACGATGCCGATTTCTCCGCTGCTCCAAGAGCCGCAGTCAGTAGCAAACCTTCCTCGTCGAACCTCTTCCTCAGCTGCTTCAGCAGCAGCAAGAAATTCTCCTTGTCGGCAGGGACTCCGCCTCTTTGGTTAGGATACTCCCAATCAAAGTCGAGACCGTCGAACCCATACTTCCTCACAAAGGATACAGCAGATTCGACGAATTTGTTGCGCGACGTGGCGTCGCCGGCCATTTTGGAGTAGTTCCCTGATCCTTGGTTCCAGCCGCCGATGGCGATGAGGGTTTTCGTGTGGGGACTCAGGCCGCGAAGCTCGTTGAAGAGGTAAAAGCCATTTTTGCCGCCTCCACCTACTCCTGGGGGAAGATCCGCCCAAGGATCCAGGATGTCGATGCCGTAGGTTTTCTCGTCGAGGCCGACGAAGGTGTAAATCAGGTGAGTGCAGAGTTTCGGATCGATGTCCGAGATTTTGATCAGACCGTTTCCAGGACGGTAAACTGCCCAGCTTCCGAAGTAGCACACGATCTTTTCTAAAATGTTGAGCATTTAGTTTTGGATTCGTAAATTTGGTCTTACAAAGTTTATGAAACAATGGTTGAATACGAACGGGAAACCCTCGTGTCGAAATTAACAACCTCCTGAACCTCATTTAAATAATAATTGTATCAACATGAACAAAAACACTTACTTTCATTGGCAGCAGTCGCGCAGGCCAGTAAGGCCGCGAGAACATAGAGGGCCGCACGCATTTTCGCAGTCTTACTTTGTCGGCAGTTATTGTCAAACTGGCGATCGCAACAATAACCGATAATCTTTTACGAGGATTATTCGTCATCTTATATAAATCGATAAGAGGTGATAAGATACTTATCGTTAAAGTTATCGTAACATTATGCCGATATGATGAGTTCGGTCAAAATTTTTTAACCAATATACAATCAGCTTGTTTGTAATGAGTACTTTTGAGAAGTACTTATAGAGCACCGATTAGATGCATCTTGTTACTGTCACGCGAATTAATCGATTTTCAGAGTATTTCAATTAGCGAGTACTTTGATTTTATTGTATACATTTTGCAATCCTTGCGACAAAGAAAGTACTGAGGTTGTGAGAAATTTAGTAATAAGAATTTTCCTTTCTCATAAAACGTTTGTTTTTTTAAATAGATAAAATACGCGTATAATAAAAGTGTAATCGTAAGGTTCCATTAAAAGCATTGATATAAAAAATATCTTTCTCTGTAATCGAACATATTACTTCCGTAACTTCATAGTTTTAAAATATACTAAAAATTCTTAATAATTATAATTTTATATAATAGTTTGAACGACAGGCAAATCAAATTAATTGCTTCTGAATATATATTTCCTTTAATTAGTTTTAAAATTTATTTTAAAAATAGCATAAAAATTCATAAAAATCAACAATCTATTGAAATGTGTGACCTTTTATTGCCCTTAAAAAAGAATATTCATATTACAGTAATTACTTAATTGTTATCACTAATATTAGGGACATAAATATTGTTAAATTTAGATGTTGACGAATGGGATTCCCAAAGTGCGATCATGATTCCAACTATATAATCTTTTAAAAGATATGAATACACGAAGACTTCATTTATAAAAGCAAGTATAAAAATTAACTTTTCCAATAAAAGCAAAAAAACTGTAATATTATTAACCACTCTTGAATTAAAAAATTCATCCCAAAAGCAAATATTCAAATACCATGCGGAAGAGCCATCTCTCATTCCTCTGGCGCGTTATGCTAAAACTGGAGCAGCGTCCGCGCAAATTGAGAAGTGGCTTCATCCATACCCGAACCTGTCCGGCGAAATTACATCATCCCGGAAAAAAAAAATTAACGTTCCGCTGCACCGTAACAAGCGTAAACGAAATTTATTCCGCGGCGTCGCGGAAACACTCTTCACATTGCCTCGTATATTACATTCGTATAACCCTCTGCGCTCGCAGCGCGGCGCGAGCAAAAAGCTTCGATCGGCGGGCGAAATTTTGCCTCCCCCGTTTCGCCGGCCCTTCGGCTAATAATAGCGGAAAGCGCATTTCGAATTAAATTCACTTGCGCATCGATTTTCCATCGGCTCAAGTGGAAAATTCGATGAAACTACTTTGTAACGGAACGCGAGCATATACACCTTGTGAAACTCGCCGGGCCTATGGAATGCCGCGCCGATGAAACTAAAAGGTTTCGGATGATTAATCGGATTTCGAACGCTGCGCGGATTTTCCGTCCGAAGGGAGAGAGAGAGAGAGAGAGAGAGAGAGAGTTTTAATGCGTGCATTGTTGAATCGGTGCGATTTCTTTTGATCTATCGGTTGAGCACGGAAGGAAATTATTAAAAATTATCGCGCGCTTGGCTTGAAAGCAAAAATATTGTGATCCGCCGAAGGGCTTGGATTTATTCGAAAAAAACGATTTTCAAGTTTATTGCTGGTTTTATTAAAAATTTATATGCAGTAAAAGCGATAAATAAAAATTGCATACTTATTTTTATGGTTATCCGGCTTGTAAAAAATAAAGAACTTTCCAGAAAAATCATAGATTTTCATCAAGTACAAGTTTAAATCAATTTTTAAGTAATCATTGTTTTCTATTGAGAAATAGAGTAATTTATGATGTGACTTGATGATTAATTGAAATTTTAGAACTAATTTTAAACCACTAAAGTATTAGACAAAAAAGGATCGATAAACGTAACATAAAAAACTATAGTTATTACTAAATATTTTCTGTAAAATCGCAATTGTGATAAATATTAACGCATTCTTTTACATTGCATTTGCAAAAGAAACATGCTTCTTTTAAATATACGCGTAAAATAAATAAATAAATCTTTTAAGTTACTCATATTATAGTATATAATTTTCAAAAGCAAATGTTGGTGAAAAGGATTTTTTTAAAAGATATAATATTTCAAGATCAAAATAATAAGAAATATATAGTTAATGATCTATAATTAAATTAAATTCTGATACATATAAATCTTCTATTATCGAGTACTTTTATTTTTGATATGCGTGTATAATATACGAATAATAATACAAAGATAAGTACTATATTGATTTAAATTGAAAGAATTAATATTAATGAAAATGACTCACCATTGAATGGCTTTGAAGTTAACTATGTTTTCATGAAATGTTAAAACCATTCGTAGATAAATTACCGACTCTGCTTAGCTTTTTAGGGTAAGAAAGATCTCTTCTTTACTAAAATAACATAAGGTTCGAGATTGTTACCGATTCATTTGAAATTTACCTAATAATAAGTTATAATAGTTGTAGATTAGTTTAACTATAATTAGTTTAACTCTAGTTTTATAGTAGAAGAAATATATTATTTGTATTCTGTATGAATCCATTCAGATGAAATAAAAAATGAATTGACTCACTTGGAAATGTTGGTATGTAATTTATTTATTTATTAATTAAAAATAGAAAACATTCTGTCTAAAAACATGGTATAAAAGGTAATGGGATTTTGCATTTACACAAAACTTCATTTAAAGTCTTCAACAAAATATTTTTTTGGCCGCAAATACCGCGGAAATCATCTGATTCGATACTCCAAACCATAGCTCCACCAAGTTTAAGATCTTTCACTAAAAGTGCTTTTTCCCTTATAGACCTTCAAGGCAAAAATCATTTTTATAATCTATTATTTATCAAAAATAAAATTAATAATAATTTAGACATATTTAGGTGATATTACCTAGCATTATCGTAACCTAGCCATTGCCGATCTTTGACAGCATAATTGACTCGCTGATCTTCGTCAAAATGAAGCTCCCATTTGTCTTCTTGTAAGGTTTTACAAATAGTTCTGTAATCGAGATTAGTATTTCCTTGTGCTGGTATTCCAACTCTTGTATCAGCTGCATTAGCAAGTGTGTAAGAGTTGCCATAAAGAGGCATACCAAGAATAATTTTTTCTGGTGGTGCTCCTTGGGAAAGCCAATAATGGACCGATGCATTCTTTTTTGAGTAAACAGAAATTGAAACAATCAATGAAATTACTATTTAAATAAAATTTGTTATAATCATTAACATATTTATTCGTAACTTACGACATTCAAAAGTCTGTCGTTGCCCTTTTCCCAAGAACCGGCATAAAGCGGAGCACTGAAGGCGGTCTTATTCTCAGAAATTATATGGAAATCATAAGCCATGAGGTTAATGAAGTGCAAATATTTAGAAATTTCGGGTATTATGTAAGATCCTCGGGATATTGTTTCACCTGCCGCCAAAGCAGCAGATAAAATCCAACCCTCTTGATCGAATCGTTCTCTCAACTCCTTTAACAACAAAACAAAATTCTCTTTGTCTGCCTCTACACCACCTCTGCTATTCGGATATTCCCAGTCCAAATCCATACCATTGAATCCGTGTTTCTTCACAAATTCAACTACAGACTCTACGAAAGTCTTACGTGACTCGGCAGTAGAAACCATTTTGGAGTACTTGACAGAGCCTTCATTCCATCCACCGATGCCAATAAGCGTTTTCAGACCAGGATTCTCTTCGCGTAATTGATTGAAACGACTATAACCGCCTTTGCCACCTCCATCAGATAGGTCCGCTGCAGGATCGAAGACTTTTACTGTGCTATTTTCGTTTATCGCAGCAAATGCGTAAATCAAGTGAGTGCAGATTCTAGGATCGATATTGGCGGTGTCGAAGTTATCGTCTCCTTTATTGTATACTGACCAACTACCCCAGTAGCAAACAATCTTTCCTAAAATACAATTATTTTGCTTAATTTTTCAAAAAAGCAATGAAACATTACGTATCACAGAGATCGATAAAAATGCTGCTTATACTTACGCCGGGGACAAACGGCCGATGTATAAACTAGCAGAGCTGCAAATATCCAAAGTACTTCTCGCATTTTTAAGCTACAAATTGTTGTAGAAATAGCTTTAATAATAACTTTAGAAATAGCTTCTGATATGATGTTCTGGTATGATATGGCGTTCAATGATCTTACGATTTTTATAAAAACCTTTTTATAACAAGTCATTATCTTATCACATTTTGTGTTATATAAATCTATAAGATATTCAAATTTATTTGAATTTACATTTATCAAGTGAAAGACATATATCATATTGCATTTGTTATTTCAGGTATTATTTTCAAAAATATTTCAGCAGTCGTATAAAAGTGTTTATATTATGATTGTACATGATATTAAGATTGTAAAAAGTAATCTAAAGGATTTACGAAAACACATGTGTCTAATTACTACACTGAGAGAATTTTTCATGAAAATTTACAATTAACTTTACCTAAAAAATTATTGTGACGAATCACAAATTGTGGAACATCATATGGTTTTAATAGCCATTGATAAACATTACGCTCGTCGCGGTAAACATTTTTTTTCTAAATTCTTCACGTGACAACAGAGTCCACAAAGAATCTGATTCACAAATATTGCATAGTAATAATATTGTATTATTCATTTTTATTTCTTATTTTCCAATTTTCGAACAAGTTTAACTATAAAATTTTAAGTTACGTTGAATAAATTTTCTTAAATGACGAAAAACACGCACCAAGTTCCCTAGAAAATTGCCATGTTCCACGATTGTAGTGAATTTTACAGTAATTTTTATCGAAAAATTCTCTCAACGTATGGTTTGGCACGTGACTCGTCACATGATTCGGCAACTGACCAATAAAATAGAGTACAAACGTGATCTTCTGTATGTTAAATACATATTGTTTTAAATGTACTTCAAATAATGTACATTTGACCTTTTTTAATCTTTTTTAAAAAAATTAGATAATATTTCTGATTAATTTATATAAAATTTGTTTCATTACATTATTCATTACATTATAAATTTATATTATAAATAGGAGTTCTTAATTTTTATTATTAGTATTATAAGTAATAATCAAGCTTACATACAAACTTTGCTATTTTCTTTATGCACCTAAAAGTGTCTCAATCATGATCAGTATTATTTTCATCGAGTTCAGCGTAAAGCTTCAGCTTCATGTTGGGCTCATTAAACCTTTTTTATGTTTAAAAAGGTGACACATCATTTTTGTTTAATTTATTTAATTTTCAAAATCAATAATATAAATATCCGTACGACTTTATAAATGACAACGAATTGTAAATATTATTTTTAAAAAGCATTAATCATTCTTCTGAGAAATGCGCATTTGTTTGATTAGTATAAATTAACAAGTTTTGTACGCATTTTTGACCAAAATCGAAGTGACATTGAAGTAAATCAAAAATTATTCAAGTTTATAAAGGAGGTGAATTTAAAAGTATTATTCTGTTGAAAATATGCAAAATTATTATATTTTCATTTTGCAGATAATCAGTTTCATTTTTGTAACTTAAAACTATCTAATAAATATAACAATATTTCTTTTGAAATTAATCGTTTTATTAATATTTTCTATTCAACAATTAAAATATAAAACTCGTTGCTTAAAAATAAGATTTCATCAAAATGAAAATTATTCACATTTACGTAATACGTCATTAATAGTTTGCAATAAAGCATATTTTTGACCACAAGTGCCTCGGAAATCATCACTTTCCAAACTCCATATCATAGCACCACCGAGACCCAGACTTTGAACAAGAAGAGCTTTTTCTTTAATGGATCTATCATGAAATAAAATAAATATTTATTTCTAGTAATAAGTGATTATACAGTGTATTTGTCTAATTGTCTTACCTGGAGTTATCGTAACCAACCCATTGATTGTTTCTGATAGCGAAAGGTACTTTCTGCTCTTCGTTAAATTGAACATCCCACGATTCTTTCTGCTGATACTCGCAAATCTCGGCGTATGATAGAGTGCCAGCTTCTTGAGTATATGGTCCAGCTAAACCAGGAGCTCTAGCTGGAGCTCCAATAACTCTTTGATTTACATCAGTTAAAGTGAAAGAGTGCCCGTACATTGGCATACCTAAAATGAGCTTCTCCTTTGGTGCTCCTTGTGCAAGCCAATAATCAACGGCTGCTTTCTGTCAGAAAAATTATAAATTTCTTTTTTAATAAGCATTGCTTTAAACTGTAGTAGACTGCTCTTCAATAATCTCTGCGCATACTTACAACATTCAGATTTTTTTCGCTACCTTTTTCCCAGGACCCAGGTAAAAGAGGAGCATTTTGTCCAGTTTTGTTTTCAGAACCAACGTGGAAATCGTATGCCATAAGATTAATCATGTCTAAGTACTTGGAAATTTCAGGAATCAAATAAGATTGGCTGGCCGATGATTCAGCTGCAGCAACAGCTGCTGACAAAATTAAACCTTCCTCCTGGAATCGTGCTTTTAGTTCCTTCAACAACTCAACAAAGTTCTGCTTGTCAGCTACAACTCCATTTCGCTGATTAGGATACTCCCAATCTAAGTCCAATCCGTTGAAATCATATTGTTTTAACAAATCAACCACAGACTCAATAAAAGTTTGACGGTTCGCCGCCGTAGAGACCATTTTTGAATATTTAACAGAGCCTTCATTCCATCCACCGATGGCAAGGAGTGTTCTGAGATGTGGATTTTCCTCGCGAAGTCCGTTGAAAAGAATGTAACCGTTTTTGCCACCATCTTGAGATAAATCCGCAAAGGGATCCAGAACTTTTATGGTGTTGTCGTCGTTAAGTCCAGCAAAAGCGTAAATCAAGTGCGTGCAAAGACTTGTGTTAACATGAGTAGTATTAAATAGACCACCTCCTGGACGATAGACAGACCAACTGCCCCAGTAACATACAACTTTTTCTAAAAATAAACGATATCATTGTTACATGTATATTCTTTATAGTATAACTATTTTTTTGCATGTAAAACTTACTTTCATCGCAATCAGCAGCAGCTGCGCAAGCCAGCAAAGCTACGAAGATGCACAAGGTAACTCGCATTTTTAGATCGGCATAAAACGCTTATGAAAACTATTGGACAATACAGATATGCCAATTTTCAGGCGGATTCTCATCTTTTTATATTAGAAAATGAATGATAAGATCTTTATCTTATCAGATCTTACGATTCAGAAAATCACACAAGTTATTTATTTTGTATTAATATTATTTATTAGCTTTCACTTATACAATTTGTCGCGTGCTTTCGTGAGCGAATATTTTGTTTGTTGAACAAATAATTCAATCATGATCCACGGCACGTATGCATTAATTAATTTGCATTTGCAAAATCGCAACATTTTTGCACTGTTTGAAAAACGATTGCTTAAGATTTACTAAGTTCTAATCCCTTAAGAAATTGACAATTTGGATTATTCTCTTTCTATACCTTTGTTAACGTATTTTGCATATGATATTTGTGGTTTCAATTATTACGTTTATCTGGATTTGTTAATTAATCCATTAGCATTAGCGTCACGAATACCAATATTTATAAATTTGTTCTTTCCGATAATTTCGTCTACTTATAGGTGCAAATAACAATTAAAATATAAAACTCATTGCTTAAAAATAATAATTCATCAAAATGAAAATTATTCAGAGTTACGTAATACGTCATTAATAGTTTGCAATAAAGCATATTTTTGACCACAAGTGCCTCGGAAATCATCACTTTCCAAACTCCATATCATAGCACCACCAAGACCCAGACTTTGAACAAGTAGTGCTTTTTCTTTAATGGATCTATCATGAAATAAAATAAATATTTATTTTTAGTAATAAGTTTCATCAACTTAAAATAATTAACGACTTTAAAAAGTGTGTTCCGTCGGAAGAGAATAGGCAGGTTAGGACCGGAAAATTCGGAGCGAGCGCCTCGAGAGACGAGCATTTCCCCC
>JAWWEO010000001.1:26416836-26459016 GCA_035582975.1 Ormyrus labotus | reverse complement strand
AAAGTTAGCCGAGAAGTTAGTCGACGGCAGCGGTAGCCAACTTATTTGGCGTAGCATAATTTTATATGCAGCACTGCGAAGCGCGTGCCGAGCGGCCGTCTCTCTCTCTCTCTCTCTCTCTCTCTCGCGGAGGCGGCGATTTCCGAGAAGCCCTTTAACAGGGCGAACAGCTCCGGAGGAGATTAGAGTACCGCGAAGTCGAGTAAGGACGTACGGGATGATTGTTCGTTTGTTGCGCTTCCTCGGCTTAGTTGGCAGGTTGGACGGCCGAGAGGAGGGCAGTTTTTTCTTTATTCTTTTTTTTTCGGGGATCGAGAGGAAGTTGGCTACGCTTGCTGGGTTTCGATCGTTGTAATGATGGAGTTCGGTTTAATTAGATCTATTGTTTTGCTTTGGCGATGGCTTGATTTTTATGTACTGTTGTGTCGATCTATTTTAATTTTATTAATTGGGTGAAATTCTCGTGAAATTTATTTTATCTTTGGGATTCATCACTTTCTTTACGCGAGTAGCTCATCAAATACTCTTTCATTCAATTTATAACTTTGTCAATAATTTTCTCTCGATGCTTAATATAAGTAATAAGTAATAAGAAAAACGCCTTAAATTCTAATTAAAGCATCCTAATCTTTGTAGTTTACTGTTATGATGCATGCAATGTCCGATATTATTTTCATTATTATTCAAAGGTTACGTTCTAGTCTAATCTAATGCTTCTTTTTGCATCTCTCATCATTTTCTGCAAATAATTTGAATTCCAAGGTACTAAATTAGATGCTTTATGTACGAAACTATGTGTGAAACTAATTTCACGCTAATTGAACATCAGAGAGGAATTGATGAATTTATTTTAATTTAAATTAGAAATCATTTTATATACTTTAAAAATAAATTATTAGAATCAATTTTCAATAAGAAAACCTATATTTTTAAATGCTTTAAGTGTTTATTTAAAAAAAATACTTTTGTAACACTAATTTTATTCAAAATAGATTCCTAGCATATTTCCAGAGGTAAACATTAATCATGCAGTCGAATTGCAAATAAACTTATCTAAAAATCTAAAAAATTTTAATTATACTTTTATTGTGAAGCTTCATTACACTAATAGAAAAATACAATAAAAACACTGTAAGCCATTGAAGACATATATATCGTTTTTTAACTATGTTGAAGCTTCAATTCGATTTCACTTTTGATTTGCGAAATTTAAAATAGATATCGTCCTTGATTATTGATCAATACTTGATTATTGATATTATCAGCAAATTTTTAGATACTCAGGAATCAGTAGATATTTTTTAAAAACAATAAATGAAAATAGCAATTAAATATTTTTAGGTATTTGAGGAAATTTTTGAGTTTTTCCGAGTACAAATATTTTTAATCAGGGAAATAAAATTTAACTAAAACGATATTTTTACAAATTTTAATCTGGAAGTGGTAAGATCTGACGACATAAGTTACAGTCATATCGAATTTCGTCGCATTTAGAAGTCACTTTCTCTTTTTGACCTAATAATGTCTTCATTTAATAACATTGCAATATTGTTTATCTTCATTAGCAGAAACTTATCTAGAGATTTTATCAGAAGTCCAAGTTAATAAACATAAATTTGCAACGTAATTATATTCACCCACTTCTGCAATTTCCACACGTACAAATATTATTCCGCATAATCTCGACTCTCAAAATGTTAACCAAAACCCATTACGCTCATCATCCCGGTCTCACTGTACGTAAAAGGCAAAATCTTCCTCGTGCATCACCCAAATTGAGACAATTCCCCTCGCATCCAATCCCGGCGCTCTCGAGTCGGGGCAAATAAACACAAGATCTTACATTGCTCAATATATCCCACCGCAGCCGGGGTGCCCAGGCGATACCGATCGCTCGACAAAATGGTGCAGCCGTGAAACGAAAAAAAAAAATGGCGGCGGATCCTCTCGGCGCTGGATCAAAACGACGCGGACTGGCGTGTGTGCGGCATGAATGGCCGTTTCTAAGCTACTGACTCCCCGCCGCCGAGCACACCGTCGTACGTACACGACACAATGGCGCGAGTCGAGCGCGCGAAGGCGACTTACTCTCTTGACAACATCATTTATGGTTACGCTTGCGTAAGTATTAAAGCCTCCTGCACTTTCTCCTCGCGCGAGCGAGCGAGCCGCCCCCCCGCGCAGCCTGTAATCGTCCCCTCGCCTAGCCAAAGAGCCGCGGAGACTTCCGTGTCAAGTGGCGTTCGGAGTTCTGCTTTGGATTGCCAATGTTTCGCGCGGCTCTCGAGTGTTTCGTTGATTTGGGCTCCTCGAGTGATCGCGGAGAGTAGCATTGTAAGGAGAATACAGCGATCGAGAGGATTCGTCACTTTGTAAAGAACGAATTAATCAGAGATTAATAAATCCAAAGATTGCTAGTATTGGATTAGGTTTATTCCAACAAGACAATAAGTCCTAAGCCTTCAGTCAACATTTTTCCTTGACCCGTCACCGACTTCTTTTTCGACAGTATAATCATTTGCCACGGAAAGCTCGGTACTTAACGGCGAAAGCGCCGTCTCATCGCGCGAACGTATAACAATGCGTGGTGCGCGTACATTAAAGCCACTGCGAGATGACCGTCTCTCCCATAATCGACGCTAAGTGTCCCACTTGCAAAACAGTCCGGCGAGGTCGTAAAAACGCTTCCTTATAACGCGCCGCGCGCGAGGAAAGGGGGAGATGCCCCCGCGCGTCGGAGGCTGAATATCTGTCGCGGATGTCTTTACTCTGTTTAAGGGGAGAGAAGCACAACTGGAATTTGAAAGTCTCTCTAATTTTTTTCCTCCTACTACGCGAAAGTGGTTTTCCGCGCGGCCGTTGCGCAGCTTCAAATGCTACCTTTTCGGGATCCGGATGATTATAGTAATTTTGTAACGGGCGGGCTATTAAAAATAATGAAAATGTAAGGCCGGGGGATTATGTACCGGAGATGTTATTACTTAATAAAGCTCGGCTGATAAAAATGGGATTTATCGCGGAAATGTTGCATTATCTCGAACGGTTATACCGATGTTTATGTTATCGCGCGCAAATTTAGAAAATCATTGTGTGTATAATCGCCTTCAAACTTGTAAAGTTCATACTTATATAAATATTTCCTTATTATTTTAAAATTAAAATAGAGGCTATACACTTCTTACGCGGTATTTTATGAATATCCTTGTGAAGGTGGAATATTTTATTTTATCGCCTGAAATATAATTGCACAATTAATTTCACTTACTTTTTGTCATCTTCGGGTTCGTTGTCAGAACCTTCTAATGAGGCGGAATCTTCAATGCAAAGTCGTGGACGAGATCTGGGCTGCAATGCTGCTTCTACCCTGAACAGGTCAACAACGTAGTCGGTAGACTTTTTATGCTCTGGTACTGGAACTAAGAAAAATAATTGGTTCAGAACTGTTGTTTAATACCAGCAATTGAAGTGTTTAACCTGATGAAAGATGTATACTGAATGTGCAGAAGCAAATTAATTGCTTCTTCACGATTACCAATAGTGACATCAGAAATAAAGGATGACTTTAGTAATTATCGGTGACGGCATTCTTTGTCAAGACTTATTTATTTACATTTCCTTTATATTTACGAAAACACTGCATATTGCGAATACTCTGTTTGCAAGTAAAAAGGAACGCCTTGAATTTCGAAAATGTTTGAGGTCAATAACATTCTGATGAAATCACGAACAAAGGCTGCATTTTTACTATTATGCAAATAAATTCATATACCTTATTAACAATTAATTATCATTAATCGTGGGAGTTCGAACCAGTTCATTTATATAAAATAATAAAGAATTCATTTTAGATCCCATTAATCTCCAAAATTAGATACTTTCGCTATATTGTTCGAAAGCTCATTACCATAATTTCCACTTACATAACTATGCTACCTCAAAATATACCGTTTCGAATTCCTCCTAAACTAGCGTTTAACCCTAAGCCATCACATATCCGAGCCGCCAAATCGACTCCAAATTTACGCAACATCTCACTCCGAGCTTAACCATCCGGACAAAGACGCCAGCAACATTGCGAAATATTTGAGTCACAACAGAGAAGGATCCCGCGTATAAACAAATCGATTCGCGCGTAACAAAAAAAAAAAAAATGACACAGGCCGAGTTCATCGACATCCACCCGCGATTAACCCGCTTTTTTCCGCGCACACATGTCGGCCGCGCATTAAAGTCGGTATCAATTACGCGAGCCGGCAAAAAGCGTCCGCGCCGTTCGGTTACTCTTGCGTCGGAGACGTTTACATGATGTATAGGTCTTTTAAAACGCGCGGCGTCGGCGGGAAGCCAAGAAAAGTCGCCGCCCACCGACGGCTCGCTAATTGACTTTATGGAATATCGCGCTGAGAAAACGAGGCTAGTTTCTTTTTAATAGACTTTGCTTTATGACGTTAGACGCACCGAAAATTTCGCAATGAAAGTTGCTGTGTTGCAGTCTCTCTCTCTCTCTTTTTTTTCGTAGGAATAGTTTTTAAAAATGGTATGGGCTGATCGATGATTTGGAGAATGTTGAGCAATTGATATTTATTTGAAATTTTAATGCAATCCTAATTTATAAGAGTAGGTTCGTTAGTGCGGACTAAGGATAGCATTTCGTTTTGTTATTGCTCGTGGTATTTATTCCGTACCCGATATTTTTTCGACGAAGAAAATAAACGCGTGACGAAACTGTTAACGACGCAGTTAAAAAAGTACCGATTTCTTGTTTTACAAGGCTGAATAATCAAGACGTGAAATCCACTCCTTTATCAAAGGTTCTTCCAATACCGAACAAAAGCACATTTAAAAAATGCCCTATTTTTTTAAAAAGTTTAATTCCCATCTGTCTCGCGAGCAATTTAAGAAAAAGACCTCCAAACTCACCTAAAATCGGCAAAAGCTTATCGTTCGGGCTGAGCTGATTGGCGAGATCTCGACTGAGCTCCTCGCACTCGATCTCCTCCTGCAGCTTCTTCCTGGGCTTGGCCAAACTCTCCAGGAGCTTCTCCTTCTCCTCGTCGTCCTGCTGCCTCTGCCTCTCCTCGGCGATCTCCTCGGGCGCCTCGGTCTGCGAGGCGACGTCGTTCGTGGGGGCGTTCACCCTTAACACGACCTCGGTCCTCTGGACGAGCTGCAGGCCCTCGATGACGGCCGGCTGGGGGGAGACACTGGGCGAGGACGTCCAGTTGCTGGGACTGGACGAGCTCGAGCTGGACTTGTCGAGACGGGACTCGGTCGGCGAGGTACGGACGGGGGATGAGGGGCTCGACGAGCTGGAGCTGCTCTTTCGGTCCCAGCTGGAGCCGCTTTGTTCGGTTTGAGTCGGACTGGAGACCTTTCGGTCGGTGGCTGGGCCCGAGCTCGCTGTGGTTGTTCCTGTGGTCGTTGTGGTAGGTGGTGAGGAGGGTGGCGTTTGAGGGTCGCTGAACTTTGGCGAGACGGAGCTGGGGCTGGAAGAAATGGTTTTTAATGTTAAAGCTTTTGAAGCTGGGTATTGTTAAAATGTTCTTCCGGTGAATTAGGGGCTAATTAAAGTTTCTTAGAATCAGCTGTAAATTAAAGGAATTTAACTCTGACTCAAGGACAATGGGTCCCATTATCAAAACGAGCAAACAGATAATGCATTCATTAGAAGTATACAAACTATTCATTCATAAATTCATAAATCCCCTTATCAGCGGCGCGATCGTTCGCAATAAAATTCGTATTATCAAAAAGCACACAAACCTCCTCGCTTCCGCGGCGGCGATTCTCTGCTTCTCGGTGACGTTTCGGCGATTCAGCAGCTCGACGTTCTGCGAGGTCATCTCGATGGTCGTGACGGCGTTCTCCCTGTAAAAGTCCTCGACCAATTTGCTCTGGGGTTCGCAGCTCGCCGCGAGCTTCCTTCTCTCCCTCTCGAGCTGTCTGTTCCGGTCGTTCAGCACCTCGATGCTCTGGGGCGACAGTCTTTCCCTCTTCTCGGTTCTGTTCTCCATCAGCCGGTTGTTCTCCGCGTCGGAGCTGACGTTGTGCAGCGACTTACGGGAGAAGTGATCCTCCAGCCGGTGATGGACATTCTGGTGATGAGGCTGCTGTTGCAGAGCGTCCGAGCTCTGACTCTTGGACAGCTCGTGCCTCGGGTGATGCCTTGGCTGGTACTGGCTGTTGTTGTTATTGTTGTTACTGCTGTTGTTGTTGTTGTTGTTCAAAAGGGGCTGGTGCGGTGTCACTTTGAGCAACACCGGATCGTCCAGCCGGGCGTTCGGCGACATAGTACGCTTGTAGCTGCCCTCGCTGTCCGGGGCTCCGCGCTCTCGCCGATAAGCCAGATAAGAGGCCTTCGACTGGCTTCTGTAAGCAAGAAAAAAAAAGAGATGCGGTCTTAGAGATCGATATTGCTTTATCGGGAGTAATCGCCGAGTGAGTCATCCGCTGCCGGCGGAAGTTTGTACGAGAAAAATTAGGGGAGCGTTAGATAACCGCCCAGGTGTTTGAACAGTGATTGGGTCGCGATACGGGCTTTTGTTTTTCCCTGGAAATTTGAGGTGATTTGCCGGAGGGCGGGGATTTTATTAGACTGCTGGCGCGAGCGTTTCATTGGATGGTCCGATGACTTTGATGTTACGAGTTGATTCAAGAACGTTATGATTAACGTTTCAAAGAAAAAGTTAAGGAGACGGAAATACGGCGTGAATTAAGCGATGAGTAGAGTTTAAAGTATTTTAATGCTCAATAACCTCCCTAAATTTTCTCTTACCGTTCCTTTATTCGTGTTACTTGAGAAATTTTAATAATTGAAACTGTGTAAATTCAATTGCCATCGACGATTCTTACAATTTGTCAAGTAATTATTCCGTTTGTCTAATTTATTTATAGAGTTTACACAGTTACATCCAATTAATTACATTTAATCTCCTTAAAAAGAAAGATACCTTATAGTGGAATAAGAACGGGTAATATGGGACATCTGGTAATGTGGGGCACTCGGGTATCTGGAAAGTGGAAAGCTCGGAAACGCAGAGTGTTTAAGCTGCTAAAAAGAATGCATAATTTTAAATGAATAAATTCTTACTGGTTTAATTAGCTCGATCAAGCATTCCTTCACACGATCACAAATCATTAACAATGTTGCACTCCGAAAGAATGCAGCGTCTATAAGTTTACCTCGAGCGGCGCATAAAGAACGTGAAAAAGTGCGCCTTCGAGTGCGCTCGGTTTCGCAATGAAGGATCCGAGGTAAAAATATAACGCTCGGAGCAAAAAAAATCTCTCGCATTTCCTTCATCGGGATACGGCCCGCTCAAGAGCATCTTCTGATTCATGACGCACTGCAGATAATGCACGAGCTCAAGCGTATAGTTTATGTCCGAAGAAGCGTAATAATAGCACTTTAATATCAGTTTCTAAGAAGAAACACAGCTGCGTATTACGCCTCGGGAATTAATTTTATTTTTATCGTATTTCCATCAAATGATAATTTAATAAATTTAAAGAACTTCTGGAAGAAGCTAAGTTAATATGAATCATTGTCGAGTGGAGTAGATAACATTTAACCGTTTTCAAACGCCCTCTTTTAATTTACAGCGCGACGGCGCGGGAGATTTTTCAAAATCTCAAAAGACACTCGACATTCTTACTTTGTGCATTCGTGCGGCAGCCTCCATAAAAAAAATGAGCAACCGGCCACATTTTGGCATCGGAGGCTCTTTGATCTCGAGCTCGCTCGAAGAATTAGCATTTCCACATATCCGCGGACGAAAGCGTCCGTTTACGCGCGGATCGCGCTCGGAATTTTTCATGCCCGCAAAAAAAATCAAATTTCGCGTGCGCACTTTCGTATATATACGTACAAGTGGCGGCGGCGGCGTGTCCGGTCGAGCTAAAATTGTTACGCTCTCGAGACTCTCGTGCGTAATTCCGCGCACGTATTCGCGCGCACATCGAGTTCCTTTCTCGGCTGAATAACAAGGCTGCGCGCGCCGCGCGAGCACAGCTCGTGGAGCTGTGCGAAAAGCCGAGGGAAATTGTGATTTTCCAGCGCGAACAATGACGCCGACGCCTCGACATATTTTCACGGAGTCCCGCGGGTTTCTCTGTGTGTGTACACCGCGATTTGTCGCTTTGACAAAAACTTCGACCGGCTGACGATGCTGCTGCCTGCGAGAAATTCGAAAGGAAAGTCGGAATTTGCATAGGCTGACGGGTGACGAGGTAGAAAATTTTGTTGCCGCGGATGGAGTTTGATTGGTTGTTTTGAGTTTTTTATTCGCGACTAATTTTTCAGGCAAACGTTTATTTATTTAACTTTGTTTTAATAAAAGCTTTTTTCAGAAGTGCTTCCAAGCGCTGACGTTGTCGTTTAAAAAAAATAAATTGAATTTCGCACCGCGATTTCCTTTGTCTGCCGAATTTGGTTTTGACAAGACTTTTCCGGGTGTTATAAAACGATTAGCATCTCACCGCTTCCACGAAAGAACAAGTCAAAAAAAGTGAAAACCGGAGGTATTGCCTAAATAAGCCAACTCCGCGACAAACAGCTCGAAGGACAATTTTATTTTCCATTCGAACGACGAAAAACTCGGCAACGCAAATCCTTTTACATTCGCTCGGAACAGAAGTTCTCCATTAAAGCCCATTACGGGCCGAAGAAGCTCCGGAATAAATCGAGGTGAATTTCAACAATGGACGCACGAACCTCGACCGATAAATTCGAGCAGCGCCGACAAAAAGTAGGTCCGCGCCGAGCATGTTTATTTACACTGGAGCGAGGATTCATTACGGAATAACAAGTTGGCATTTTCGTCTCGTGCAGCCTGAATTTGAAAACTTAATACTTGACAAAGTGTTCGAGCGAAGCGCGAGCGATCAAGGCAGTATATTTTTCCCGAGCTTTGGGAGAGAGCGCGACTTTTTTCTTCGCGTTTTTCGGCGGTAATTGCGAAAGTAAATGTTAAAAAATTGAGCTGAAATTTATTGCGGGTCGGAGGAATCGTTAATCGGGCAAACAGACTCGTGTATTTTTTTAATTACCATATTTCACACTTACTACATTTGGATTTGAAATTAGCATCACCTTTAACATTTTAGACGAACGCGCGAGACTATTTTTATTCCATAAATTACAATTTCACCGTGTCTTATGAGCTTTAATACCTTTTCTAATTAGTTCCAAAGTCTTCGTTTTATAATCGTCGAGTAAAATAAATAATGTGTGACGCAGACAAAATCCTCGATTAACTCTCCTACCGTTCAAATTGCAAAACTTACATATATTTTTAGAATAAAGCGCGACAATATTTACCAGAATACTTTAAAAACAATGATTCACCGAGTCTTTTCGACATTTGAAAACCCGCCGCTTTTCCGTCCTCTAAAACCGACTACCCGCGAAAGCGCGCGAAAAGCATTATTCTCGCGCGCACGTAATTATCAGGCGATTCAGCTAAAACGACCCGCTTTACACCTAAACAGCCGGGTTATTCAACGAGGCCTCTCGGCGCGCTTTATTTTCACTGCGACTCCTACGTGACGTTCGTGCCATCCGAGCCGTCCATTCATTCGAGTGAGATGTGCCTCGCTTTTTAAACCGAGCTCGAGCTTCCTTGGCACTTCCGTTCGCCGCGTCTTCCTCGGGAGCCTCCCCATCGCGATAGGTGTGTTGCGCAAGGGCGAAGGGATTTTTGGAGTTTGCTTCGAAAAAGTGGGCGCTCGCGGAGATAAGCGAGAGTGTTTACTTTTAACCTCTGCAGGCTTTCGGGGAACGCCTTGTGAAAGGACGAGGATGAAATTTTAAGAGTTTTCTGAGGAAAGGACAGTGTTGGTGTGTTTAAGGGTATACGTTTGTCAGTTCGAGAGGAAGACTTGATTTACACGGAGAAACTGGGAAGTTGAGATTTTCAAATGTCTTTTTTTTCTCGAAGAAAAAATGCGATTGTAAGATAACTTCTTCGTCATGCAATATTCATAAGTTTCTAAAGAAATGCATTATCATTGAAAGAATAATTTTACATTAATTTTATGTTTAAAAAAAAAAAGAAGACGAAAGAAGAAATCTTGATTCACTGCAACTTTATAGTGTTTTAACTGCTGGATGTGGAATAACCCAGAGCAAATTTTATCATACAATGAAGCGAGTCAATGTCAAGCCAATAAATGCATTTCATTATCATATAATTTTTTTAAATTCTGATAATAAAATCATTTAGTGCTTCAGGATATCCTTTCAATAAAACATTATCTTTATTATAGCAGCTCGAAATTTCGTGCATTCCAAACGCGCAGACCTTAATTCCTTTATCGGCATATTTTCAACGAATAAAGCAGCCATCAAACCGATCCAGCAATTTATCAAAAAAGTCAATAAGCAGCCAAAGGAAAGAGCAATTGCAAAAACAGCTCGTAAACAATATAATTGACACGTCGTTCGACAGCCTATATATACACATCCCATTCCGTTTTCTTCTCTTCGCTTTTATCTCTCCCCGGCAAACTAGTCCGCAAAAGAGGCGGCGCTCTCGAGTTTTTCCCGGCTCGATTGAAAGACATCCGTAACTTTCCTTCGAGCGCCCGACAAACGTCTCGCGGCCGCGGCGGAATATCGCCTATACGAGACTTGATTTCGCGAGCGAGCGCGCGCGCGACTTTCTTCGCCGCCGCCGCCGCGGAACTGCACATATGTGACTAAAATACGGCTGCGGCGCGCGCGAATTAAGGACAAATCTCGCAGAGCCGCGGCGAGAGCCGATTTCACGGCCGGCCGCGGCTGAAATTTCGTCGGCGTCGTCGTCGTCGCGCGCCCATTCACGAGTTCGCCCGCGAGAGATCGTGTGAATGGCCTCGTTCGCGCTACCGGCGGTTACGTGAGTCGAAGCAGGAATCGGCCCGCGTCGTACGTCTATTGTTTCCCTCGAGATTTTTCGAAGTCGCCTGAGTTTTTCGGGCGTTAAGGCTGAAAAAGTTTTAATATCGTCGCGCGCGAAGTGAGCCCGGAAGAAGGAAGCCAGGTGGTCTCGAGCTAATTTGTTTGGTATAAATTAACACGAGTTATCGATTTTTTTTAAGTAAATTCTCGATACGATGTTTTGAGGAATATTAAAGAGACTGCAAACAACTTTCTGCGTGCGGGAATTGATAAACAGTGCTTTTACAGTAGGTTAAAAATGCGAGGAACGCTGTTTGCAGGAGATAAAGTACGAAATTCTTTCTAATCATTGACGGAAACCGTAAACCTCGTAATAACAACAGTCCTTGTCCAAATAAAAGTTTATGTAAACTTCGGCTTCTCGGTACCGACGAGACTTTACGACCGCCAAAACCGAGCAGTGTCATAATACACATTTAAGCGCTACCATTTACAGCCTGTAAAATTTGTATCCCCCCCCTAAATACACTTGTATCGCTTCATCCTCGCGAGAGAAAGCGAGCCTCCCGTTTGCCCGCGATAATTTATATCGGCGCCCGGGCAGATAGCCTCGAAACCATTCGGCGACGCTTCCAATCCGCTAAAATTTTCCAAAAACCCGCCGCGGCCTCCCACGCCGCGCGGGGAATCGCTCGTGGGAAAGAGAAAAGCTCGAGCTTATAATCGAGCCGCGGTGCGGGCGTTATCGCGCTTCTTTACGAGTCCCTTGGCCCGACTATCGCGCGCGAACTGTCTGCGATTTCCATAAAGGCAGGTGCGTGCGCGCGAGCGACGACGCCGATATATCGCGACTTCGGTCTTTTTTTTTTTTTCCCAGCGCGGCTGCTTTTTTGACCTCGACATTTTCTTGCGCGCGAGCGACGATTTCTGCGCGGCCAGCGGTTTCTCGGTTTGTTTTAGGCGAGAGGCTCGGCGGGGTGGACGTGAGTTTTTTTGTAATTACGCTTGCGTAACGGCTTTAGGAGCTTTATTGTTAAACTCGTTTGACAGAGGCTGCGCGATAACTTTTACTTTTTAATTAGCTTTAAAATAAATTAATTTACATACTCGTTGCATTGTTACATTACCAAGAAGAATTCAAACGAATGATTCTTGATTTTGAGCAGATGTTCGATAAAATTCAAATTTATAGACGCAAGTCAGCGGAATTTTTATCACTGATCAAACGGTGTAATTAGATTTAATTTCAGCGTAAAAATTACTTAATCTTGTAGGCAAAATATTGCTACCTACGATTTTATCTGTAAAATTAATAATTTTTTTTTAACAATCAAAGTAAAAAATCTTTGAAACGCAAATTCGAACACGATTAAAATAATACAATTTAAGACTAAAAAATCCATCTTGCCTGAAAAAAGTTCCAAAAACAAAGCCTCTCAAATGAACTCTTCCTCTCGCGAAGGATTACGGGACCATTTTTACCGATTTTCCCGCTTTCCCGCACTCGCACCTGTTTTCATTTTAGAAAATTAAAAGTGAGTTTTCATTCTCGATCGAGATCGGCATTCCTGCCGAGGAGGAGAGACGAGCTGCTCCGATGTCACCGGGAGAAATTAACTTTTGTCGCCGCCGCGATTAAAATTCTTGCGCCGAGACGCGCCAGACGATCGAAATAGCTGGGAGGTATACTGTTTTTAATTGGCGCTGCCTTTTTGCACGGGAATATTATACTTTTGCGCGGATAAGATATGCCATTTGTTTTCCTGGAGCGAGCAGAAATTGAGTTTTCTCGTTGTGCAATTCATTATTACGGGTTACGTTTGCTCATTGTGAATTATTCAGGCGAATTAACGAAGAATTTCAAAGTTTTATCAAGAAAATAATCGCCGGGGAGGAGTAAATACAATGCGAAACTTCAATATTTCAATGCAAAAGTACTGTAGAAAACTGAAAAAGCAAGACGAAAGACTGGCAATTAAAAAAACTATGAGAACGATTTATTTAACCGTATAAATTCCTTAAAGTAAAGTACTTCATTAGATAGATCGAACGAATTACGAGGTATTATAATGCCAAATCATCTATTTTTAAAAATCCCATTCAATCTCAAAGTATATAATTGACCTGAATAAACATTTTTAAGCCGCGGCTGCGCCTAATAAGCATTAAAACCGGGCAGAAATCGACATCGGAAGCGAGGAGAGAGCGATATCGAGCAACGCAGACCGCCTCGGATTTAAAGCTTCCGGCCTGCAAAATTTTACGAGCCCCGTTAAACGCGACTAATCATCTCCTTACAAATTGGCCATCATTTGTCGCTGACGGGGAGGTCGATAAATCGACGATCGACGGCGTCGGCGATGCGTCCGGGATGATGAAGCGCGCGAGCCGGCCTGACCTCTGGCGGAAAAATTCGAAATAGGGTATTAACGACCGGCGGAGACGGAGAGGCTCTGGGAAATAGAAACCCGGGGTGATTGATAAGTTCGACACAATGGGTGTTAATTCAATTTAGCGAATAGTCATGGCTCGGCGATCGATTAGTTTTCCGCGCGATGGAAACCGATCGGTAATGGAACGGTTTTTTCGCCCTGAATCGGTCGAGTTTATGGCGGGCACCGATGCGCGGATATTGATTGCTTTTCGAATTCAATTTAGCGGTAGTCAATGACGACGGGGTATTGTAATTACTGCTTACTGAGTGAGAAATGGCCGCTCGCAGCGATTATTTCTTATTATATGATACGCGGATGTAAACTGCGTCTATTTAGCATACGAAATTAATTAGTTTGGCTGATTAAGTAACTTTTCAGCTGGATGGCTGATACATTTGTTAGTGATTTTATTCAATTGGCCAATTTCTCGCCGCAAGTCATTACGTATATCCTTAAAAAATGATTGAGGAAAAGTTTTTATTGCTTTTAGTTATTAAAACTCAAGATTTTGATTGCTTATTGCTCCGAGTTTCACGTGTTACTATCGTTATTTATAAAGAAAAAATGGACTATTTTTCATCGAATACACGACCAGCTTGACGTACCAAATATACGTACAAACTATACAATTCTCCGAAGCCATAATTATAGAAACTATATCCAACTTTTCAAAGTTCGCCTCCCGCCAAGCGCCCAGAAATAATACTCGAAAGCCCTTCCGTGAGGTCTCTATTTCAATCAGCCTATCAACGAGCCTTTCTCGCCCGTAAAACTGCTCGTAAACCGCCCGAGCACTCGGGGAGCTTCGAGGGGCCACCTGGCATGCTTTTCGCCGGGGCGAATTATCTAATCCAATTGTGCGATTTCCGAGTATTCTCCTCGCGGAGCTTGCGCGCGCTCGATTGTGCTCGTTAAACGAGCGCGCGGCTAACTTTAGAAACGCGCGCGTTTCTCGCGTGGGCGGCGACGACCGTCTCTCGGAGCGCCGCGCCGCGCGGATGTTGTCCCTGCGCCGATGGCGCCGGCCGGAAAAACCTTATAACTCGCCGTGTGGGTAAATCGATATCGATCTATTGTTTGTGGAACGACACACTCTTTTTGCGAGGGAAGAGGATTTGCGAAATCTGTTTTCTGATTATACTTTGAAATGGATGGGTTTGATTTTTCTTTTTTTTTTAAATATGCGGCTGGAGGGAAACATTGCATTTGCGCAAAGTGGAATGCAATTATTAGAGGCGGAGTTAAATTTACTTGACGCAAGCAAGAAAACGTAGACAGTGGAAGTAGGAAATTTTTAGACGGATGAAGAGAGAGAGAGAGAGAGAGATCTGTTTTTCCTTTGCGAACGTAGGCGAGTCAATATTTAAAGTAACGTGGCCAAGAATCAGTCGTTAAATATCGCAGAATTTCCTCGAGCTGATAACATAAGGTAGGAGAAACGATAAATATGATTTTATTAACTACTTTAGTTTAACTAAAATTTATTTAGCAAATAAATCACGATTTACAGCAGGAGAGGAATGCAAAGTTCCCCTCTTAACGTGCAAATCGCCGGCTAATTTATTTCGCGCGAAAGGAAAATAAAGCGGATTTGATTGAATAATAATTGATGGACACTTAAAAAATTCTCAAGCTTCATATTTCTTTTCGCTGTTTTGCGACTCGCGCATCGGCAGAACGTCTTGGGGACCTTGAAACGCAACGATGATGTATGAAATCAGCTAACGGAAAATTCTCGGGGTCTCATTATATTCCTTTAAAAGAACTCAACGAGTGTACGTGTGTGTATGTGCGGTAATAACAAGAGAAATTTACAATACACCATTTAATTATTTTTTTTTACACAATCGCGTAATTGTTTTTGTCGTAAAGGGTAATTTATTCCAAATCGGCATTCCACTTTTTTTTTCTCGTGAGAAAAATGCATCCTTGCCGCTCTTATAAAGCAAATACAGAAGGCCGCGTGTTTGTACGGAGAAGTAATCCTTAGCAACGAGCTAAAAATCGATCCGGCAGAGGCACGGGAAGCACAAAGGTGTCGCGGCGCGCGCGAAGCTCGTATTTTTATTCGAATATTCATAAAGAAAATGTGCGGCGCATTTCACGGATAATGGCGGAAAACAATTGGACCGTATTTCTCAATTGTCCACGCTGGCCGAGTGGAACCGAGAGCAGCTTTAGTCCTGCTCTTCTTTGTGGGGCGCGACTATCTCCTCCCGAAGCCCGGCGTTCTCTCACAAAAGAATATTTCGAATAGACGGCCGGCGGATTCCTTGTTTATTTAGCGCGATGATGCAGGTGTAAAAATACTGATGTAATATTTTAAGCCGGCGTTTATTTTCGATAATGCTTTCAGCGGTGAATTTTAGAAATTCGAATATATATAAGCTTCGGAGGCGCGCAGTGCAGGAGGAAAATTAAATTCGCCATGGCGGCGGAGAAATGCTTGATTTGCATTAAGGCGATAACCTTATTTTTACATTTTAAAATGTGTTTAACGTAAGATAAAATGCTTGAACTGCGTGATGTATTGATTCGAGAGGGAATTTTCTACTTTCTTATATATATATTTATAATGTAAATAATATTTAACGAATTAAAGCTAATTTCGTGTATAATTTAATTCAAATTTTAGAAATAATTCTCTGTCATTCGAAAAACCGACTTTCCTTTGAATAATGTCATTGTACTAGAAATACGCGAAGCCTCTTTTACGGTAAAATTTTAGTAGAATATTATCCAAAACAAAAAAGCTCATCTGACGTAGGTAAAGGCAAAAAAGGAAATTACATTTTTTTCAAATGTCACTACCAGCGTAATTAAGGTCACGCATACGTAGTAAGTTTGATTAACGATTCGTTAACTTGGATTAAAAAAAAGTCTTTAGTTGCTTAACAGTTCTGTAAAGGTATCCCATTCGTACACTTCAATTTTGTAGAGTCACTTACAGTGAATAAGTAAAAATAAAGTTTTAAAAATTGTACCGAAATCTCGTATTTTTCCTCAAAAACAGCGATTGCATTACACGAACGCGTCCTCATTTCCTTTCTCCACTAAAAATAAGTCCTCCAAAATTCAAATGAATCCGAAAACTAGTTTTCGGAGAAAATCAAAAACCAGTCGATTCGAACCCACTCGAAATTCCCATTAAACCCGCGGCCAATCCGATCGAACCCAAACAAAACAATGAGTTTTTCGCTCTAAACCATCGTCGATCCTCCTACCTCTTAATGTGAAACTTATTGCTCCCGAAAACCATCGTGTTGATACTGGCCAACAAGCTGTAAGCTCCTAAATTCAACATCTGTCCGACACTGAGCGAAATACTCGGCACTGATAACGTATATTTATAAATCAGAGCAGGAGGCTCATTGTCCGGCACTCGCGCACTGACTCCTCGTCATTCGCACCCGTTGCACGCATCCCCGTATAGTCGTAAGTAAGTAGTAGCAGCAGCAGCAGCGCGGCCGCCTGCCCGGCCGCCTCGGTTTTCTGGACTACACTGACAAGGATGACGAGGCCGATGCGCGGGTGGGAGGCAAACGAGGTGCAACGAGCTCGACCGGGAGAGAGAGAGAGAGAGGGGAGAGCCAGCGAGTCGACACAAAGGAAGGGGAGCAAGCGGCGCGGCCTGCCTGATGGATGTACCGCTTTGGAGAGAAGTCACGAGGCTCTTCGATCTTTCGTCGGAGCTGCCTTTTTTTTTTCTTTTTTTTTTTGACTCGAATTCTGGGCTTTCGGTGGAAACAACCTTATTATTGGGTAAAAGTCAAAGGCGAGAGAGGCTTTTTAGAAAGAAAAAAAAAATGCTAAAACGTAGCAGCTATTTTTCGTACTGCCACTTGCTGGAACTCGTTATGTAAAACAGTTCGAACTTTAAAAAAACTGTAGCAGAATTAATATTTTAAGAATTTCCGTAATTTTACTGAATTTACGCGAACGGTACATGTGATATAAATACATTACCGGCAGTCCAGAAAAATACTCGCGAATAATTTATTATAAGGAAATGTTTAAAGCAAGAATTTCTAATGAATCTAATAATAGTTTATCTCGAGGGCAGAAATTTTATTGTTATTTAAGCGCATTATGAATTGTTTAATGGATGCCAAAAGGCTATTTACGGTGTATGATAAAAGCACTGGCAGTGATCCAAGTCCGCAGAACGCTTGAAATGTTTCTCTTGGAAATTAAATAAATATTTTATTTTACGCGTGGCGCAGTACGCTTTAATGCGCGGTCAATTGAAAATATAACATTGCTTTTATTAGTTATTAAGTAAACTCAATGCTAAAAGCTTTCTCGTTCAAAACTGCTTGAGCAAACTTCAGCAGTATTAAAAAGGTAAGTAATAAAAGTGATTACATTGTAATTAAGTTGATAATTATTTATAAACGCGCAGTAGCTTCTTAGGCCTCTTGCTCGGTCAAGTATTTCAGTATTACCACAGACAGTCTAACCTCTGTCGCATAAACTGAAACATCAATAACCCTCCTCGTACTTCATTGACGTATTAAGAGCAATCGGCTTTTCACCAGGACTGTACATCCAAGCAGCCTTAAGACCGTCGATGCGAGCGAGAGAAAGGGAGAGTGCGGCAGAGGCAGAGTATAGAAGCACGCAGAGGAACAAGAACTAGAAGCAGAGATATGGTATAAGGAAAGGAGGGAGCGCCGAAGGAAAGGAGAAAGATAGTAAAGAGAGCGAAAATAAGAGTTGTTAGTTACAGGCTGGTTAAGCGGCGTTAGTTAGCGGAAGAGAAGTTCCTTCGAGGAAAGGAACAGAGTCGAAGCAGCCAATTATTCAGGAGCTTTGGGTTTCATATATAATGGAAGCAATGTAATATGGTATGCTCGAGCCTCGGTATTTCCAGGTGTCGGGTGACAAATTATCTGCTGCTTTTTGTTTTTGCAAATTAGATAAAATACACACAGATCATCAATCAACGAGATTGTTTATCAGTAATTAATTAACGGCCTTATTTTTCGATGGTATCTTTCGACCGCGAGACCACTTTTTTGTACATAATAATCGAGAAATTTTTATTTCAGAAAACTGGGGAGTTTGCATTTCTAATGTATCTCTTAATGAGATTTAAGTTCCGATGAAAAGTCAAATTTGAAAAATTAAGTAGATTAATAAGCGCGGCTTCTACTACGAGCTCATAAACTTTCTATAACTTTCAAATGCAGATGTACGTGAATAAATATAACGTCTTCGATGAAAGTGTCCATCATGGCGTGTACTTAATCTATTTGATCATTTTATTAAAATTATTTCAAAATTTTCTATTTAGTAATAACTGTAACTAAAGTGCGTCAATGATTCGAGTAAAAACCTACAACTTTATTAGGAAAGTCAATTTCTAATTATCATCGAAAACTTGAAACATCAATATTTCAATCTTTTTGAAATAAGCTCACTGTTGAATAGTTTTTTTTTTAATTCCAGCCGATTCATTAAAACGTCATAGTAATATCCTTTATCTTTTGATTTATCAATCAAATTCACTTTTTTAACAAAAAAAAAAATGTCCACCCAACTCTAAACTTTCCAAGCGCTCCAAAAAACCAAAAAAATAAAACATCAGTCATTACGCTATCAAGCCTTGTCGGCAAGCAGGAAGAAAACTGGCGAGAATAGCTGGGCCGCAGATCGGCCCGGACAGGTCAACGATGTCGCCGGGCTTATCTGTCTCGCGGGATCAGTCGAGCTCGCTTTGTGCCCCGACGACTCTCCGCTGCAGCGCGACTCGGAGATCGGCACCGCAAAAAAAAAAGGGAGAAAAAACCGCGAGAGGAATATCGCGGCCGATGTCGGGCTAGCTTAATGCCCAGCTGCGCATGACTGTTTTTTTCAAAAAAACGCGCTCCGTTTGAACGGGATATTATGTGACTGGGATACATACGCGCGCGATGAATTACTGATTTTTCGGTACTCCGGAGGCTGGGCCCGCTTTTTCTCGATTAAAACTGTACCGGGCGTTTCGGGTTTTGTTCTAACATGAATCGAGAAACTGGAATGTTAGCTGACGTTAGTTGCGTGTGTCCGTCAAAAATTTACGTGAATTAAGACTATTACAGTCTCTGCGATTTTTAAAGGCCGCGCATTTAACGTTTCGGGTAAGTAAATAAATCGCGCATTAAAATTCTGACGGAATTAACCCACATATCGAGCTTTCAAAGACGCGTAACTTTCATTTAATGACCCTTAATAAAGACTTAAATCCCGCGGCGAAGTGTGCGGAAAACCGACCGCGAAGCATCCGCGATGTTAATTATCGCACAAATATATATCCCCGGCGTAATCGCGTATAAATTAATCCCGCTTTCAATCGAGCCTCCCCGAGCGGCGAAAACTAGGTTTCGCTCAAAAGCATCCCGTCGATCAGTCGATAAATAAACCTTATCGTCACGTAATTAAGCGGGTCGCGAACAAAAAACGGGGGAAAAAGGCCGCGAAATTAACATTGAATACGTCCCCGCGACCGCGATCGAGTCTCGGGCGATCAAAATTTTTGTCCGAAACGCGTACGCGCGCAAATCGAGATCGAGCCGGGACGTAAACACACCGCGTTGATGTAACCGCGGAGGAGAAGCGGTAAAGGAAACCGCCGGCGGACGAGTTTTCCGCGAGCCGCGAGAGAGGAGAAAACCTCTCGTGCCCTCCTCTAATGGAGATCTCGGCGAGTCGATGCGCCCTGCAACGAAAACTCGACGGAAAGTGACACATTTCGCCGGCCGATATATACACTTTACTTTCCGAGATGCGGAGTCGGTGGCAGTCGTTTCTAATACGGAGCGTCGTTATCGGCGGTAATTGGTTTTTTTTTTTAATATACGTGCCTGGCATACTGCGTTCGTTCGGTCGTAAATCGGTGCGTTTCTAATTAATTGCAGTAGAAACGTGCCTTGGAAATGCGTCTTTGATAGACTATTCAGTTATTTTGGTTCTAGTTGAGACAAGAATGGAAGGATGAGTATCGGTATTTCATGTTGGTCACTATCAAACTGTAAATGCCCGTATGCTTGGAGGAAACGGGACAAAAAAAAACCCGCATGAACATTTGGCACGTGACTTTTCGCGTTGAGTCAGATTTTGAATACATCCTCGGCTGGGGTCTGAAATATAAATCTTTCGAATAAGGTTCCTACGGCACGAGATCACGTGAATCTCAAACGAATCTAGTTTTTTAACGTAACTCGAGATCTTTCAACTCTGTCTCCTCGGCATAATTACTTTTCATCGGAAAGAGATGCTCGCCTACGAGATATCCGTTTCCCGAGCCAAAACAACGCGAGTCAATCCCTACTCCAAGGAAAAAAAGACTTCCAGTCTCGAAGGAAGCAGCGAGCTCTTCATGGAATCGACGGCGCGGCTTGGAATACCCTCCTTAACCCACTTTTAGCCCGGCCACAAAGGCCGAAAAACGCGAGAGGACGCACGTCGACCCAGAGAGGAGGCCGTGGCTCCTCGACAAAGAGCCGGGAAAAAGAAAAGGAAACTCGGCTCCGTGTCGCGTCGTCAAAAACACGGCAACGCGGCAGAGGCAGAGCGCGACGCGACACCGGACACGAGTTTAAGGACCGTCTCGCTCGCGGTAGGAGAGAACGGGATCTCCTCTCCCTCCCGCCGCGGCTTTGTGGTCGGCCCGGTAAATTGTATACGGCATTATTATCTATCCCTCTCTCTCTCTCTCTCTCGCTCCTCGTTGCGTCGCTTATACCGTTACCCCGCGAGGAGAGAAGCACACTCTCGAAAATTATATTCAGGCGCGTGCGTCCGTTTAGCTCCTTCTTCCGGGGGGGCTTTTTATCGGTCTCGAGGCTTCTTTTCGCCGGAACGAGGCGGAATTCAAAATTTCGGAAAAGCCAAGTCGGACGTGGGCGCGAGATTTCAAGAGAGAGAGGTGACGCGCCGGGATTTGGGTCGATTTCGAGGAGCGAATTGGCTTGTTAACCTGTCGGTGAACATTTCTTTTTTTTCGAGTTCGAAATTATAGGGTTTGCGTATGTCGGCTGCGGAATGAGTAATGCGATTGCTCGGTTTTTAGAGGATTTTGAAGAATGGGAAACAAGACTTTCGATGATTTTTCAAAACGAATGCTAGAGATTGTTTTTCGAGAATAATTTTGAAATAAAAGGAGAATTTTTTAATTGCGATAAATTATGAAGCAATGACATTTTACTTAAAGTTTTTAAAACACATATAGTTCAACATATAAATTTAACCAAATAAAATGGTAACTTTTGAGAGTACGCTTCCTACTTTTTATGCGTGTAATCATTGTACAAGAGTGAAAGATATTACGAAGTTTAAAATTCATTTTAAAGCGTAATAGCAAGCAAAACGAGTTTTTAAGGCAACTTTATACCGCTAATATACCTGAAATATCACATAATCCCTTCGAAAGTACCCATGAAGCCAGATGTTCCCCAGAATGGAATATATGTGAGCGCAATTCCAACTTGGGTTTCACATCATTTTATGCGTGAAAAGAAAAATATTGCGGGCGCGTTACACTAAACTACATAGAAATTGTTAAATTATTCCGTTTCTTTATTAATGAAATCGTCAATTGTCTATTCAATTTTAATGTAACGGCATTTATGATTATTTCGAAGCGCATTCTTTTACTTAATAAAAAAGCCTTTGATAACTAATTATCTGCAACTACATATAGAATCTTCTACATTCAATAAAATTGATCAAGTTTCAAGTCGTTTTAAAAATGTCAAGTATTTAATATCTCACTTATTTCGAACAAGAATCTACAATTTAATGATAAAAATAACCCATCTATACTTTTCTTCTCGTTTTATCTAAAAGGTAAACACTCGTTACAGTTTGCAGCAAAAAATATTACGTACCATCGTTACAAAATACAATTATTAAAGAATCAAAGCGCCACGACTTTCTCACGCGGCTACCGGTTGTCTTTACTGCGATCGACGCTCGTGGAATTGCCCCAGAAAATCGCGGTAGAAACTTTACTCGAAAAAAAAAGTCCCGCCACTTAAGTAATACCCTATGTTCCGAGAAAATATTTGCTTATGTAAATATTTTGTGACATCGCGTTTTCTAAAAAAAAAAGAAGTGCGTCCCGCGTCTTTAAAAATACGGCAGCCAGCCGTGTTTGTTTTACACTTTAACGACTAGTGCCAAGTAATTGCAAATTGATAAAAGAAAAAAAGTAGTCAAGCGACATTTTCCTGTTTGCAGCACGTCTCGTATTATCATTTTCGTTGTCAGTTAATTGAAATCTTGTGATTAAAGAGCTCATTATAGATCGAGTCTGGAATCAGGAATATTTTTGTTTTCGTACTCCTTCATTTTATCTATTAATAGTTAGATCAAATCAAGTGCAAATTGCAATTATTTCTAATTAGATGATTGTTCAAAGTTCGCACTTTCAATCTTCAGATTATTACATAAATCTTTGTCCCAAATCAATTTTAAAGTCCTAAATTGATAAAAAATACGTGCTTTCAAAAGTGATTCATAATTAGATGAAGATTAAAAAATCTTTATCTTTAAAATTTTTCTAGAAAATGTTTAAGAGTCACTTCATAAAAGTATTTACAGTATTTTAATTGCTCGGGTACTTTTAATTTATATAATTTTCAATATTATAAAAAGATTTATACAATGACAAACCCGTGTATAGGTCAATCCACTACTCGAATTAACAAGACTTACCAATAATAAATGACTTATTATCCACATTCCAAACCACAGCGATATCTTCTATTTACAAACTTTATCAAGTACTTAAACGAAAAAGTCATTAACCATCGTAAAAATCCTCTACCAAGCCCATCGCCAAAGTCCACTCTCGCCATTAACACCGATCGGCAAACCCGCGAACCAATATAAAAAATCCCTCGTTCCCTATCTCCCGCGCTCTCTTATCAACCACTCCCTCGCAACAATAAATAAATCCTTTGTCTAATCAAAATCAAGAAGAGCCCGTTTAAGAGCCGCCGCGCGGTATCTCTGAAAATAAAAAAAAAAAAACGGAGCGCGCGAGATAAGTCCGCCGCGGACAATAATAATTTCGCGCAACCATCCAAAGTTCAGGCCGCGCAATTGCGCGTGTACGCGCGCGTATATACGACTAGGTGCACGCTGCAGTTTTTTTTTTTATTTTTTCGCTTAAACGCAAACAATGAGAGAGTGGCGCAACTCTCCGCCGGGCTCGAAACAAGTGGCCATTGTCGGGTCGGAGACGGGGTATGGGACAAAACCTGCGCGCCTAAGAGCTGGCAATCAGCCGAGATTGAATGACAATGGAATCAATTTTTGCCGTGCCGAACGCTTTTAATCGCCGAGGGAACGAATGCTTACAAAACAATATCGGGTAAATTGCGTTTCTCGACGCGCGGCCGCCGTCGGGATCGAGAGCTTTTCCTTCTAATTAAAATGACTTACTTATCGGGGAGCTGTGAATTCGCAGCGCTCTAATTGCAATCTATTTGATGATCCGCGAAGCTTTCAAGGGACGCCTAAACGAATTTGCAAAGCAGAATGATTTTGTAACTGATTAAACCTCGACATTCGGACCGTCCCCCTCTCGTCGAAAAGCCGCTTCCCTCGAGATTTCTCTCCAACCATATCTCCGCGAGCGCAGAAAGTACAGAGAGAAACACACACAGGGTGTCCAGGGCCGCCACCCCGACTAGCCGAGGTCGCGGTTCCAGCTGGCTCCTGCGACCGCAGGTGCGGCAAAACGAGTTCCTCGCGGCCGGCCGAGAAAGAGAGAAAGAGAAGAGGCGGACGGAAGGTGAGACGCGCGCGCGCGCGCCGCGGAAACACAAGAAGCGCGCGCAAGAGCCGCGAGAGCGAAATTCTCTCTGCCTTGAGGACGCGTGCCTCTTTACGAGGACGAGTGGAAAGAGATGCGCTCTCGAGGTGAAGGGGAGCCGCGGCTCTCGAGGCGTCTGCGTTTTATGAGCATCGGCAGCGGGGATTGAAATATGGGGCGGGGAATAGTTTTTGGCGATACACTTTTAAGTCTCGAGGATGTTCGGAGCACTTTGATTCGGAAGGAATGAAAGCACTTTTGTTACAAACTGCGTTGTAGATTCGTTTCTTAGAAGCAACGGCGATAAGACGAGATAAATACACACTTGGAACTGAAAAAAAAAGAGGTGTACAATTGTAACGGCGATGAGTTTGACTGCGCACTAAAACAATTGGTCAGCCGGAAATGATAAAAAGCTTCCTATCCCCCCCGAGAGGTGACTGCACTCTTTTTAGACGAAATTGTATGTTAATTCCCTGCCGGCGCCAGGTGTATCATTACCGCTTTTTTAAATTTTGAACGATCGAGTGTTTTCGTTGACTTGGAAAATTACAGAGCCCCGAACTACTTTGCAAGGCGGTAGAAAATAATGCGATTTAAGGAAAGCGTTTAATTAGTTAGCCGTGAACCAAATCTGGAGCGAAGAAATTTCGCGGATGCGACGCCTCGCGATGTCACAGGATAAGGATGCATTTTTTTTTTACTCGAGCGCAGTTCCCCGCTTCTCCAAATAGTGAGATTCCAAAACAATTGAACCGAGAACTCAAGTACTTACATCCGATTAGATTGGAAACGTTTAAAAAAAAAATAAATGAGTCTCCTCGATTTTTCTTTTTAACGCGCCTGAATAACGCAGGAATAAATAACGTTAATATAAATAATATATTTGAAAGTTCCTAACGTTAAATCAAAATCTGGAGCATGAAGGACTTTTGCGGATGTACACTGGACGCACAAAGAAAACATTTTCGATCTCTCTTTTTTTTTTCCTTCGCCGACTGTATATATCGTTCACGGCGCCAAAGCGAGGCATTTTGTTTCGGGCCCCAGGAAAGTTTCAATTTCAGAAAATATAATTACTCGCTCAACAATGTGCAATTACGATGTGTCCGTCTGTCCACGCCTAGTACAAAAGCCAAGAACTTTTTCTTTTTTCTCTATTTATCTCGTTAAGAGAAAAGTAAATTACTTCGCAGTATTAACTTTACTTGCAGTTTTAAACACAAGTGAAAAAAAATTTCTCCGAAATACTTTTAATATTATTGTTAATTGTTACGAAAATTAAAAAAAAATTATAAAAGAAATTTTAATGAGATTTTTCTTACTTTAAATAAGCCAACTATCTTTAAACTTTTACTCTTTTCTACGTAGCTTCTTTCGCGAAAGCAACGTTGCCCCGAAACGAAAACATTTGCCAACTTACCGCACTCGAGCGGCAAAAAAAAAATCAATCAAACCCATACCTCTAATTCAATAAAGCACTCAGCGCGCTTAGATAAATTTAGATCCCGATTAGCCATCATATCCATCCGTCCAACAAAGGCCCCCCTCGATCCATCCTCGTGAAAGCGGCAGAGGCGAAAAAAACTGCCCTTCCGCCCGGCAAAAAGAGGCTCTATCCAAACGACCTGAATCTGCGAGAGCCGCGCGGCCGCCCGAAAATCTCGTGCGTCATCGCAAAAACTGGAGCGCGTTTCGCGCGGATGTGATCCGCGCGCGCGCGCGGCTCTAAGGACGGTCCCGTTATGCCGCGTTTCCTTCGGGAAGGTCATCACGCGAGGAGGAGGAGGAGGCCCTGCGCCGATCCAGCCAGCCGTGTCCGAGAGACCCGAGGTAGAAGAAAGAGAAGCCTCGAGAGATGCTTTTGTTTTGTTCGGATGGGACGGGAGTTTTCAAGTTGCTCGGGCTGCTTTGAATGAAGCGGCTACCGTTACTGGAATTGATTAGGTCTCCTTTCTTTCGGCGTCGATGAGCTTTCGGACTTTGACAACTTTTTTCGGGTTCACTTGGACTTTGTGCAAATTAAAGGAACGTTTGTATTCAAATTTCCATTTTCCAGATATTTTTTTTTTTTTTTGTACAAATTTAAAGAGACGTAAAACTTTTGAGCCCGAATTCCGCTCAAAAGAATTTTTGTGGGTCAAGATTACCTTTCGCACTTTAGTATTTTCAAGGCAAATTTGCTCGATCGTTAAATTTTTAATATTTTCCAATGCAGCCGTCCAAGAAATTTCGTTATCCAAACTTCCTTCCTGTCACCGAACGAAAAACATCGTCCACGCATTAGAAACGAAATCCTCGCCCTAAACCGCCAACTCTTTATCCCGAGAGAAGAAAAGCCTCGTTCGAAGGGACAATCCCGTCGCCTCCGCCGTTTGCGCTCGCACTCGAGTGACGCCGCCGCGCAGAAGCCAGGCGACGGCGGCGGCGAGCAGCGAGACAATGCTTAGAAGGAGGAGACGCCTCGGCCACTTGCACCCAATCAGAGCGCGGAGGAAACAAAAGAAAGGTGAAAAGAGATTTATCGACCCGTGGAGATCGAGCCTTATATACATCCGCCGGCTTCTGGAAGTGATGCAAAAACCCGGCGAACCTTGCAATTATTATAGATCGCCTCGCGCAGCAGAGAGGCTCTCCCTCTAAGTGATTTCTCTTTTTCCTCCGGCTCTCCTCTCCGCCTTTTTGCGCCGTCGCCGCCGCCGCGCTTCCTCGCGATTTTACGTCTTCCTCCCTGGGCGAGGCCGTTTTTTTTGTCTTGACGTACTTTGGAGCCGCGCGTCGCGGGAGACGAGAGAAGCTGCTTTTCGCGGGAGAAGCTCCCCGGGAAATTTCGATGTTTGTACGCGGGACTGTGGAATGTTGAAGCTTTGTTTATATTTAGAGCGAGGAGTCGAGCGCCGAGCGTGCTTTTCTGCGTTAATGGAATTTCGTGGGTAAAAATGCGTATCCGAGGAATGTAAACAGTCTTTTTAACATTGAACCTGCTGCTTTTGCTTGCTCTTCAAGGATAATTAACGCGGACCGAAGGAGCGTTCCGCGGCGAGCGCTAATCGATAATTTTAAGCGCTCGTAAACGGGTTTTTTTTTTGTTTTTATAAATGTAAAGGATAAATACGCAGTGCAAAATGTGCGCATTCAAATCAGCCATAAAGTTTATCGTTTCCATCGAGGAGACGCATTTTATTGTTTTATTTCAAAACAATGCGAGCATTAAATGCGATAACATGCTTGGTTGATTAATCCAACTTTTAAACTCAAAAGGCGATAATGTTTTTACGACCCGATCGTTTATTGAATACCGATTATCTATTATACATACATTGTAAAGATCGATCCGAGTTCTCATTGCTTTTTTTTTACGTTAACTATTCATGCACGATAAATCGTTATTTAATACCTATTTTTCAAATTTTACGAACTCCAACATTTGCCGTAAATCGATTCACGTAATCCGATCGATGCGAAGCATCCGCGAAAAATTGTTTCTGCTCTCAAAGGCAGGACGTGACAATACTCGAAAACTCGGAGTCGACGATTTGTTCGCGAGGAGGAAGGCTGCCAATAAAGATGGCTCACGTGTCGGCTCGATATCAAGTGCGTTTTCATACAATGGAGAGAGAGAACGTGCGATTGCACGAAATGACTCACTCATTACATTATATATCCCCGCGTCTGCCTTTTTCGCTCGAAATTTATTCCGAATGAATCGTTCGTTCGGTCGACCTGCTACGATCATTAGGCAAAATGACGGGGTTTTCAGCTTTTCTTTTAGCCCGGTGGACGGGGGAGCCCATTGTTAATTCCTGTTAACTCCGATGACGCTCGAGTCGATCGGTATCAGAAAAACTTTCTTCACCTTCCTTTCTAGCGCCTCGCGGAATCTAATATACCTTCCGAGGCTTCGGTTGAAAGGTCAGAGGCAGGAACCAAAAAAAAAAACTGAAAAAAAAATGCTGAAAAATACGAGTCGTTTCTTTTTTTTTTTACGAGCCATCTTTCGCTATCTGTATCACACATTGTCAAAGATAAAGAAGGAGGAAGTATCTTGACGAGCGATCTGCTCTTTGAAGATAGCAGTACACCGCATACGTCGCTCATGTAACGCCGGGCCTAATACTTTCTTCGCCTTTCTACTTATTTTTCTTCGTGTACGCGGGCGACGTCGAAATCGGGAGGGAAAAGTTGTACCGAAAAATTAAGATCTCGAAAGAGCCTCGAAGAGACGCGAGATCGAAATAAAATTGGTCTTTTTTTGCTCGGTCGGAACGGCGCGGACTGAGAGAGTAAAATCTGTTTTATTTCGCGTGTAGACGTTATGTGATCCTATCGCTTTAATTAAGACATTTTGCGTCAGCACTCGGAGGAATTCCTGATGCGGCGTCGATTTTACTTCTGGGTTTTCGAATCGTCTCGGCGAGAATAATTGTTTCCATGAATCTTATAATTTTACAGTTTCTAATGCTGCAATTGCAAATTTATTCAATTTATATTAGACTTTTGACAATTATTTTTTAAGCTAACAATGTGTAAATTTTCGCCATATTTATGCTGTGTTACAGTTAGCCGTATACAAATTAAATATTTAGTCTTATTTTTTACAAAGTAATTAAATTATGACTTGTAAACTATAGAATGGTGTGAAGTTATTGATTGAAATTTCATTGTCAACCTCAATTGTCTGAGCATACAAAATCTTACAATGTTTAACGAGCCTTATTAATAAACTTACAATGCAGAATCGAAACTGATTACTCACCCGGAAACGTACAATAACTCAACACCTCGCAATTAAAAAAACAAACATTCCCGATCGAAAAATGTAAATACCGGCCGAGATCGATCGTTCGTATCAAAAAAAAAAGGAGGCGTGATCTAATTGAAACATGAAAACGAAAGTTGGAACGATCGAGGCAGAGAACTATGCGCGGGAGATTGATGATTTTCTAGATCGGGTTCAGGTTCGCGTGTGCGCATGCGCGCACGCGCACACGCTCTCGCGCGCCAGGAATTCAGGGCAGCGTTCAATTGTTAAATTTCATTACTGCCCCCCCCCCCGCTCTTCGGCTCTGCGCGGGTGAAAAAGCAAAAATTTACATACGCGCTCGAGTTGCGCAATCGAGTGATTTTCCTTTCGTGAGTGAAGAAAAAAAAAAAAGAAACTGCGCGAAATGCCGCCTGTTTGCGCGGAGCGAATGGAAGCGTTGCTCCGTTCTTCGGGTGGAAATATTGATAAGAGCTGGTATGCCGATGGAAAATATTAAATAGTTATGTTATTTAATCGGTTCGTTTGTGAAATTGTTCTTTTAGTTTCAATATGATTTGGAAACTGGTATTTTCACTTTAGAATGCTAACAATTGATATAAAAAGCTTAATCCGAGGAATCGAATCAACGGAAATGATTATGATCGATTCATAATTGATTCGTAAGGTGTCTCCTCGTATTTAAACTTTTTATACAGATGGCAGTAGTGACCAACCTAATTATTTGTTAAAGTTCAAACAGTTAATCTACATCTTCTTCAAGAATAATAATTTAAATTGATAGCTTCTTACTTGACATATTGTTTAAAATAAATGCATATAAAAATGTGCCAGTGGAACAATCCTACGACTCTCACTGAGTCTTTATAATATTATGTTAATTTTATCTTGTGCATACAGAATGACTAAGGAAGTAACCGATTACTAATCAATAATTTTCTCGGCCACGTAGGTTATTTTGGAAAGTTTAGATAGAACAGTAGGTTAATTTAAAATTAACCACATTAAGATACAAAGCAAACTACGAAACACAGGCCTTATTAATCGCCTCCGACTTATTCAGCCGACCGCCAATCAATTATCCGCTTGACTCGTATTTTCTTCACCCGAACATTTGCTTCCCTCGAAATTCCCGCTAACTGACGGAGCGCCGTGACATCGCCGCAAAAATCATTAAAACTTAAGACGAGCCGAATAGGAGGTGATAAAAATCGCAGGAAAAATGTCAGGCGGAATCTCCCCGGCTTTGGTTTCCAATTACAAGCGGCCTGTTCCGTTACCGGTCTAGGCCAGTATTCGCCAACGTATACGTCTTTGTTCAACGTCATTTGGCTCGCGCGCATCGAGCCGTATTTATCACTTTATTGCCGCAGATCTCGCCGGGACACACCCACAGGATGTGCGGATAAATGCAACCGATTTCTGGATGGCAGCACGACGGCATCTGTCATTGCGGCCGCGGTCGCTTTAAAACGAGCCTAATAAGATTCCCGAGCGCGATAGTATAATTATCGAAGGTGGAATTCCGCGGATTATTAATGCGGCCGCGTATCTTCGGAGGTACTCGTAAGGTTTTCTGTTTCCTGCGCGCAGTTTATTCTTGGGACGTAAAATTGGGTTTCGAAATGCGCGATTTATCGATTGGGATATATTGAAAGTTTGTTTTGAAATAAAACGATGGTGTTTTTTAAATAATCCGCGAGAGATTCCGACGCGTTCGATTCAAGGAATCAGTAGAACTTTCCAGGTCAATGCCGACGGTATTAATAGTATCAAAATTCACAGGTGCATGAAAATTCAAAATTAGGTTTCGATTAATACGTGTTGCGCTGATCACTGAAGTGAAAATATTAATTAAAAAATTCACGGAACCGATAGGTATAGTGTACATTCAATTTCCTACGGTTATAACACACTTACGTCGTTGACCGCGAATGAACGAAAGAAAATACGTTTAAATATTTGAATTCTTCCAACTTCATTCCATAACTTTTCTTTCGCGCAATTCGGAAAAACGAACCGACCCTCCTAATTTTCTCGTACAAACATCCGCTGTACCGCGAAAAATCAAAACAAAAGCAAGTACTCACCCCTGATGGGCGACGTGAACGGGCGGGGCGGGTCTGGGGGGCGGCGAGACCTTCTTCCCGGGCGTGCGAGGGGCCAAGGGCGGCGGGGGCGGCGAGTCCCTGCTGCTCCGTGGCGGGGGCGGCTCGAATCTCTCGAGCGACGGCGGCGATTGGGGCGGCTTGCTCGGCTCCGCGTACTTGGGCGGCAGCGCGAAGTAGTTGCGCGTCGGGTACTTGGTCTTCGGGCTGCTCTTCGTCGATGGCTCCCGGCTGACCGGACTCGTCGGCGCCCCCGCGGCTTTCGGCACTTGGGGGCGGGGCTTCTGACGGATGGAGCAGTCCAGCCAGACCTTGCTGTCGTCCAGCTTTAGGGATTCTTGCCTCTTGATCTTTGGTTCCGCCTGGACCTGTGAAGATTTTCACGATTTTAAGGTTGCGATTGAAGATTGAAAGGAACTTGGAAGATAAGCAAAATGGTATTGGGCTTAAAATAGGGTTCGAATGTAAACCGGATAATCGTGAAGGAACTTATTTTTGTCTTATCATTTTTTATGCCATTTCTTTTATGTTAATGAATGGTGCAGCTATTTTGTTTAAAGACTGAGGGAATTTTTTGTAATTTAAAAAATTTAAATTAGTTTAAAATTTATAAATTTCCCCAGAATAGGCATTAATTTTCTTGTAAACAAAAATCAGCTGCTTCTATATACGCTTTTAAATGAATGTTCCCATATACAACTTGAACATCCTTCAAATGTTTGACTTCCGCTTTATGTGGAAAATCAAGAGACATAACGTAGACTTTAAAAAAACGTACTTAGCATAGATAACAAGAAAGTGTATACTTATTGTACGCTTTAACAAACCTTTTAAATTGTACAATTTTCATAATTTAAGAATGTCATGAATAAACATTATTTCTTACTAAAGTAAAAATAATGAGGAAAAAACTAAAAATCATAAAGAATGCGCAAATATGTATGTTTCTTCAATTATTCATTCAATGTCGCTAAATTTATAATGGTATTTACAAAGTACACAAAAATGATTGAAAAAGTAGATGTACAATTTTTCCACTGACAAAAGGTACGATTTTTATTGGCTAAAAGTAATATTATAATAAAAATTTACTTGCTCGTTTATTTTGTACTATCTAAAAACATATTTTTAAAATGAATAATTTACACATTAGCCGTGAAAAACGTCTGGATATCTTTAGAATATATTCCCGGTTTGCACATTTGCATTTTACGATACTTTTTCAAAATTTTTCAAAATAACGAAGCCTAGACACAAATCTAATGTTTGTTAAAAGTCGTACAATATTTTTCTTGGTATAATTTTCCCTCATCGCCAACGCAATATTTACCTCCCGACAAGAACTATTAACCGGCACTTGTGGCGCAGGTCTCTGGTGGCCAGAATCGCTGTATTTCTGCGCTATCAGATCTGGCAGCTGATTAGCCAACGTATACGGAGCCAGTCTGTCTTCTACGGATCGTCTCACAGCTGCGATCTTCTCATTCAGCATGTGCTTCTGTGCGGACGAGTATCTCAGACTCGAGCGTCCACTTGCCAGCATCCTGTTCGTTGCGAATCCGTTCTCCATAGGTTTAGCTTCGTGCAAAGTAGAAAAGTTGTGCTGATTCTGATTAGGCGAGGTTGACTTAGGTTTAGGGGATGAGTTTGTCGGTGAAGTTTCGATTGGTGCTTTCTTTCGACTCGATCTCCTCGACGAGGAGTTTCTTTCCTGAAATTGTTAAAGTACGTTTTATACATGCGTTCAAAAAATTCATTTTGAGTTCGAGAGAAAAAAACGTAAGAGTTTTACTTTAATTCGGTCACAGGTTGGCTCTTCGAAGTATGAATTCTCGTGTCGTTGTTCAGGCGACGAGTGTCGGGATTCTGTAGTACAAACTTGAGACAACTCTGGAGGTGGAGGAGGCAATGGATCATCAAAGTTCAAGACTTCGATGTCTGTGACTGTAGGTGGCGAAGGCGGTGGAAGATCTGGACTAGGTAATCTGTCACTGTACGCAGTTCTGAAAAAGAAATAAAATTTTTAGAAAAAATCTTTGAAGGTACGATTAAATTCCTACTTTATCGACTGTATTTCTGAAAAGTTTACCTAAGATGTGGTTTCTTGGGTGGTCTTTCCGGTACCCAATCATCAATAGAAATAGCTGGACCAACAATCACAGGACCTAACAGATCAGTGGACAAACTGCCGCAGCTGTTGCTGTGCTGATGCCTTGGTCCAGGCAAATCTGAACTTCCAGATCCATTAGAACTGTTAGTCGGTTGTTGCTGAGTTGCCTTATTGTTCGAACTCTTCTCTCGCCAGCCTCCACTGGCATAATCTGAAGCACTGGACGCTCTTCTGGACGAAGTAGGTCGTGGTCTAGGCGGTGGTTGTGGAGGTGGACTGTGACGTTGTTGAGGCACCTGCTGCTGTTGGTTTTGCGACAGCAGGTGAGGTTCAGAACGCCAAGAGGCTTGGTGGTGGTGTCTTTCATAAAATGATAGAAGAGCCTTCTTCTGAATTGCTTTAAGTGTTGGATCAGACACACGATGACGCTTATCTGGATCTAGATAGGTGTACCGCATCTGTTGTTGCTGGTGCTGTTGTTTTTCAAGCTCGCTGATACGTTCTGCGACTGAAGGTTGAGCTTGCTGTGGGCTCGATGGCAGAGGCCTGTAATTGAAGTAATTATTGTAGACTCTTATAATAATAATCGCGTAATTTTAAAAGTTATTAAAAACTATTAGTTTCGCACAATAAAGTAGAAGTAAAAAAATTATGATATTTAAGATATTCTTGTATCTCAGCAAAGAAATAGAATGTTTTGTAATATAACATAAACATAGCGAGCCAATTAAAATCTATTCGCAAAAGAAAATTCTCATGAAATCTATAAACGGAACTCGTTTTTCACTGTTTCATATATAATTATGGATCGTTAGTAGAAAACAAGAGCGTTATCTCTGCCACTAACACGTGTCGTAAATGTTACTGTGTACTGATAAGCATCGTACAAATATCTAGATAATGATAGCTTGTAAGATGTTGCAACTTAAAAAGAATTCAGTTTTATTAAAAGATGTTATTTAGATATACTAAAAATAGCAGATCTTTGCTTGAATATCCAGTTGACATTTTGCTTTCAATGCTCTTTTTTGACATCCAATAATATATTGTGCAGCGACATTGAACCAGTTTTAAACGCATCTCTAATTTTGCACAACAAGTTTATGATTCTCTTTCAGTCTATACTTTTATTCTTGGACTCTACGCAGACAGAGTTAATTGCTAGGTAAGAAAACCTACCTTGAAATGGAATGAACCTCGTCCAGCTTGGTGGTGCTAACCGGATACAGCTTCCGCTGGCTTCTTTCTCTGTCCAAGTATAGGACGCTTTCCGAGTGGTGCCTCTGAGGCGTCTGAACTCTGGCACTATGAGCTATCAGTTGTTTACTACTCTGTGCTCCAGTTCCTACGTTGGTCTGACTCACGTCGGACATCGAACTGTGAATAGAATGTTCCCAATCTGCCGATCCTTGGTCATTCAAAACGCTTGACCTATCTGCCACCGAATGGAAGCTCGTGGACATAGAATGGTTCGTATGGTCCCACTGGATCTTCTCGTCAAAAGTAGACGTAGGTCCGTGTTCCTTGTTTCGATCGTTCATTGACACCTGCCAGTTGTCCCTGCTCAATCGACTACTGCCATTCTTTTGATGGCTGTGGTGGTTGTGATGATGATCCATGCTGACATCACTGATGATCGAGTCCTGCCATTTTTCGTGCTCATCCACGTTGGATTTCTGCAATATCGGCGGACATGCACCGTTAATGCTACTGATGTCAGACATGGATCCATGGTGCCAGCGATCTGGAGCCATTCCAGAAGAACGAGATGTTGGCATCCCACTGGAGACGCTTACATCCGACATGGACCCGTGCCATTTTAGAGTTTCGCTACTGGAAGCACTTCCGCTGGATGTTGTAACCACGCTGTCACGACCTTCACGAGATGAACTACCATCTTCCCAGGATGTCAATGGACGTTGAGATACCGCTTCGCTGTCCCTTCGTAATCTGCAAAAGTTATTATAATTAGAGTAAAGAAGCTGCTGAACGCTTATTTTGCAACCAAGTCCTTCTGAAGGCCTTTCGACAGAAAATAAAAACTTTTAAAGTAACATTATTATAATGAAGATCTAAAATATAATTTTCACAAATTTATGTAGGCTAATTTATGTATATTGTACCTGTCTAAAAATGGAGTCGTCGTCGTAGAATCCACGCTGGACACATAACTATGGTAACCCTCGGACTGAGCATAGCTCGCTTGCTGAGAGTGTTGAACCGTTGTGTACTCCTCTAGTCCGGCCTCTGTTAACTCACTTTCGCCATAAAGTTCAACCTGTTATACAAAGTAGAATAACGTTAAGTAAATCATGCCGGCGATTTAAAAACAAAAAATTAATTAAACATAATAACTAGAATTTTCTCACGCCACAATTATTGTACACATATAACTTAAAAATGCTAATTTTCACCTGAGAGACTTGAGGATCTTGGTAACTGCGTACGTAAGCCTCAAGATCGGCAGGGCTGAGCGTCTTGGTTTGCAAAGATTCGCGCTCAGGCGGCGATGGGACGACGTATTCTGCGTCGCCCAACGTCTTGCCCTCACGATCGACACTTGGCCATATTCTCTGCTGCTGCTGATCTCCGTCTCCGCTGCGGGCGCGTGACTCGAACGTCTCCGCCGGGATCTTCTCGCACCTCTCCATCACCGTTTTCAGCTGCGGAGAACAAAGAGCGACTTTAGTGCGCGGATAAAGGAAATTATCCTAGAAATTAAGAGCTTCCGCTGGCAATCATTTTGAAAGCAAACGCGTTTCCGGCTTTCGGCTATTGGTTTTACTAATAGCTTTATTTCCATTACACTTGTTAAATGCGGCGATGTAAATAATGTTAATTGTAACGTTGTAATTTATACAAATACAGGTGAGCTTTTAAGTGGGAATACCTACAAGTGGCTACTGTGTGATAGTGAAAACCGGTGCTACTCTCATATCGTACGATCTAAATTTATTACAGCGAGAAGTTTGATACTAATTAGATAAGATTGTAAACCTTTGGAATAAAATAGTTTGGCGAGCTGTATTTTGTTACGTTTAAAGCAACGCGAGCTAAAATTAATTTCGACTCGTTATGTCGTAACGCCAGGAAATTAAACGGGAAGTATTAAAACCTGAAAAGGAGTTAAACGTCTCTTTTAATACATATTAGCTAGAAAGTTAAATCAACTTTTCAAGTATGTTAATGGTTGTCACTTTGTTTTACAAATACGTCAAAACTGTTTGTGCTTAAACAAAATTGATTAGTTTGATGCTTCACAAACAATGCAAAGAGTAAACTAAAATCTGCTTTCTCGAGTAGCATTTCTTCTCTCGACAGAAACAAAAGCTTCTAATGAAATATTTGTTTCCAATACTTATTATCAATGAAATCGCAATAAAAATATCAAAATGGGCCCTTCATAAAATCCTTCTATACAATTCCACTGAATTACTTTCTAACCAAGCAAGATACCCACCTGTTGCGTGAACGTAGAATTAGGCCTCTTGGCGTGAGGCCTGGTGTACTGGGCGGGCTTCTCCTTGGGGTAATTGGTGTGATCGGTCCAGGACTTGGACCTGTGGGATCCGCCGGTGGTGTGCTGCTGGAGGGATATCGGCTGGCTGTCGTCGTCGGTGTCGTTGCTGCCGCTGCTGTAGCGGCACTCCGGGGCGCTCGGCCAGGAGGGGTACTTCTCGTGGCCCGGCCCGTAGCAGACGCCCTTGAGACTCGAGGCGTCCCGCACCGGAGGCGTCGGCGGGGGCGAGGATGCGTCGCGCTCGCTGAGCGGCAGGCTGAAGCTCTCGAAGCCCAGACTCTCGCTGTACCTGCGGAAGGGTGGTGAGAATTAGTTCGAGTTCCGGGAAAGCGTCTAATGCCGGTGTTAAGATTTTAATTCAAATATTATAATCGATTTCTGAAAAGGGTGTAACAACTTTATCTTCTCGAACCCACTTAAAAAAAGTTTACAGCCAAGGAAACGATTTTACTGCCTCCTACCAAGAACCCGAACCTTACCGCTTCCAGAAAGGCCCGAAAGAAAATCGCTAAACCGAATCCGAACTCACCCGCTGTCATTCTTGTACCCAGGGGCGTTCTTCTTGCAATAGCCCTGCTCCTCGTACCCGTCGACGATCTTGCCGACGGGCACTTCTGGGCCGGGCTGCTCGCTGTCGGGTGAGGCCCTCCGGCGGCTCTGGTAGTCCTTGCCGTAGCTGAGGTGGCCGCGGTACAACTTGCCCGTGGCCAGGCCCGGACACTCATCCTGAGCGCGGTAACCCGGCGGCGACGGCTGCAGTTCCGTCGTCATCTTGCGACCGACCTCCCCGCCATCCGGGAAACACCTGAGGAACAAGGAAGCGGCTGTTAGATGTCGGTCACTTGTGGGCTTTCGGAGTGTAATTTTAGATTTGGGTCAGGTGGGCATCGTGCGTTTGCGCGCAGTGCTGAGTGCTGGGTGGGGGTGGGTGTATCCTTTGAAAATTTCTGAGAAATTTTTATTCGGGTGAAACCTCTTTTTCAAGTATAATATTCACTTTAAGCGAATTGTTTTATTTACTTTGACAGATAGAAGAATTATCGCTCTCGCAAAAATAAACCAAACTTCTTCAATAACGACACTTGAAAAACAAAAGGTATCGTGTAACCTTCCGCTTTCTTTTCCAAAGTAGAACGCAAGGCCATCCCGGAGATCTCGCGGACAGACGGTAAAAATACCTCCCCTGCATCCTAACCGCTCGATCCGCCCCTCCTCCCCGCGAGAATTGCACCTCGCCCTCGCGGTCGCGCGCAAATTAATCGCGGCCGTCGTTCCCAGACAAAGCGGTACAGATAAGGATCGTCATCCTTAATATTTTCGGCTGAATCGCTGCAGCAGCGCCGGTTCCGTTTCGTACGGTAAATCGCTGCTCCGAATATGCGAAGGGGGGCAACACCACAGGCGAGAGAGGAAGAGAGAGAGAGAGAGAAGGACGGCGAACAAGGACGAACCGCAGAGTAAGAGGTACCTGTATGACGTCAAAAACAATTTTAGGCCCGCGACTTTTTCCTTTTCTTTCAATTACCGCTTGATTGGACTCTCTCGTGCGGGTTTCGAGCTTCTTGCCGGAGAGAGAGAGAGAAAGAGGGAGGGGGGAAATGATCGATTGGATCGATGATGCGATCGTTTATTTAGCAATTTTTCAGGTAGCGATCGAGAGCGTTTAATTAAGCTGTTCGTTTCTTATTTTGCGAGCAGTCTGTCAAAACAGTTTTCTGGCGCATATCGGGGTTACGGAGCTCGTTTGTTAAGCCGCGACAGGCTAATCGTTTTGAATTAACTCCCGGAATCGCGGAACATTAATAACAAACCAATTTGAGGAGTGCGAGAAGCTCCCGAGGATTTTTGCGCGGATGATTTATTTTCTGGGTAATGATATTAGAAGGCTGAATTTTAATCGATCTGCATCGGTGTGTTCGAGGAGGCTCTTTTAATTGAAATTTAAGCAAATAATAAATCAGAAATCATCTCTTGATTATAATAATCTTCAAAAAGAATACAAACTCCATCGAGTTCCATTGAAACGTTTAAAACACTACGGTATTTTGATAGGTATTCTTTAACTTATTACAAAACTCGTGTCTCTGTTTCGAATCAAAATTCGTCAACGCAAACAAACCAGTTAAAAGCTCGCACAATTCACAGACACCAGAAGCCCATTAGCCAGCAAGACAAAAAGCAAGTGTATATAATACACGCTCGGCGCGGCGTCGTCGCCAAAAAGTAGGCTACCGATCCACACTCCTCTCGGCAAGAAGGTCAGCCTAATAAAAATCCTTGCGCCGGCATGCGCCGACTGACTAAACCCCGCGCACGCAGCTTATTTACATATAGGGGTCACTGCCGAGCCGGTGGGCGTAGCGCGCCGAGAGAGGCAAAGACGGCTCGCGGGTGAGAAAGGGTTCCTCGCGGCGAAAGATCGCACGATTAAGGGTCATCCACCCGCCGAATCCCATTCTCCGGCCGACCCTAAGAGCAGTTTTCTCCTACGGTATATATCCTCCTCCTCCTCCTCTACCTCGCCGAGTCTTTTCCGCATAGGTCGCGAGCGTCGCCGCGCCGGGAGAGACCGGTATTTAAGAGCCGCGAGCTGCAGGGTATGTGTGTGTGTGTGGGGAGAGAGAGAGAGAGAGCAGGACTGGAACGCGCGGATTATTTCTTAGGAATTGCATGATGGGGATTTTTTTTTTCGAGGTTAAGAGAGGTCGGCTCGTACGTGGATTAAAAATCTTTCTGAATATTTAAAGGTTTGTCATTCTTTGGGTTTACCGTAGGCGATGCGAGCAAATTTAATGAGGATTTATCGCGATTTGGCTTCCAGATTTTATTATTTTTTATTTTCCATTATTGCTTGCGATCAATTGAAGCATTTTCAAAATTTACCTTACGTTAGTCTCTGGGACTTGCATTTGGATTTTAAATAGGAGCAACGATAAAATCGGCTGCTGCTAAAGTTGGGTATCAGATTATGATTTTCGTACAATGGATGACTTACAAAAACAACACCGAGATCGTGCAACACCGTTTAGAACTATAATTGCGCAACGAAGTTCGTAGGAGTTCTCTGAAGACAAAGGAAATATTACTTCATTTTAGCGGAAATCGTTTACTACATACTGTATAAGCATTTAGCGGAGAATGTAATAATTTTTTTTATATATCACTCGTTGCGATTCTCCTCAAAACTACCCATTGAATGCAAACAAATCTTATAACAAACCATTCATAAGTTATCGTAAATTCAAAGTTTCACCAACCAAATATCCCACCTCATCGATACCTTCAATCTTACGCGCTAAAAAGCGTTCTTCTTTCGCAATTAAAGAGAGGAGGGAGAGACAGAAAAAAAAAGTGTAAAAAATAAGCCGCGCGCATTAACGAGGCGCGTAAGAGAGCGCCGAAGCCAGTCGCTCGCGCCTGAATTCGCAAGGACGAGCAATTGCGCAACGGTACCTCGACTGTGTATACACACGTACGCGCGGCGCGCCGCGGTAATTAGGCCTAGCGCGAGTATACGTTATTCTTCCTACGCTATCGTTCTCACGTATCTCTACGCGCTGCCGAGGCGGCGGCGCTTTATTAATTAGCCGACTTTTCCCGCACTCGAGTGTCGCGGAAGCAACACGCGGAAGGAGACCGCGGCTTCGCGTACGTGTATCGAGAGGCTTTTCGAGAATATCGATCCCCGCGCCGGGAGGTTTTCGAGTACGAACGAGCCGTTAATTTCGAGGGTTTATGCGTTTAGAGGCGGGGCTTTATCTTTACGGTGCACTTCGGAGCCGGAACGAATGGCCGCCGCGCGAAAAATTTCGGTCGAACTTTATCTTTGAGTGTATTTTTAAATATTTATTGGTGCTGAGTTAAAATGCGTTATTATAAATATTTTATTTAAAAGTAAAATCTAAGTTCCCTAAATATGCGGAAGAAAAACTGAGTAATGAATTACTTTGAAATAAAAGTTATAAAAAAATCAGCTCCTTTATCTAATTATTGACATTCTACGTTTATTTTATGCATCGTAAAAGTAATTAATGACGGCAATTCACATTAGTAGAAATGGAACTATAATTTCACGATCGCTTTGCGAAACATTGAACTGATTTTTACGGTTGGAAAAGCCCATCGTAAACGGCAGCCTCGATTTTTATGTAAATGTTTCACAGTCATTTGGAAGTAATGAAACTGTTTCGTGCAATGAAGCTGTAAACAGCTAAAAAACGTATAAATCCACCGATGCGTGAACGCAAACTTCGCCGATATCTTTTGCGTAAGGTGTATCGGAACTTTTTTACATTCGGATATCAAACCGCAATTCTTCATACGGACTGTAATTCAGCCATTTACGGCACCATAAAAATCAAGCGGAATAAATCCAACATCTGATCTGGAACAGTGTCTAATTCTGCAGCATTTCACTTCCCAGAAAACGAAACGTGTATACTATATATATATGTACATTTTTGAAAAATCAGAATTTGTACGAATTAATTCTCGATCTTGCTTAATTAAATGCACGGCTTATCCAATTTCGCAATGCATTTCGGATTGAGCGCAGAATCCGAACGAATTAATCCGCGATCTCGGACAAAGTATCGATAAGCTTAATTAAATATAGTTTAGCAATTAGCGAGGAGTTTAACCAGATCGGCCGCGTAATAATCGGTAATAAGATATCTCCCATTACAAGAGCAAAGCTCGCGACTCGAGAGAGAGAGAGAGAGAGAGAAAGAAAAAATGGCCGTTCGCAAGGTTACCAGTACTTCGAAGCAGTAAAAGATAATATGACTTATGCGCGGAAACACAATATCCCTCCTTGCGAGAAGCCGTACCCCGCGAGTGTATACACCCACAAATACAGCCATTAAATAATCCTTTTTCACGATCGTCGCGGTCTCATTAAAATGCTGGGCAGGGAATTGCGCGCCGCCGCCGCTGTGGCTGCTGCGTCTGTTGCTTTCTGGGTTCGTTCAAGTTTAGATGGCTCGTGGGTGATAAAAGCCCTCGAGAGGGAATATTTTAAGAGGCGGAGTGAGTTGTTTAATTAACGCGCAAAAATTAAATGACTTTTCGAAGTACGAGCAGTGCTTAGGTAAGTTTGCTAAGTGGCTTTTTACTAATGTATTTATTAACTTACTTTGAGAAAAGCCAATTTTTTTTAATAAATCTACTTTGCACTGTCTGGAAAAACAAAACTACTTAAAACGCTTATTCCTTTACAGCGAAAAAATTACGCACTAATATTCTCTTTTTCCCGATATTTATGGAAGCCAACTTTTCTAATCACGCCAAGAGCCGGTTGGCTAAAAAAAAAAAAAATTAATAGCAAATAATCAAACTAATAATTCCGAAAAAAGTGTTAACCAAGTATTTACTTAAGGACTACTCCAACCGAGCCAATACTCCCTGAAAATTAAGCGAATATTTGCCTAATGCCGTTCGCGGAAATACACTGAGAAAAAAATTTCTTTGATTCAATGAAATATATTTCGTAGAAATATATTTCATTGAATTAATGAAATAACGATTGGTTTAAAGAAATAGATAATCAAACTAAAAAGTATT
>JAWWEO010000001.1:26395593-26416736 GCA_035582975.1 Ormyrus labotus | reverse complement strand
TGAAATTTATTTAAATAACTGATCAAGCTAAAAGCTAAAGGAAATGTTTTATTCAAGCAATCAAATTTCGATAAGGTCTAAACATTTAAAACATTTAAAAGTAAAATATTCCTTAGATTCAATTCATCTCATTAATTTAAAATATAAACGAAAAATATATTTAGCTGATCAATTTAAATGAATATTTATAACTACTGCAATTACATATTTTGTTTAAGAAATCAAACACTTAATATCTTCAATGAAACGATTTTTTTAAATATTTGAGAAACTGCTTTACCATGTCGTGATATATCGTTTCATTTAGTAATTATGTATATTAATAATTAATTTATGTGCAAACGTTAATTACAATTTTAATTTATATTAAAAAGGAAATTTCTTCATTTAACGATTCATTTATTATTTTTATTAAAAATTATATTACTATATCTAAGGAATATAATTAATTAACATAATAAATAAATATTAATTAAATAAAATAATATTTTACAACCTATAAGATAATATACGTCTCACACTTTTCTTAATTCAGCTCATAGCCAAAATCAAAATTCTTGATATCACAAGCGTGCGTAGCGTAATGGTAGAGCGTATGCCTCATGTTCTGGAGGTTCAGGGTTCGATCCCATGTTAGGGAAAAAATTTTTTCTGCGATTATTTGCGTAATTAATAAAAATTGTAATGTGCGAATAATTAATATGTATTTAATGTGTATAAAATTGCGATAATTAATATGTATAATATGACTTACTAATGAAATAAAACTCTTCAAAATCAATGAAATATTTCATAGATTAAAAAGAATGAATCTTTAAATCAAAGAAATATTTCATTGAAATATCCCTCGGGAATATCATAAACTTGAGAAACACACTTTTTTTTTAATGAAATATACTTTTGTACGAAGAATTACTTCATAGATTCTAAAGAAGGAATTTATTAGTTAAAGAAATATTTAATTCTTCCAATCAAATATTACCTTCCGTGAAACATTTATTTTTTTCAGTGAATGAAATACATATTCTAACGGAAGAAATATTCCAACGAAAGAAATATTTCTTTAATTCAAAAGTTCGACCTCTCACATGAAAGAAATATTTTATCTTCTCGACGGAATATTTCATTCGTCGAACAAAATATTTAGTTCAGTGAACGAAATATTTCGTCGAACGAAAGAAATATTTATTTAAATCAAGAGATCGAAGTCTCAGATTAAAGAAATATTTCTTTCTTCCGACGAAATATTTCATTCTATGAAAGAAATATTTAGTTCAGTGAACGAAATATTTCGTCGGAAGAAAGAAATATTTCTTTAATCTGAGAGTTCGACCTCTTGAATTAAAGAAATATTTCTTTCGTTCGACGAAGTATGTCATTCATTGAACGAAATATTTAGTTTAGTGAACAACATATTTCGTCGAAAGAAAGAAATATTTCTTTAATTCAAGAGGTCGAACTCTCAGATTAAAGAAATATTTCTTTCTTCCGACGAAATATATCGTTCTCCGAATGAATTATTTCTTTCATAGAATGAAATATTTGTTTGATAACAATTAAATACTTTCTTTAATTCAATTAAATATGTTCCAGACAGCCCGCGATGAAGCCATTTCATTAATTCAAAGAAGATTTCTTTAATTCAATGAAATTTTTTTCTCAGTGTATTTACTCGCACTTAGCGCTGCTCTCTCCCGCGTTTCTTTCGACCGCGACGGCGGCGGCGGCGTTTAAAATAACGATCCCACTCGCGGGCAAAGGAGAGTCGAACAAAAAGAGATCAGCGCGCGCTTCGAATCCGGCATTAAAATCCGCCGCGGCGGAGCGCCTTTTTATCCCCCCGCGGCAGCTGAAATATACCGGGCAAAAAGTCCTGCTCGAAGTCCCCCCGCGCGATCCCGCAGCCGTTAATGCACGTAATCCGGGGAAAAGACGGAAAACGCGGCGAGATTGCATCACGCAATTAATGCAGGAGGTTCGTTGACTGCACAGGATGCGCGTGTAACCCGAGAGGCTGAAAACGCGCGCGTGTGTATATATAATTGAGCGACGCCGAGCGCCGAGCAAAAACGGTATCGGCTCGGGAAAATTTCGCGCGGTGTGGTCTCGGTTAATTGAACGGTTAATGCGGCGCGAGGGGCCGAGTAAAGCGCCGGGTTTAGTGGGTGCCCGGAGCTTTTTGTTCGCGCGACCGATGGATTTTGAATGGAAGGAAGAAGGTCCGAGAGGCGGAAGGGGATAAAGAGGTTTGTTTAGTAGGTCGGCTGCGAAAAATTCGAGGGGCAAACTGGAAGAGGTGTCTTTTAGCGATCGTAATTACTGGGCCTGAAAAATATCGAATTATCAAATACTTTTAACATACTAGTTTTATTTCGTCTTATCCTCGTAACTTCCCGAGCAGTACTGCAGTAACATCGGACACAAAGAAGCGAGCTCTGCGTTCTCATTACAATGCAAGAAGAGGAACTAATCGCTCCCGAATTTGATTTCAAAACGAAAATCCAACCGCAGAAACAGTTTCGCACGTATCGCGCGCGTAACCATTAAAATAAACTCCAGCTCCATTTTTCCGCTCTCTCTCCCCCCCGTCAAATTTTCTCCCAGTCCACGTAATCCCGTGCCATCTATATCATAGCGTCCGGCGCGGGGCAATAACTCTCGAAAGCTCATAATTCCGGCGGCGGCGGCAGCGGCGCACTTAGCATCGGGATAATTTCCAGCTCTCGGTGTGGTATACGTATACGTGCTCCGTGGGATTTTCCGCGAAATCCGCGGGACAGATTTACAATGGCGCTAATCGGACGGCGCTCGCGATGGCTTATCTCGTGCATGCCAATTAATGCGATGCGGGTTATGATGAAGGGAGGAAAAGTTTCCCTGGGAAGCTTTCGGATGGCGTTTCTGTGTGTGTGTGTATTTATAAGCGGAGAAAGTGGATTGTGCGGGGGAGCATTTGCATTTGAATGCCGTTTTAATAAAGTATCGCCTTTGATATTCGCGCTGTCGCGGGTTGTTTATTCGACGAGCTGGAAATTATTGTATCGGGAAAGTGGGGGGGAAACTCATATTTGGAGTTTATTGCGGCCGAGTTTGTTGTTTCATTAGCGTGTGGGTTAGATCGGGAGATAGGCAGATATTAGAGGTCCGATAAGCGGATTTAAGAAAGTTGTGATATAAAGCGTGTTGATTTCTGGAGATAGCTGTATTTGATGGTTCATAAAAAATATACTTGATCGGTGCTGCTGGTAATAATTTTGAAATTATATCGCAAGTGTTTTTTTGCGCTTTTCGAATATCGAATCAATGGATGCTTTGATGAGTATTGCAATTCATTCTAATAGCAGCGAAAATTTACTCGAGTAAATTGTGATAAAATGCTTTTTCGCACTATGAGAAATTCTGGAGAATGATTATTCACTTTGCAGCCATTAGAGTTATTATCAACATTAAGAAAATATCTTTAAAAACGAGAAATAACTTTTTAATGCGCCTATTATATAATTTTCTAGCTTATTCATAAACTATAGTACCATAAATTTTTTCAAAGTAAATTTTTTCGTTTTATTTCTTCATTTTTAAAATAGCTGTTAGATGTTTTTTTTCTGTAATCGTTTCAATATAATGATTTTAATCGATTTTTAACTTTTACAAGATATTTAAATGTAAAGGATTAGCGCAGAAATAAAAAGGAAAGCATTTCGCAATGCAGAATTAATGATGCACATCTAACGGCGTATCGATCAGTCATTGAAAAAAACGCGAAAAACCCTCGATACATTTAGCTTCTAATATGTAAATTTTCCACTCCTATAAAACTCGGCAAACTTTTGCGGCTCATCGAAAGCGATAAGTCGGCGCTTAAAGACTTAATAGCGAGTCGTGATCGTTTCGCATCATGCCAAACCCATTCCGCATCGTATGCCAGCGCATTTAAGACGCATTTTTCGCCTCGAAAATAACCTCTTACGAAGCTCGACTTTTTCCAGTCACGGCCTTCGCGTTTCCTACACACACACACACGCGCGCGCCGAGCGAAAGCTTCCATTAGCGATCCGCGGCCAGAAATGAAGCGTTACATAAACGGAAACGAATGCGCGCACATCTTTTCGAGAGAGGCAGCAGCGGCGCCGGACCTCTGCGCTGCCGATGTTTGCGCCGCGGAGGAAGGCAAATATACGCGACCGTTGCACGCAGCGGCGAAAAAATGGAGTTGTACTTAAAATTCTGTTAACACGACGATTTTCGCGAGGCCCCGGCCGATCCTTATGTAAACGCGAGACGCGAGGGGAATAATTTATGAATTTCCGCGTGATGCGCCGTGTTTTTGAGGCGCGATTTATTTATCGCCGTGTTGCGCGGCGGAGAGGCGAAATTAAATTATGATTTTCGAGGTGATTGATGCTACGAGACGAGCGTTTATTTAATCCTCAATCATGTTTTGAGTAGACGGAATTTCAGTGTTTATTGAATTTCGCAAGGAACTTTAGACCAGTAGTTAACTATATATATAGTTACATTATTAAATGCTGTCAAGTTTACTTAATACGTACAAAGGAATTTTTCTTCGCTAATTTTCTACAAAAAAAAATGCCGAAAAGCACGCGCAAGTAGCCGTAATTAACAATATCCATTAAACTTGGCAAATTCTGAAGGTATACGCTTTTCCGCAAAAAGGAGTATAAGAATAATTCACCCGACACTGCGAAAATGAAAAATTAGCATAAAAGCGGCGATAATTGTACAACCGGCAGAAAGAGGCCGGACAATTATCCATCGGCCGCCGTAAAAATCCTGGCTCAGCGCTCAAAGCGCAGTTTCTCTCTCCGCTAAGTGAATTTTCGCGGCAATTTCCTCTCTCGGTGGGGCCCAAAAATAGCAGCCTCGAAAAAAAAAGGCGAGCCGTCGCGCGGCCCGGTGTGCAGTGCGACTCCTTTTTCGTTTGCGCGGCGCGAGTGCTCTGTGTTTGCGCAGGACTCGGACGCGCTTTTACTGGACCGAACGGAAGCCCCAAATGCGGCTTATGCATATGCATGCCGAGGCCGCGCAGTGACGCCTTTTTGTCAGAGTCTTGCGATCTTGTCTCTCTCTCTCTTTCTCTCTTCGAAGGCAACGACCTCCGGTGCACTTTTGCCACCGCGCATGCGTTCCGTTCTCGAATTCGAAATCCAGTGTAAATCAACGTCTTAGCCTGCGGTTTGGCACTTTTTGGTGTCCGGGAGAGAGAGGTGTAATTGGATTTTCGGGATAAAGGCCTGGTACAATGTAGAGTATAATTTCGCGATAAAGCTGCCCGAACGGAATGCCCTTTCTCGATAATGCCATGCCGATTTTTTGCGCTCACAATCGAAGCTTTAATTTAACACTCGACCGGCCGGCTTCCTTATCCGGATTCTCGGCAAATAAACAACTTGTTTATTGCTTCGTTTCGAATTTCATCGGGGCGCGAACACCTTCGCTTAATTACGCATACAACGAATCGCGACACTTTTTCTTTTTTCTCGACGTCTCACTCGAAGCTTCTCACTCCGATAATCAACGATTGCCTCCCCGTTTTCACAGCCGACGTCCCCGGCCAGAATCAGCGACTAGAGAACCTGAAAAGTTTCGGCTCGGTAGCAAAGAACTCCGACGCCGAAAGTCTCCTCTTGGAACTCTCTCTCTCTCTCTCTCTCTCTCGTCCCCCGGCAGCACGGGAGCCGTTCTCGCGCGCCGGCCGTATTTCCATCCGCATGCATAATAGACGACGGCGACTTTTACCCGCGCTTTAAGCGGATCTTCGCTGAGCGAACTCGTATAAACACGTCCCGCGGCTCTAAGCGCAGCGCGCGCACCGCGATGCGCCGATGAATGTTTAGAGAGGGAGGGAGAGAGCGTGCGAAAAGAAAGGGAGAGACAGATGAATCGGCCGCTGCAAGCTCTTTGTTCGGAGAGCTTCGGGAAGGAGGCCTGGGCGTGGAAGGAAGGCCTGAAATAGGTCATTGTTTGCCGCTCTCTTAACAAAAGCTTCTCGAGAGCGAGCCCGGGGAATGCGGAGATTCTTGGCCGCGAGGAGCGCGAGGAAGGTCGCTGACTCCTTGATGATTTTTAATTGAGAATCAACGGGCGAACGATTACGCGGCCGGAAAGGGAGATTAATCAAGCTGCGGGAGGTGTGCGATTGTGCGAAAATTTCCACGAGCGAGCGAGAGAAATTTTGAAAATCCTCGATAGTCGTATCAAAAGCATATCTTCCTCCTGTAAACCTCTGAATCCCTCGAGTTGCGGTTCAAAATGACCAAGAGATTGATCGATCCCATTTGCCGGGGCATAGTTTCATTTCACCTGAAAGCTATCAAACGCATCTTCGCAGCAGTTAATCCCTCCGTTTTCTCTTCCAGCCTCTAAATCCATCCAGTCAGATCAGGCTCGAAAAGCAGCAGCAGCATCTGACCCGAATCCCCCAAACTATATCCCCTCGATGCCCCCCGTCCGGGTTTCCAGAAAATAATCGGTCGCCACCTACTTTAACCTGCTCGAAAAATTTCCATCCTTATCTGATCGACCTCGCTCGCAACTGGCTCGAATTATCCCCGGCGTAAAGAGAGAAATTAAGCGCGGGAGATACAAGCTGCCGCCGCCGCGGAATAAAGAGTCGCTAACTGTTTCTCATAGAGCGTTCCTCGTCCGTGTGATCCCGGGAGCCGAGGAGAGAGACTTTAAGAAAAACTAGATCCCGCTAAATCCTAGTGGCCGCCCACGAGTTTGGCCTGCCACGAGGAACTGCGAGGGACGCGATTGAGAATTGGAGCGGCGATTAGAAGGAGAGTTTCTGGGATGTTTCTCTATAGTCACGAGGGATGACTGGAGAACGTCGGCCGGTTCGGTTGTACGAGCAGAATGTGTTTCTTGAGCAAAGAGAAGTTTGGTTTTAATTTATTTGGGAAAGAGCGAGAAAGTCGCCTGATCTGTCAATTTGGAGTTTCAAAAGAAGATTTCAATCTTCGCAATGACGAGGCTTACTCAATGTTCCGAAGAAAATGAAGCCGCAATTTTTAATTCGAAGTGAAAGGTAAAAAAGAGGGAATAAAACGCGAGCAAAAACAAAGAGAAGCAAGTGAAATTCTCGAATTTCCCCAAAAAAATCCCGTATTTACAGTGTCGACCGCGTCATATTTGTACGTATACTTGACGCTAAATTTTCCCACATTTCCAGCCACTTACCCAATAGCCAATTACAAAGCGGCGGCTCTAATATTCAAGCATATCCAGGATCCGCGATGCAGTCGCACGTGCATGCAGCAGCAGTCCGAAGACAAAAGCCGTTAGCGCGCGCAAAAGCACTCGACTCGGATACATACGTATATGTACGTTCGTTAGTTCGGCAAAGGCGGTAGTCGATCTTTTTCGCAACCAGATACAGGCGATAATTTCACGGGCGACGCGGAATTACGTGCGCCCCGCGTGAAATTGAGCGCGCGCGCGCGCGTACTGCTTTTTGCCCGCGAAATTGATATGTGTACTTGGATGCCGTAACCCGCCGCCGCCGAGACGAGAGAAGCCGCGGCATTGTTAGGTTATTGGAATATATGTACGCGGCGCGTACGCGTTTGCCGCCGCGGTGGCAAAAAATATACCTGCCCGCGGAGGAATTTTAATTAAGGAGAGCTCGTTGCCGTGTGGATGCTTTTTTTGGGGCGGCGATCGATTTTCTTTGTCGATTTTTCGCTTATTGCTCGATGTACTCGGTGAAAAAGCGTTTGTTTGGAATGCCGGCTGGCAGGAGCGATTGTTTTCAAGATTTGTTATTGCAGGGCTTGCCTGTCAAAAATAAAGCTGTTCGCAGGGATAAAAAAAGTTTTGAATATAAAGAATTATCTGAGATTAGGAATTTTTCATTTGATTGCAATTTTTGTGAATTATTTTACGTCGCGATCGCCAATAAATGTTTTAAACATCTGCCGCGACAAAGAACATTCGCCCACGTCGATTTTCGAAATTCATTACAGTCGGGAATGATAAATCCTCGGCGTAATCTAAAACGGCCGAATTGCAAAATCCACGAAAATGCCCTGAATCCCAAAGAACTCGAGGATAGAAAATTTACATCGCAGAAAATTGTTTATTTACGAAATCCTTTATCCGCGGGCATCTGCGAGAAATCCCTTATTCAAAAAATCAAACGTTCATTGGCGCAACTCGGCGTCCCTTGCGAAATATCCCGTCAAATGTTGGATTTTGGCGAAATATCAAATTTCCAAATTAGCTCCTCGTTTGTGCTTATAAAAGCCAGGGGGAGAGAGCCGGTGGCGCATTGCCGCAACAAAGGCGCAATTCCGCAAGAGCACCGAAGGCGCTGCTGCTGGAAAACGGAGAGCAGCCGCTCAAAAGGGCAAAGCGCAATTACGGTACCGCACACTCGAGCAGCTCCCATTTCATTATTCCGCCTCCTTCCCCCCTTCCTCGAGATTACACGTATAAATAAAATCGAAGCCCCTATTCCGAATATCCTCGGAACATATCCTTCGTTTCTCATTCTGTCGAACAGTTGACGTCCGGCAAAGTGGGCCCTCGATATATATAACCGCTTCTCTCTCTCTCTCTCGCCAGACCCGTTAACGAAATCACGTCTCCGGGACAATTGACGAGGTCTGCGCGCAGGAAAAAATCCAAGAGAGAGAGAGAGAGAGATGGATAGATCCCTCGCGGCGTCGGGTGCAATAGCTCTTCTCCGCGAGCACATACCCCGTTATAGCCCCGACATCATCGGGGAAGCCTGGTATGTAGGCAAGACAAAGAGAGGACAAAGAGCGAAGGTGGGGCGGAGAAAGAGAGAAAGATAGAGCGTCATATCGTAATTACTCAGGCTGAATTTATTATGATTGTGTCCTGTTCTCATGCCCGGCTCTCTCTGCTCTCCCGACCGAGGTGCAGAAGGTGTGAATCCGTGTGCAGGTTTTCTCAGCCGAGTTGCGCGCGAGACGTCTCTTTTTTTTTCCGCGCGCCGAGAGCGGAGGTTTATCGTGTGGCGCTTTACGGCGGGGACCGAGTGTGTGCTTCGGAGAGCTAATGGATTCGGTTGAACTTTTGTTTACGGGGCGTTTGTTTTTGTTGGTTTTGCAATTGAACGCGTTTGCAAAACGTGCTAAATAACCGCGTTAATCTTTGCAATCTGGATGCAGTCAGTCGGGCACGAGATCTTTGGGCTGTTTTTTTGATACGAAAGTCTGGTATTTAATTATCGCGTTTCTACGAAAATTCTTATTCTACAGATCAAAATGCGGTCATCGCGTCGTAAGCGTAATTAAAACTTTAATGTACCTCATATTTCTGTGCATACAATTTGATATCATACGGTATTAAATACAATTTTGTACATTCTAATAAAAATTTTTCTGCGCAAGACAAACTGTACGAAAGCCCCATAAACAGATTTTTCCGAGCCCTCTCAGATTGAATGATTATTTCCACGGTGCAAATCATTTCAGATGTAACCACTCAAATTAAATATCCAAGATAACGTTTATTATACCATATTTCTGTAGCTGCGGTCTAGACGTTACTTCCCCCGGATGGATATATATATATATAATATTCCATTTGCGCAGTCCATTTGTGCAGTCCGGCGCTGCGTGTGCGTTAATTTATTTAGGTAGCCGGAGCATATTACGTCTTTCATAAAACACCATTTTTACTCGCATCGCCCAGACAATCGCGCGTGAGTTATTTGACTCGGCGATGATTTACATCGCAGCCTAATAACCGAGAGCGAACCGTTACGCATTTCCCGTATATTTTTTGAAAAAAAAGCGATCCTGGAAAATTCGCGGTGAATTGCGTTATAAACCCCAGAATCGAATCGGCGTGCAGCCTTTTTTTCACCCCTACTCCATATATGATCCTGAATTACAGGAGAGCATAATAGACAATTGAAATGGAAACAAAATGCTGCGCCCGTAACTGTCATCCAGCCTGGCACATATATTCCGGATATGTATCGGATAGCATGTTGCTAATGAGATGCTTCCCATACCTGAACTCATACGCTCATTGTCAGACTTGATATGGAAGTCCGTATCGAAAGGTTCCCCGCGCGTCACCGAGACTGCTTTCGAGTCCGGCTTGGGGAGCAGCTCTCTCGAAAATGGTAGTAGCATCTCATTAGCGGCGCGCTATAGTATATCGATACCTCGTGCGAATCGTGCAAAATTCTTTCGCGTTTCTCGAGCGATCGGCATAAAGCACATTGAATTGTTAAGGTGAACGAGACAATAGGAAAAGAGCGATCTGCACCTGGTGAATTGAACGTTATACCACGTCGGCGGAGGCGCATTACATTTCCTGGATGTTGGATGCTCGATGCAGAAATTATTTGATATTGCCCGATGGCGTTTCGAGGAAGTGCCTTTGAACTCGTGTTAGAACGCCAAGTATCTCCCCAAATCGATTACCCGAATAAACCAGAATTCTTGCAAACCAGTCGAATTTTCAATCCCCCTTCCACCAAAGCTCCGACGAGGAGCCCCGGTTCGAGGCAGCCTCCCAATTACGGAGTTTGCGCACGTCCGCGACACTGCTCGCTCGGCGTTACCTGTCTTTCGTCCCCCCTCCCGGCCATCTCCTCGCGTCCAATATCAAATATATACATACGGCTCTCGCTTCGCTCGGGGGTCCTCGATAATAATAACGGTCGGGGGCAACTGCACACGCGCGTCCCGACGTACGTCGCTCGGCCGATTACGCTTTCCGAGGAGAAAGAGCGCGCGCGCGCTTCCGCGATCGCACGTCGCGGTCTTGCGTAATAACCCTTTGGCCTAGAAAATTATTCGTCGGGTCGTTAGCGGGCCCGAGAGACTTATATACCGTACGTTAATCTGCGCCCGATTTTTACACTGCAACGGATCGGGGGCCTTCTTTTTTTCGTTGACATTAATTCGCCCCGCGGCGGGGCAGCTCTTTTCCTGCGGTTATCCGCCGGCGTTTGCGGGATAAATCGAGGGGGTTTGTGCGGTTTGGAGGAGTCGAGATTCGGCTGATAAGATACAGTTACTGATTAATTGTTTAGATGCTGGCTAATTAAATTTATCAATTTGTCAGTTTACGGATAAGACACAAAGCGCGCGTCTTGTTTCCTTCCTCGTATGCCGTATAATTTGCGTCAAGCTGGAAATTAATATCAAGCACTTCCCTTCCGCTAAAGTTATTAACGCTAATCGCGGCTATAAAAGTTTTTTGCAAATAGAAAAACTATTATACGCGTCCTCGAGAAATCGAAGAAAACGTGCCAAAGTGACTTATTTCTTTCTTTCTCAAAATTCCCATTAACCCAGAGAAGAGTAACCGTAAAACCAGCGCGTTTCCTAAACAAAACGCACGAAACCCGCGCAAAGATACCGCGCATCGGACAAAAACCGCCAAGGAACAATGCCACCTATATCCCCCCCAGTCAACACTCTCGACCTAAACGATACATATCCCCTTTCATCGCCGCGCGGCCATCATCGTCCGAACCCGCGGCGAGAGAACCTCCATCGCGCGCATATCCCGCCTCCGAGCCATCAGCCGCAGCCTCCTCGCACAATGCTACGACTCTCTTTGCGAGGGCAAAGAGAGATGTACGTAACGGGCCGCGTCGCGTCGGCAGAGAGTGCGTGCGCGTAAGCACCGGTTATTATATGCCCGCACGCGTCAAAGCCGCGCACGCGCGCGCCTCCAGTTGTTTGCACTGCATGGGCATTGTCTCTCCCGCTTAGACGGCGGCGACAGGAAGAATGTTCCGCGGCCGCGCGCGGCGGCTTCTACGCGCTTAACGAGGGCTGTTATGAGAACGGCGGCGTTGGTTAATTCGCTCGCGGAGGATATATTCTCACGCGCTTTTGTGCGCGCGCACTCTGATTTTATATATGTGCCGCGCGCGGTGCAGGAGGGAACGTGTATGTAAGCAGCGACGTGAAAGTAAAAATTAACGTTCCTTCGCGATGTGATAGGCGAGTCGGTTAGGTCGAATGTTTACGGTCTGGGCTCGCGGGGATCCTCTCGAGAGGTTTTTTTGCCCGAGTGGATTATAACGGAAGCGCGCTAATCAGGATTTGAGGATCTAACCATATTTCGAATGACGTTATACCCTTATGAATTCTAATGGCACGAACGGAAACGACCTCGACTTACGGTTGTCTTGCCGATCTCCGGGAGCCCGTTTTACTGGATGTGGATGCCCGCATGAGAAGGACCCACTTTGCGGTCTCGAAGTTAAGTGTGTTCTAAAAGTAATTTTCGACAAATTTGAAGCTGAATTCAATTTCGCGAGCTGGACTTTTTATGTTATAATTTGCTGGCGATGAAGGCTCGGACTTCGAAAATGAAGTTTGGTAGGGTTCTGCAAAAAGTGGATTGAAACTTCTTTTTCGGACTTTCTTGATATTCGAATAATGAACTTTACGACGCCAGGCAGACTTTCGTAAAAACTGTAAATTTTTTATACACGCAAAATTCTACAGCGAAATTCAGACATTTGTAACGAACGTTTAGACTAAAAAGTGAACGAAATATCGAAGAGATATTGAATAAATTTACAGATTTCCATTTTATTTCACCTTTCATCCAGAAGAAAACCCCCGATAAGCTCAAGCCCTTAAAAAAAACCTCCGTTCCCAGCAAAGTAATCCCGCAATTTCCACGCGTCACTCCGTTCCCAACAATATCCAAAACAAAAACATCTCGGCTCTCAATCTAGCCCAGAAAGCTCGGCGGGGTAAAAAAAAAAAAAAAAAAATCCGTCCATCCCGCTGGCTCGGGAGCCGATATCGCCGCTGACACCTTGATTGACAGGAGTGGGCACTCGACTCACCCACGAGGAAGCGGCGGCGGCGGCAGCGGTTGCAGAGCGGCCGAGCGGTTCGTTTATCGCCTCCGCCGAGCGCGCGAGGCATAATAGCGCACGCCGGTCATCGTCATCCCCCCTCGAGCCGCCGCCGCCGCCGCCGCCGCGACAGAGCCGTTAACGAGAGGGCGCATTTTTTTACGGGGCTCTTGAGCGACTTAACCGTGAACGGCGCGACGCTCTAATTGGACGCCGGGATTAAAGAGGTCGGCTGATTGCCGAGGAGTGGGGCGGCAGGCTGCTTGCGATTCATTCCGTGGAAAATTCTGGGTGGCTTCCAGGTTCTCCGTTCTCGGTCGTTTATTGGGGGATATCGCGTTTACGTACGTTTTAAGAAGGTCGCCGGCCAGGTTTTTCTTTTCGATTGTTTAACGCTCGTTTTTAAAAAAGGTGTATAATTGCATTTGTTATTTTTTTAAATTTCATAAAATTTGTATAACGTTACTCTGTACAAGGAAAGTTTCGATCGACGGCTGCTTAATTATCCCGAATGAAATTTGTCGAACTAACAAATGTATTATTAATTGATTAATTATTCGCTGACGTGAAGATTAATCGTTTCAACGGTCCAACGGGCGAACGCCAAGAATTTTCCAATTTTCCACCGCGAGAAAACGAAACGAAGAACGATCGATCCTCGTTACCGCAATCATCTCCCGGAACCCAATCTAAGCTTCAATAAATACCCGTTCGCTCCACAAACCGTACCCCCCAAAAGCGTCCGCAGCCTCGTATGGAAATACGCCGCATTTCCCAGATTATCCCGAAACTCCCGATAACAATCAATCAGCGTCGCAATTCCCCCAATCTGGGTCACCGACAACCTCAAAACAATCAATAACCGAAAGAAAACGGCCACGACGCCTCCTCGGGCCACGTTTCCTCAAACGGCGCTCCCCTCCCCCACCGTCCGTGTAATTCAGAAGAGAAAGATGACGGACCAGTTATTCCCCGTGCATTCGAAATATTCGAGGCCTGCCTGCGCGCAGGCACACACATATACACACAAATACACGCCGTGTCACGGCTCCGCCGCTGCACCGCGAGCTCGTAAATCCAATTTTCCTCGCCGGATTTGGAACGAGCACCGACTTGGCTACCGGCGTTACGAAAGTTTTATTTATCGGTCGCGCGGCGGGCTCCTCTTTTTTGAGTTATGATTGGCTGCCCCGGAAATTAATTGCCCCGGCCGAGGCGGGATTTATGAACTCCTTTCCACCGAGGAGCCGCGCTCGCGCGCGCCCGATTTGAATAACGATTCCCGGCTGATTGTGCGAAAAGAGAGCCGAGAGACTGTTTCTTCTTTTTTTTTTTCTCCCGAAGGGGAAAGGCGGTGATTTTCGAGAGCTCTCTCTCTCTGTTTTAGGCGGCTTTGTGGGAAAGAATCGTAGGACTTTTACTTTTTGGATTTTCAGGGGGACTTTAAGCGGTTTGGCCTGATTTTGTGCTCTTGTTTGTTTTACTTTGATTTTAAAGGTTGCACGTATGCCTCTGTTCTAATTCTATTCAATTCCGAAGAAGTTTCTAGCAAAGATTGTAGTAAGCGTTTATTCATTCAATTGTGCTAACTTGTTTACCAACTTAATTTGCTAAAAATCATTTTAAAAAAAAACTAAACTGAAATAGCATACTTCATTTTTCCAACACTTAATTTCTCATTTTGAAGCATAAGCGAATTAAATTTAATATTTACTTTAAGTGAAAATAGGTGGCATTAACAGTTATTATATCTTTATTTTAATCATCGGTTGTTAAGAAGCTTATTCCTTTATGCTCCACTATGGACTGGAGGTAAATAATTAGCGAGCGTGCCACTGCAACGGCTTTGTTCTAGACAAGAAAACCCTGAATGTGCCAGTTTTTTTAACTGTGTCAATGAGGCGAGCCACTTATTAAGGTGATCATTGGGGTTTGTTAAAAATTGGATGTACCCCTTCTAAAATCGTTCATTTTCCGCAAACATTGACGCTAAAGGTGATTGATATTTTTGAAGATTAATTCTGGCTTTTTGAAAAAGATATTTTAAACGCGGGGTATAATACCATATTTAAGTGCAGCTCATAATTTAACCTACAAAATTGAAAGAGCGCAAGATTTTGTAAGCGGCTGAAAAAATTAATGGCTGACTTGCTAATTTCACTATTTCTTAACTTTTAATTACTTATATTTTCTGTTTCAGATTTTTAAATGTATAAATCCAGAAAAAGGTACTGTACAAACGCGGCAACGGAATCAGGTAAGTGAATTTAATTCAACTTTTAGAATGGTACCAATAATAGTGTGGTAAAAATTCACCGCTTTAAACAATGAATTTCCCAAAAAAGTAATCAAGAACGCAATCCCATAAATAAACGCATCTCTCAACGGAATCACGCCAAGAAAAAGCATCTTCTCAAAATGGAATAACTCGAGCATCGTTCTCAGAATCCCTCGATACACTAAATCATCGCGCGCGCAAATAACCAAAGCATCCACTCGAAAGCGGCGCAAAACCCAATCTAATCCCTTCTAATCAGGCATCCCCGGTAAAAAAAAAAGTCGCATTCCCGGCAAATATCAAGGAGACTTAACTGTCCCCTCTAACAGTAAACCACTTGGCGATCGGCATTGAACGCCTGCCGGTCTCTCCGAGCTAATTACCAGGAATCGTCCCACACCCACGCAAAACAAATTCCCAACCCTCCCGCGGAAAAATGCATAAAAGGAACACTGTTATCTCTCTCTCTCTCTCTCTCTCTCTCTCTCGGCTTGCGTTCCCGATACGTCGGAACGCGGAACCGCCGCCGCAAGAATGTCGATCCTCCGGCTCACGAATGTCTAGGGCGACGACGACTATCCGCAGTTCCAGGAAGAGAGAGAGAGGCTTTTATCGGCGACGGATCCCTTTAACCCCGACTAATGCGAATTCGATGCTCGAGTCTTCCGGAACTGCGCGCGGCGCCTTTGTCTCGCGCCGGAGCTGGTCGTTTTTTTTTCTTTTTTTTTTTTCGAGATAGGAAGAGAGGTGAGACGCCTTTTTGCGTGGGTTGGAAGGTCGGAGAGCCTCGTAACTGTAAACGTTTTTAGCGGTTCTCCGGGAGATTTTTAGGGAGCCGGAATGGAAGCTGATTTGGACCGTTGCCGATTGTTCGCCAAGTAAAGTGGGCTGACCGACTGAAGGGAAGTTGACGCGGTTGACCTTTAGACCTCGAATGCTCGAAAGACTGTTCGTTTTTTTTTTTTTGTTTTTTTTTTTTAAACTGTAAAGACGTTACATTTTTATTTATCGGCAAATTTTAATCGAAGCGTGTCCGTTTTCAAAGATGTTAAGAAAGTTTCGGTTATGTAAATTTGAATATTTTCAAAGAAATTGTATATTTTCAGTGCAAATAAACCTTCGCTTTCTCGATTTTTACTGACAGTTAAAGGTGTCACTCGGTCGATAAGGCAAAATAAATTGACTTTGTGACGATCGTATCTCGAGCTGTTATTTAATGTGAACAAGCCTGTAATGAAAAAGTACACCTTTCTTACGATTTTACGGAATAACTTTTATATTTTATTAATCGAAAAACGGTAAATTGCAAAGGCACCTTTATTCCAAATAAAAATGAATATTTTTAAAATTGTGCAGCGCTAATTTTGGATCGTCATCATCCTTACGTACAAAATTAACCAGTAAAATATAAAAAAAAAAGAAAACATTAATTTTTTTGAGAATATTAACCACACGTCTTTTGCAACATTACGAGCATCAAACGAAGTGCCTTTACAACACCTTTTCACTCAATCGCTAATGAACCCATCTTTCAAAACGGTGCCACGCGTCCGCAAAGTGTCACGCACCGACCCAAGAAGGCAGCCGTCTCCAAAAAAGAAACTCGAGCACACCGAATTACGCATCGGAGCCTCTCCTTCGCAATCGCCGCGTCGCGCATCTCCCTCGCAATAATTACCCAACATTATCCCGTCGAAAAATCGTCGCCCAATCGCTCTCGCTCGTTCGCGCCTTTACATAAAAAGGCCCGTCGTTACGTAAAATTCGCTTGGCGGCCTCTTTACCCGGCGGTAAGGTTGCGCACAATGTGGAGCGCGCGCGTCTATGCAGCCAATTTGTCCGGGCGGAGAAAGCGCGGCCCGCGTTACGCGTGGGAGAAGAAGAACATCTTAGAGAAGCTCCAAGTTTGGCCGATAAATATGAAGGCGGCTGCCGGCGCGCGCGTTTCTCGCGCAAGTGCTTTCTCCCCGCGCGCGCGCGGGTTTTATTGTTCGGTAATGGCGCAATTATCGCCGATGCCGACGTGTAAACAGGCCGTTTTTGCACGGGGAACGGGGGGCTTTTTAGCCGCCTTCCGATACGTACGAGCGGTCGATTTGTGATTTGAGCAATTAGGGGCGTTGTTGAGGAGGGGGATCCTTTTCCGCGAGAGACTTGATTGTTGCAATTAAATGTTGAAGCTAATGTATGGATGCATTTATTTCAATTAAGGATATGGTGTCCGTTTACAGCTGACCTGGTTTGGAAAATTGCTGCTCAGAAAGTGACTTGTTTTTTGCGCTGGAAAATCCTGGTGGAAAATTATTCAGGTTTACAAGACTGACGCGTGGAAATTAAATTTGACGTTGAAATGCAAACTCTAATTAAAACAAATTAATGCGATCAATTCGAGAATTGATAAAATATTCAAGTTTAATTAAATAGTACACGTTCTTTTATTTTATAATAAAGGTCTTTAAAACGGCAATTATAATGCCGAATGGTAATTAAAAGTACACGCAGCACCGTACATGGAAACTCTACGTCTCTGTTAAATAATTATTTATCGCGAAAAACGTTATTTTTACCCGTTCTTACCCTGAAATACTACATCGATTTAAAAGGGCTCGAAAATGCCAATAAAGACATCTTATTAACCACATTTCTCTCGATTCCCCGCGCTCTAAAAATGATCAATGAGCGCGCCGTTCAATGAAAGCACCGCCCATTAAAGGCACTTAACGACTTCCTCGGAAAAATGTCGCGAGTCGCGCTCGCACATCCCAGCTATTCGCCACATAAATCGGCGCGCAAAGTCGCGAAATGAATGAAAACTCGCGTCACCTTGAGGAGAGGCTGAAAAGGCTCTCGCGCCTCCGTGCAAAAACGCCAATTGAACTTCATAGCTAGAAAATTGAGCTTCTTTCGGCGTAAGGGAACGGGAGAAGAAGAAAAAAAAAACTCCCGGGGAGTAAGAAACGACAAAGTGCGCCGCGACGAGCGGCGGAGGGGTGATTATATCTGTTCTCGGAAAGCGGGGCTATTTCGAAGGTCCGCTGCACGCGCAATTCTGTGTCTAAGGTGCGCTTCGACTCCGTGGAAGTCTTGTTCAATGGAGGAAATGGGCTGGTCGGAAGATTTAGTCGATTGACCGAATGGTTGTTTTCGTGGAGTTTGTTCTTTAAATTAATTGTATTTTTGCAAAGGCTTCTAGAAAATTTTCAAATTTCATGTCATGTATAATGAAGTTATTTATTTATGTATAATAATCTAACGAGCTTACTGCATAAACAGGAAATTCAAACACTATTTCCAAAAAGAATTTGATACTAAAATAAACGACGTGTAAATATTGAATTTAATTGAAATAAATTTCTATAAAAGCCTATTATGTTCGGCGAGCAATGAAAAAGAAATTTACGTTATGAAATCCCGCGGCTTACAAATTACGATTACGATCGGCGAGCTCGCAAGATTGTTCCAGATCACGATCGTATCTAATCAATGAAGATGCCATTATGTAACCCCGATAATTATTAAGCACTAAACCTTATAACGAGCCCCCTTCGAACGCCGAAAAATCGATTTTTCAAAAACCGCCCGATTTCTCGCGTTCATAAACTGACACACAAAGAATCCGCGATAATTAAGACAAACAATAGGCATTGAATCGTCAGAGGCACGAAAGAAACAAACCGCTCGCTGCAAAACTTCAAAAATTCCTGGCGACGTTCTCGGCGGAAAACTCCCCCCCTCCCATAAATTTCTCCCATCTCGGGGGGATCGGACAAAAAAGCGTCCGGACGTCCTCTCCTCTCTCTCCCCCTCCCTCTCTCTCCCGTGGAATTCGCAGGTGCGCGAAGAAGAAGTCCCCCATTACTCGATTGTCTTCCTCTCTCTCTCTCGTTTATGTACGAGCAAGAGTCCGCGCCACGATAGTCCGCCGCGATAAAACACTTATAATTGCCATTCAATGGGCTCTTTACGGCGAGCCGCCGAGCCGCCAGCCATGAGAGCGGATAATTAGCTTCAATAAGCGAACGAGATGCCACGCAAGGCAGCGAGAGAGGATAAAGGGTGTAGGCACTCGATACGACTTCCTTTTCGGCTCTGAGGGCTGCTGACAAGGTGGAGGAGAGCCCTCTTTCTGGGTGGGTTAACAATGGAGGATCCGGCCGCGGATTTTGGGACAGTTTCCGCTTTTTGGCCCATTGTTCAAGCAGGAAATTCTTGAGGATTTCAGATCGATGCTTTGAGATTGTGAGAATATTTCAATTTCAATTACTCTCCGAACCAAATCTCGTTATTGTTATGCGCTGTATGAAGCGGGGTTGACAAGTTGCATTGTATAACTTACATCTAGTGAGACGGAAATTTGAACGCGACAGCGACGTACCTGTAACAAACAATAAAATGGACCATTAATCATTTTGCAATTAACAATTAAAACTGTTCTTAAATTTTAAAATTAAAAATATTAAATAATACATGTTTTCAAAATCTTCCCTGGAGATTCTCTCAATGTTCCATTTATTTCCATTTGTTTTTTCGATAAATGCACGAAACAAAGCACGAATTCCCTTTGTTTCGAAGCTCGCCAAAAAAAGTATCTTCTAAAACAATAGAAACCCCGAGAATTTAGGATTCTCGAAAAACAATCGGCGCTAAAAAGCATTCGAAGCGTTCGCTTCCCAAAACTCCCCCTCCCGGCTAGCTGAAATTTCAATAACCATCCTCCGTCGCCTCGGAGCCCTCCTCTCCCGTCCCATAACTATCGGGGCCGCTGAAATAAATACCCTCTTAATGGACATTACAACCGCAAAGTTCACCCTCGCTTTCGCACGTAGGGATCTCAGGAAGGCAGGCAGCCCGTTCGTGACTGTTCTTTCCGTTGAACCCGGACTTCATTCCCGCTATCGGCTCGCGATCATTGGTCCGTGGCAAGAAGGAAGAGCGTCCGTATAAGCTTAGGCAGCGGCTGCGGCGGCGGCAGCAGCAGCAGCGAAAGCGCACATACAAGAAAAGAAGCTGCAGGCACGAAGCTCGTGACGTGAATTGCCCTCGGCTGGCTGGCTGCGCTGCTGCCTTTTTTCCCTCTCCCCCCCCCCTCCCTCCTCGGCGAGCGAAATCAGCGATCTCCGGAGTGAATCCTCTTTGGAGGCGAGGATTCAGCAATGATCGGCTCTTTAAACGAAAGCGAGAAGTGGAGCGAAAGGCTCTCCGCGGAGTTTATGCGCGCGCGGGAAGGGAAACAGAGCGCGGGTCACGACTGCGGTGTAAAGTGAGTCTTCAAGATACGGCATCTAGCCCGAGCGAGAGAGCGCGAGGAGGAGGAGGAGGAGGATATTCCCTCAGCTATCGGGGGAAAAGAGCCTCTGGTCACGAGCCTCTTCCCCGGCCGTTGCCGTTCTTATTAAAAGCTTCATTTTAGCCGGCGAGCCTCCGGAGCCTCCTTTGTGCTCTCGATACGTCGATCGGGAAATCGACGAGCCGAGGCGAGGCGGCGTTAACAGCTCCGAGATTCATGATTGCGGGAGGGTGGTTTGTAGGAGAGGCCGGGATAACTTATTACCGCACCGCGGCTCTCGACTTATGGGGCTATACGAGCTTTTTGCGGACCGCGGATGACTCGCGCGCGCCTCTTCCACACCGAGAGTTCGAACGAAAAATTCCGGATTCCGAGGAGATTTTCCGCCGGCAAGGTTACGGTCGTTTGTTCTCCGCCGCGGAATAATATCTATAGTTGAGAGACACTCATTTTTTTTTATCCGACGGATATACCGTTCAATTCGAGATTCGCGCGGGAAGAGCTTTCGTCGTGTAACGAGGCAATAAAGCATGCAGAATCAGATTCGAATTGCGCGGTAGCAAAGCGGCCATTGGGCTACTTAGGAGATAACAATGGATTTATACTGATTGATCGAGATGCCTCGGCGCGATTCTTTCGCTGACTCTGCACAATTAAATTATTCGCTGCTCACATTGTTCGGATTTTCTGCAACAGGATGATAATTGATTGGCTGTCGGGGGGGGGGGGGGGGGGGACCGGAT